>VWZE01009413.1:94882-109643 GCA_013396675.1 Eubucco bourcierii
GACTTCTACACCCCCCACCCCCCCACCCCCATTTTAATCCATACACTCCTCCCATGGGACACCTCCTTCTATTTCCACAGCCCATTCCTGTAACCCTTATATGGGACTTGCTGTCCCCCAGCCTGTGACCTGATACCCCCTTTCCAGGGCTTCTTCACCCCCCGGTATCTCCTCAGCAGACTGGGAAAGGAGCCCCAGTGTGGTGGTTGAGTGGGGAGGTGTTGGGGGGCTCTAGATTTGGCTTCTCATGGGATATGAGGGAGCTGTAGAGTTGGCTCCCCATGGGGTACTGGATGGGCTCTAGATTTGGCTCCGTGTGAGGTATGAGTGAGGTCTAGGGTTGGATTCACGTGGGATACTGGGAGGCTCTAGGGTTGGCTTGCCATGGGGTATGGGAGTGCTCTAGGGTTGGCTCCTCCTGGCAGAAGGACACACGTGAGGTGGTGGCCATCAAGTGTGTGAGCAAGAGGAGCCTCAACCGAGCGTCAGTGGAAAACCTGCTGACGGAGATTGAGATCCTGAAGACCGTTCGCCACCCACACATCGTGGAGCTCAAGGATTTCCAGGTGAGCCCCCAGGGCTTCTCCTGGCGGGGGGGTGGGGTGCCTGGTTTGGGTCCTGGGGTCCACCCTGGCTCCCCAAGGCTATACCTGTGGCTCCAGTCCAGGCAGGCTCTAGCGGGCAGCACGTGCAGTGGGATGGGCATGGCTGGGTCCTCTCCCCATCGCAGTGGGACAGTGACCACATCTACCTGATCATGGAGTTCTGTGCTGGGGGGGACCTGTCCCGCTTCATCCGCACGCGCAGGATGCTCCCCGAGAAGGTGGCACGCATCTTCCTGCAGCAGCTTGGTAAGCCCACCCTGCCCTGTTGCCCCTTACCACATAAAATCATAGAGCTGTTGGATGTTGGAAGAAGCCTTTGACATCATCAAGCCCACCTAGAGCTCACAGTCTCACCACTACGGCTAAACCGCTGCCACTAAGCCACATCCCTCAGCACCACGTCCAGGCATCTTCTAAACACCTCCAGGAATGATGACTCTGCCATCTCCCCAGGCAGCCTGTTCCAGTGCCTGAGACCTCTTTTGGTGCAGAAATGTCTCTTAATACCCAACCCAAACCTCCCCTGGTACAACTTGGGGCTACTTCCTTTTGTTCTTTTTTTGCCTGCCCAGCGTGCGCCCTCAAGTTCCTTCACGACCGCAACATCTCCCACCTGGACCTCAAGCCACAGAACATCCTCCTGAGCGCCCCGGAGAACCCCCAGCTGAAGCTGGCAGGTCAGGGCAGGTCTCCATGGAGCGGCTGAGGGTGACCATTCCTTCTCCTCCTGCTCACTCCATGAGCTCTACCCCCTGCAGATTTTGGGTTTGCCCAGCACATGTCTCCGTGGGACAAGAAACACGTCCTGCGGGGCTCCCCGCTCTACATGGCCCCCGAGATGGTGTGCTGCCAGCAGTACGACGCTCGGGTGGACCTGTGGTCGGTGGGAGTTATCCTTTACGGTGGGCTTTTGCTTTTACCCCTTACCCCAGGGCTTGGCCAGGGTCTGGTCTCCCCCTCTCCATCTCCTCCTGCCGCTCCCTTTCCCTCCCTGCAGAAGCACTTTTTGGGAAGCCTCCCTTTGCCTCCCGCTCCTTCGCCGAGCTGGAGGAGAAGATCCGCAGCGACCGGGCTGTAGAGGTAAGGTGGGATGAGATGGGGCTGGGTGGCTTCTCAAAACCTGCCCCCATGCCAGGGCTGCAGTGGGGCTGGTGGTCTCATGCCCATCCTTCCCCAGCTGCCCAGCCGGCCCCTACTGTCCCCAGAGTGCCGAGACCTCTTAGGACAACTCCTGAAGAGGGACCCTTTGAAACGCATCTCCTTTGAGGGCTTCTTTGCCCACCCTTTTGTGGATATGGAGCATGTCCCTGGCCCTGAGAGCCTCAGCAAGGCGGTGAGTGGGGCGCTGCACCCTGGGGGCATGAAGGGGCCCAACTCTGAGCTCCTGAGCTCCCACTCATCTCCCCCAGACTGACCTGGTGGTGGAGGCAGTGAAGAAAGATCAGGAGGGGGACGCTTCAGCTGCCCTCTCTCTCTACTGTAAAGCTTTGGAGCATTTCGTGCCAGCTCTGCACTGTGAGTCCATCCTGGGGGGCCTGTGGGCACCCTAGATGGTGCTGCCTTACTATTTAGGGGAATGGGCAGCACCCCATGGGAGACAATTTGCAGCTCACCCCGACCAGCATCATGTTGCTCTCTTCTCACAGATGAAAGTGACACACGACGCAAAGAAGCCATCCGGGCCAAGGTGAGCCCCAGATTCCTGGGGAGGTGGGCAACAGCATCCCCCTGCCTTAACTTGACAAGATGCAACCCCTATCCTCTGTCCCTCATGGCAAGGGTCTTCTCACCCACCCCATGCTTTGGGCAGGTGGGGCAATACATCTCCCGAGCAGAGGAGCTGAAAGCGTTGGTCACCTCCAGCAACAAGAACCTCCTGCAGCAAGGGAACCCAACCAGAGAGCTCCTGAAAGGTACTGGGTTTTGGGGACACCCCCTCTGGTGTTGGTGGAGCAGGAAAAGAGGACCTGGTGGGGTTTTGGGCTGAAGGGACCCGCTGCTCAGGCTCTTCTCCTTGCAGAGATGGCCAAGGACAAGCCTCGACTCTGTGCTGCACTGGAAATGGCTTCTGCTGCCATTGCTAAGGTGAGCCATGAATTTGAGGGTCGCCTCTCTCCTCGAGAGGAAGGGGAAAGAACCAGCCTTGCTGAGGAGAGAGCCAGAGTACATCCCCCATCTGCAGCCCAGCCCTTGTGCTCTCTTGCAGGAAGAGGACGGCAAAGAGGATGGTGACACCCTGGAGCTCTACCAGCAGAGCCTGGGGGAGCTACTGCTACTCCTGGCCGGTGGGTGGGGTCTGTGATGGGTGCTGCAGGGCAGAGGCAGATCCTGCACTCGCTGCTGATCCCCTGTTCCCTTTTGCCTCTGCAGCGGAGCCAGTGGGACGCCGACGGGAGCTGCTCCACGCCGAGGTGAGTGCCAGCTCTGCGGCAGCAGCCAAGGGCTGTCCCCCTAGGTGTGGCTTTGAGGGGACTTTCTTCTCTCTCCACCAGATCCAGACTTTGATGGCCCGAGCCGAGTACCTGAAAGATCAGATCAAGGTATGGCTGCTTGGAGGGGGCTCTGGAGCATGCCAGGTGGGGCTTGCAGGCTGGAAAATGAATCTTTTCCGTTGCAGATGCGGGAGGCACAGTCCATGGGCAAGGAGGCACTGGCAGAGCCTGTCCGGAGCAGTGAGTCCTCATCTCTGTCCTGCTTTGTCCCCATCAGAGGGCCTGGGGAATTGTGTTCCCTCATGGCTGTGATCCTGCAGTGGGGAATATCCCTGCGGGGATAGTCCTGCCTGTGGGTAATCCTGACCCCACACGCTCTCCTCCCCCTCCAGCATGGGGTCGTCCGTGCCCGGGAGCATACCCAGGCTGGGTGACAATGGTGTGTGCAATCGAGTAACGCTGCTCTGTGCCCTCTGGCATAGCCTGTACCTTGCAGTGATGCCCAGGAGCCAGCCAGTGGGACGCTGCTTGCTGCCGTGCAGAGATGCCATCAGCAGGCTGGAGGAAGGATGAGGCTTTCATCCCAACCCTATCGGAGTGACCACCTCAGGGGGGCCTCACCCTTGGGCTCCCACCCCAAAGGGTCCCATGGGTGGGTCCACAGGGCCATCTGCCCCTCTCCCTGGGTGCTGGCATCGACTGATTTCCTGGCCGTCTGCAGCCATTGCTGCCGGCGCTGGGCAGGTTATTCCACTCTAATTCCCTCCGCTGGCTGCGCCAGGCTGAGTATTTTTATCCTGGCACCAGGCTCCGGCAGAACGTGCCCCCTGCCAGCCTCATACGGCTCTTGCCTTTTCAACTGGATGTTCCTGCCACCTCCTGAACGCTGGGGGAGCGTTTGCACAGACCCACAGATCCACCCCATAGCAGCTCCAGGCTATTACTGACGGCGGTGGGCAAAGGGTCAGGGATACTGCCTGTACCTGCCCTCGCCGTGCCTTTCTCACCCAGCAACTACCTCTGGGTACCCACCGCTGCTTGGGCAAGCCTTCAGCACCCAGTTGCACCAGCCCAGCCTAGCTGTACCCTCCCTCTTGCTGCTGGAACATCATGGGTGAGGCTTTTGCTTCCTAAACCTGCCTGCACTGGAGCCTGGTGGGTGCTGACTGTGTCATGAGGTGTGCCCAGTGCTCAGCGGGAATGAATGGGTTGTGAGTCCTCCTCCACGGGTCACCAAGTGAAAGAGAGGAGCAGAAGTCAATCACCTTCAGGGCCAGTCACAGGGCTGCAAACAGCCATACCTCCCCAAAGGCAGAGCCCTGGTGGCCTGCCTGCTCTGCTCTTCAGGGCTCTGACGACCTCGACATCTCACCTGGGTTCCCAGGAGCACCCCAGCCCTGCAGCACTCACTGATCCAGGCTGGTGAGGGCCACCTGTCCTGCAAAGCATGGGGTTTGTCTCAATCTCTACTGGATGTCAAGGGAATGTAATTTATTGTCTTTAATATTAAACACTTTGGTTTCTACAATCATTCCAGTCTTGGCTGGGTGGTTTAAGACCCAAGAAGAGTCTCCAGCCAAGCTCAGCACCAACAGCCAGGCTGGGGTACCTGGAGCCATCAGGGAGAGGACTGAAGACCTCCCATCTCTGTCCTCCTGCCCAAGATGGGAGCTGGAGTGCCCTACCTCCCAGTCTGCCCTGGGGCACAAGGCAGCCAAAGCAAGCTTTGACCTTGTTTTCCCTTCAGAGCTGTTTATTTTCCTCTCTCTGTGTGTAAAACATCAGGCAGAACAACACAGAAGCTTATGTAAAATCCCATTTTCTCCACTGGATTTTTGTGGCAGGTGGGGAACAGCCAGACAGAAAGGAGGTGTGGGGGGAGCTGATGGTTTGACTGTTTAATCCAACCCCACATGGGTCTACTCCAATCCAAACCATTCAGTGTTTCTGTGACGTGATGGAGTGATTTACAGGGTGCTGTGGGGTCACTCTGAGCCGTCACCCCAGCAGTGCTCCTCCTGAGGCTGCCTTCAGCCCACACCTTGCCCTCTAACAGAGTCCCACCGCCGTCACCCTGCCGCCACTGTAGGCAACTCCAGCCTTCAACCCTTTGCCAGCTGCCCCGTGCCAAAGCCACTGGAGAGCTGTTAGGGGAGATTTTTCTGTCTTTTATTGTTATTCCGAGCAGAGATTATATCTGGAGGCTTTAAAGAGCTTTGAGAGCCCCTGCCCTCCCCCGGCCCGTGGCTAGCGCGGAGCCGTCGGGGCCGGCTGGCCGCGGGGGCTGGCGGAGCCGACTGGCCGCGGCAGCCGGCGCGGATAATCGCATCTTGCCTTCACGCTCTGCCGAAGCCGCGGCCGGAGCCGCAGCCTTTTGAAGCTGGGAGAAGCTCTGGCTGCATCCCCGGGGGGTGACGGAGCTGCTCGGGGTGCTCCTGCTTTGTGTCGGATGTGAGTCGTCTTCTGCGTCAGGGCTCGTAGCCCTGAATGTCACAGCGCAGGCTGAAGGGAAGGAGGCGCAAAGAGAGCAGCCTCCAACCTGGCAGCCTGGTGGTGGCCTCGGTCACTTGGTGTGGCTTTGGCTGCCGTGATCTGGCTGCCCTTTACCTCCGGTGTCACGGCAGAGCCTTGCGGGGACAGAATGGGAGAATGCCAGGATGGAATCCTGGATCCCAGTCCAACCTGGATCATCTGGTCCAACCTTCCCAGGTAATAGTATAGTTGAAAGAGCCTACCTACCTATGATGGTAGGGGCTGGAAGGGACCTCAGAAGATCATTAATCCAACCCCCCTGCCAGAGCAGCATCACCTTGGGCAGGTCACACAGGAACACATCCAGATGACTCTTGAAGGTCTCCAGAGAAGGAGGCTCCACAACCTCTCTGGGCAAACCTGCTCCACCAGCCTTATAGTAAAGAAATTTCTCCTCATGTTGAGGTGGAACTTCCTGTGTCCCACTTTGTATCCTGTCACAGGACACCACTGAGCAGAGCCTGGCCCCTTCTGCTTGCCCCCAACCCTTCAGATATTTATAAACATTAATAAGATCCCTTCTCAGGCTGCTCTTCTCCAAGCTAAACAGCCCCAGGGCTCTCAGCCTTCCCTCCTCAGACATATGTTTCAGTCCCTTCATCATCCTCATAGCCTCTGTTGGATACTCAGTAGTGTATCTCTGTCGGATACTCAGTAGTGTATCTCTGTCCTTCTTGAACTGAGGAGCCCAGAACTGGATGCAGTGCTCCAAATGTGGCCTCACCAGGGCAGAGCAGAGTGGGAAGAGAACGTGCCCTGACCTGCTGGCCACACTCTTCTTCATGCACCCCATAAATGAGCTGGCACAGTGCCCTATCAAGCTGGGTCTCAAAACTACTCAGTGCAGGAGAACCAACCACTTCACCTGGCAGATGATTCCAATGTCCAGCTGTTCTCATAGGGGAAAATTGATTTCTGGAGTCCAGTTGGAATCTCCCCAGGATCCTGCCTCCTCACACTGTCCAGCAGGACTCAGAGGATGGCTTTTGAGTTGGGATTGTCACCTGGAGAGGGACAGCAGATGGATTTGTCACTCTCCTTGTGTCAGCCTGCGGGTTACTTGGTGATGTGAGTTCAACCACTCAATGGGCTTTACAGCAATAGAGGGCTGGGGCAAGCTGGGTCAGTGTGTGGAGCCAATCCTGGCCTCTCTCCCAAGCTCTTTAATCTGGATTAAAACCATTCTCTGGACCACAAGAGGGACGGGGCCATCCCTTCCCTCGGCAGCTCCCAGCAAGCTTTAATTGCCTGCAAAAAAAGCATTCAGTGGAGTCAGCAGAGATTTCCTACCCTTTGGTGACCACTCATTTGTCTTGGTGCTTTAGCAATTACTCATTTAGGCCTTGTAGAGTAGGGTTATTGGTTGGACTTGGTGACCATGAGGGTCTTTTCCAACCTGAGTGTTTCTGTATTTCTGTGACTGTCCTTTCAGAAAGCCACCGGCATCATCCCACACCCACCAGTGGAGAAGGTGCCTGATCCTGCACCTGGGCACTGAGGAGTTGAGAGCACTGAGAGGCCTATGAAGAGAGGCTGAGGGAGCTGGGATTGGTTAGCCTGGAGAAGAGGAGGCTCAGGGGAGACCTTGCTGTCTGCAACTACCTGAAGGGTGGTTGTAGCCAGGAGGAGGTTGCTTTCTTCTCTCAGGCAAGCAGCACCAGAACAAGAGGACACAGTCTCAAGCTGTGCCAGGGGAAGTTTAGGCTGGAGGTGAGGAGAAAGTTGTTGCCTGAGAGAGTCATTGACTGCTGGAATGGGCTGCCCAGGGTGGTGGTGGAGTCACCATCCCTGGAGGTGTCCAAGGTGGGTTTGGACGTGGCACTTGGTACCATGGTCTGGTCTTGAGGTCTGTGGTAATGGGTTGGACTTGATGAGCTTTGAGGTCTCTTCCAACCCTGGTGATACTGTGAGACTGTGATACTGTGAGTTGCTCAGTGGCTAGTGCAGGAGAGCAGGAGCTCTGCCCACCCACAGGGCATTCATTTCTAAGGTCCAACACCCAGCAAGGGCTTGCTTGGATAAACCTCCCCCAAACCTGGCCCTGCAGGTGAGGGAATGAGATAAAGAGGAGGGGAAATAATGTTTGGGTTTTTTGTTTGTTTAATTCACTCAGCTTCTTTAAGTTGTTTTAGGCCCTGTGTTGATGCCTGGAGCAGTTGTGTGGCATGAAGGCAGCTGGGATGCTTGGCTGCAGGGATGCTTGCCTGCAGGGATGTGTTGCTGCAGGGAGGCTCTGATGCGGGGATGCTCAGGTGTGTGGATGCAAGGATACTCATATGCAGGGATACTTGGATGCAGGGATGCTCAAATGCAGGAATACACAGATGCAGGGATACAGGAATACACAGATGCTGGGATATTTGGATACAGGGATACTTGGATGCAGAGGTGCCCAAATGTAGGAATATTTGGATGCAGGGGTGCTCAGGGATGCAGGCAAACAGGCTACCTACCCTTTATTTCCCCCATCCCAGCCTCTCCTTCCATTATGGGGTCTGAGCTAGCGATGGGAGCAGGACCACAGGCTTGGGGGTTCCCACCACTTTTCCAGGAACGCTTTGCTGGGAATGCTTTTCTGGGAAGGCTTTGCTGAGGCTCACCACATCACAGAGCTGGGCAGGGGGGAGTGTGTGCTGCTTGCTTTTCACATGCCTGGGGGTCATGGAGCCTCCTAAAATAAACCCGATGAGCTTCACGCGGCCTTTGCATGGTGGCACGTGGGCCAGGGAGAAAGCTGAAGGTCCGTAGCTGGGGGAGTAGGGGTGAGGATGAAGCAAGGAGAGAGGGTCCAGGCTGCATGCTGGTTGGGGTTCCATTGGTTATGGGTGGGGATGACCCAAAGGGCTGCACCCTCCTGCCCCATATCCTGTCTCCCTCCTCTGCTTCGACCGGCATCCCACTTGTCCGCAGGGTGCTTTATTGATCACGCCTGGCCATCAGCTGGGGATTTAAAAGCCAAGCCAGACTGGAGGGCTCAACTTGGTCAGTGCCTTCTCTCTGCTATCCCTTTCCTGGTGTGGGATTAAATGAGCTTGGGCTGATCCTCATCAGGTATGATCTCCTTTCAGAGCTAAAGCTGCTTCTGCCAATCTTCCCTTGCCTTCCTCACCAGCCTCCAGCGCCTTGTGGGGCTGGGTTAGGGCTCTGCCTGAGGCAGAGCTGCTGGTGAGGCACCGTGGGGCTGGAGAGCAGCTTGGTCCCTGGGGCTGGAGGGTTGGAATGAAGGATGTCACTATGGGTAGGGCATCTTGCTGTGGTTCCTCTAGACTACCTGGTCCCAGCATGGTGTTACTATCCATGAAAGCAATCTCCTTGCTATAGCTGGCTCAGTGTGGCCTCATCCAGCATCCTCACTGTAGTAGTAGTAGTAATAATAATAATGATAATAATAAAAAACCCAAAACCCCAAAATATATAGCAGCAGCTTCCTTGCACCCTGTGTTTTCCTGGCTGACCTAACTCACCTGCAAAAGCCAATCTCTCACTCAATCTGCTCTATTGGGATCTGGAGCAGTTCATCCCCAGCTTGTGCCAAGTCTTCCCAAGAAACCTCACCACAGGAGCCCACCAGGATGCCGACAGGCTGGAGCAGCTCCAGCTTGAAGTCCCACCTGTCCTTAGCATGATCTTATCCCCACAGAGACTTGTCCTTGCTCAGAACAGGGCTGGGGACACCCTGCAGTGCTCATGAGACTGAGGTGAGGAGCTGATGAGGGAGCCGAAGGCTTTGGCTTAAAATATCCCCCAAATCTGTGAAGTCTGCCTGTGTGTGTGTTTGTGTGTGTGTGTTTGCTTTCAAAGCCGGCTGGTGGCAAAGAACAGCTCCTCACGTCCCTTCGGTCCCAAACACGGCAAAACACCTGACCGCAGCTGCCCCTGCCGCGTTCTTCTGGGTGATGCTGCAAGAGGTTTGTCCCGTGAGCTCCCATCATTGCTTCCGTGCTATCCCCCCTGTAAAGAGGATGTGCTTGACCTGCCTGCACCCTGATACCTTTCTCAGGCAAGGACTGCTAGAGGACAGGAAGAAATGCATAGACATCTCCTGGTATTTATTCCACCGGTTATAACAGTACCATGGCACGGGGACAGCATAGGAGGAGGTGGAGAGACACTCAGCTGAGCACAGCACACAACCACAGCACGACAGACGAGGAGGATGAGGATGAGATTTTCCCCCCCCCTCACTTTGTTCTTCTCCCAGAACAAAGAAAGATGTAAATGGATCCCATCTTTTGAGAGGGCCAGTGGGGCCACCGCTCCTCTGGGGAAGGGCTGGGGGAGGTCAGATCAGCACCCAGGAGGGGTTTTATTCCTCTCAGGCTTCATCCCTCTGGTCCTCAGCACCTTCCTTCCCGCTGGGCTAAATGGGATCATGTAGCAGGTCCTTCCTGGCTGGCTCCTTGGAGAGGGGGCCTCAAGGGCAAAGTGGTTGGTGTTCCTTGCAGGGACGGGATGTTATTTCTCATGTGATGGCTACGGGATGCAGGAGGGGGGACNCTGTTGCCTTCTCATGCTGACACGGTTCAAGAACACTCCAAGGTCACTCGGGGCTTTCCTTCCCTGCAACCCACCCCCTCTCCAGCTCTTGCTAAAGACACCCACTGCCCCGGGAACAGGAGGAAACGTTGGACTATGATGAGGAGGGAGTGTAGAAGGGGATGGGGACATGCTGGCTCTCTGCTCTAACCTCACAACGGAGAACGAAACAAAAACCACACATCAGGGACATCTGGGTCGGGGGCTCGAGGCTTCACACGGCTCAGAAGGAGAACCCGACTCACACAAGGCAAGGGTGACAACATCAGTGGGGTCCCCGCTGCAGGCAACAGCCACCGCCAGCCCCTTGGCCGCATCCCCTCCCTGCTCCCCCACCGTCAGGCTGACGGGGAGGGGAAGTCCTGCCGGGTCACATCACAGCGCATTTCTCGGCCGATTGCTTCAGGTCCTCTAGCGTGGCTGAAGCTTTGTCTTTCAAGGAATCAAGGTCCAGGTTCTGGATATTGCTGAGCTGGCCGATAACTGAGTTCTTCTCTTCCTCCTCCTCGTTGTCCTGCTCGATCATCTTGGCCAGCTCTTTGGGCAGCTCCACATCACCTCCCACCAGCTGGATCTGGTTGTCGTCTGTTTCATTCTGAAATGGGACGGGAGAAGATCAGGCAGGAGAGGGAGGATGCTGCAGGTGGGAAGGGGGGGGGTTGGTTCTGGAGACGTTAAAGGCATGTGTGATCTTCACAGTGGTTCCTGCATGGCCTTGTGGCTGTCTTCTCATGTTAAGGTCTGCTGGGTTTAATCCCTGAGGCTCAGAGCTATGCTCATGCTATGGGTAGGATGCTGGGTTGGAGGGGACATGGCTCAACAGAGCCTGGGCACACACCAGCAGATCCTCAAGAGTTGAGATGAAAACCTGAGCAAGCCAAGACGGGTGCAGATGGGCTTTTAACTCACATCGAGGTGGCTGCAGGGGGCAGGTTAGGAACCAAATGTAGCTCCACATCTGCCTAACAACTGCACCCACCAGAGCTGGGGGTCAGCTCTGAGCTAGAGAGCCACAGGGAGACTTTGCTGCCAAGCAGGATCAGTAATGAGCAGAAGAAACTTGTCGAGAGATGAGAAGGGACAACTCAAGCATGAGAAAGCAGCAAAAGGATCGAGAGGGCTGGATCTGAACAAATCCCCCTTTCCCCTGGAGAAAAAAAATAACAAACCAACAAACCAACAAAAATTCTCCATCTCTTTTCTTCCTTTTTATGATTTTGGCAGGGAGAAAAAAAAAATAAAAATAATTCTCCAGCTGTTTATTCCCTGGCAAGAAAAAGAGGAGATGGGGAGCAGTGGGGTGTGCATCCAGGCTGGCTGAACAATATCAAAGAGCATGAAGTACGTGGCGTGGATGTAGCTGACCTTTCCCAACTAATATTAGCCCTGCTCCAATTTAGACCATTCAGCGCCGAGAGAGCTGCTGAATGAAGGGTGGGCTTGGGGACAGAAGAGTTTATGGTGACTCCAAGAAATGAGTGAATTGCCCCTTGATTAAATTGTTTCTAGTGAATCACTCATCCGGAGGAAATTCCAAAATTGGAGTTTAGGTTAGGAAACGTTTGCCAAATAATCCAGGGGAGAGAGAGCTGGCTAATCCAAGATGAGAAATTCCGGCTCTGCTCCCAGCTGTGAGGCTGAGCATCTGGGATGAAGGTGGCTTTCCCTCCTCCAGCTGTATTCAGGCAGCAAAGGAGGGGAACAGTGGGATCAAGCAAGGCAGAGAGGTTGTGTTGAGGGTCCCATTGTTTGGGGCTCCTGGCTCATAGTGCTCAGGGGTGATGAGAAAGGGCAAAGATTTGAGTGAGAGGATGTTTTTAAGGGAACCGATTTGCACTTTATGGCTCAAAACCTCACTTGGCTAAGTAGGTTCACTGCAGGTCCCCTCCCTGCAAAGCAGGGGTGTCGACTGTGTCCCCCGTGGGCCCATCCACCAAGCCCCCCCACGAGGGCAGCCCTGTGTGCCCCTCACCAAGCCCAGCACGGCCATACCTTGGGGAGTCTGTATTTGTCTCGGAAGTGGGACCTGACCGTGGCCCTCTCCGCCTTGCGCTGGGCAAACTGGGCATCTCTCTCCATCCTGTGAACCACACCGGGCAGTTACTAGCAGCCACTGCCCACCTCCACCCTGGGGTTCGAGCTTCTCTCCCAGCCCTCCTCCCCAAGCCAAGGACCCCCCATCTCCTCTATTTTCTCACATTTTCCTCCCCCCCAGGGCAGCCTGAAAGGAGAAAACAATCCCATCTCCCTGGCGAGGAAGCGGATTAAGGGATTAGGGGGTTCATTAAACTCCCTCATGGCTCCCAGTGCTTGTTCTCCTCCAGCATCCCATGCATGGATGGGGGATCCCAGGATCCAGCCTGTCCCAGTACCCGGGGCCAGTTACACTCACTTCTCCTCCACCAGCTGCCGCTGATACTCCTCGTATTCCTCACGGGTCATGCCCTGCGCCTCGGCTGGAGACTTCTCACCCTCGCTCTTCTCCTCACCGCCCAGGCCACCTGTCAGGTTCTTCAGCTGTCCCCCCACCATGCTCTTCACCATGAACGCCATGATCGTGGTCCTGAGGGGCCGGGAAGCCCAGGTGCTGTGGTAGTTGGGCTGCGGAGCTACCACCGAGCTGGGGTGCTGGGAGAAGCAGGATTAAAGGTGAGCTGAGGGAATGGGGCTCTGGGAGAACTGGGGAAGGTGAGGTGCTGGGAGAATCGAGGTTAATGGGGAGCTGGGTGAGCTAGGAAAATGGGGAATGGGGTTCAGAGACAACTGGGGGTTATGGAGAATGGAGTTTAGGGAGAACTGGGTTAATAGAAAGCTGGGATTCTGGGTTCAATGGGAAGCTGGGGTGGTGGAGCAATCAGGATTACTGAGGTTCTAGGAGAACTGGGGTTTATGGGGAATGGGTTCTGGGAGAACCGGGGTTAAAGGAGAGTTAGGATTCCAGGAGAACTGGAGTTAATGGGGTACCAAGGAGCAGGGGAACGGGAGTGCTGAGTTACTTGGGAGCCGCGGAAATCAGTCTAAGAGGGAGCTGAAGTGCCGGGGAGCAGAGGCATACTCGGTGCTGGGGTGCTGGGAGCAGGGAGTTACCGGGAATCTGGAACGCTGCGGGTGTGAGTTCCCGGAGAGCCGGAGCAGCAGCTTGTCGAGGAGCCGGTGTCAGCGGAGCCGAGTTCCCGGGATGCCGGAGTACCGAGTTCCCAGGGAATCAAGATGCTGAGAGGTGAATTCCTGGGATGCCGGGCTACGGAGCTTCTGGGGAGCCGGGATGCAGAGGAGACGAATCCCAACGGAGAAGAGGACAGCGGAAACGTGTTCCCAGAGAGCCGGGATACCGTGGAGGTGAGTTCCTGGAATACCTGAGTACCGAGCTCCCGGGAAGACGAGATGAGGTGGAGGTGAGTTCCCGGGATGCCGAAGTACCGGGAGAAGCTGGGATGCTGCAGACCCGAGTTCCCGGGAATCAGGGGGTCCGGGCTGCCGGGGGCTCAGCGGGGCCGCGCCTCCCCGTTGTCCATGGCGGGAGCGGAGCAGAGCGGAGCGGAGCGGCGGGGGCTCTGCAGCACCGGAGCACGGACAGCTCCGGTGTGTGAGCTGCGGGAACCGGCACCGCCTCCAGCCCGGCCCCGCCGCCCCCCGCCCGGCGGAGAGGCGGAGCCGCCGCCACACGCCCCAAGCCACACCCGGGGGTTCGAATTCCCCGAGTAAAAGCAATCCCCAGAGCACCCCTGGAGCCCCCTGGCCCCGTAGGCAGCAGCTGCAGGCGGCATCCCACACTTTCAGCCCCGGAGCATCAGGGATGGATGGATGGATGGATGGGTGGATGGATGGGTGGGTGGATGGATGGGTGGATGGGGTCATGATGGGGGCTGCTGTGAGCATGGACACCACCATGCCATGCTGGCTGGGAATAGCTAATGATGACCCAGAGAGTTGGGCAAGTGACCTTTGAGGGTCCTTTCCAACTCGATGTAGTCTGGGAATCTTGTGACCTCGTCTGCTTTATCCCATGGAGAGGTTGTGCTGGAGGCAACCCCCTGGACCCTCTTTTTCCCACCCCTTCCTGTGGGTCTGGCAGGAGGAAACTCCAGGATTTAGCCACATGAACCCCACACGACTCACAACTGTTGTTTGCTCGTTGATCTCAGGGCTTGCTCTTCTCTTTCCTGGTGACATTAATGATATTAATTAATATCTAAGCCTCTCTCAGCCCTCAGAGGCACTGTCTCACTGATGTGCCAGAGCCGGCCCAGTGACCCACGCCTTCATCTGTCACCTAAATCAAGAGGCTGAGGAGGGAGCAAGCACCGAGTCCGTTGCGTAATGCCTGCTCTCCTGGCTTCCATCCTACCCCCGCTCCTACCATTTCCTCTGACTGCAGCCATAAGAGAGGGCCTTGGGGAGGGAGCAATTAATGGCATCAGGAATGCACCTCCCTTCCAGATGGCCAGCCTGGCTTTAGCAGGCACTTCTCCCTTTTTTCTTCTCTGCTCATGAAAACCCAGCGTGGATGCAACCCACCCCCCACCCCCAATCCCAGGATTGTGGGGAATCATTCCATTTCTGAAATTTAAAGACAATCTCTGCAGATTAAAATGATGGAACAGCTGTGAAGAGACAGAGGAAAGTGGAAAGAGGGTGGAGGGATCAGACTGTCTT
>VWZE01009413.1:109713-120750 GCA_013396675.1 Eubucco bourcierii
AGGTAGCATCAGACACAAAATTGTCATTAAAAGAACATTAAAAAAATAATCCTGTGTTTTTCTAGTCAGCAGTGACCCCTGATCAGAGCCTGCTTTTGAAAATACCTCACTATTTTTGAAGCCACTCACTCCAAGAAGGACATCAAGGTGCTGCAACGTGTCCAGAGAAGGGCAATGAAGCTGGTGAAGGGTTTGGAGAACAGGGCTGGTGAGGAGCAGCTGAGGCCTTTTCAGCCTGGAGAAAAGGAGGCTGAGGGGAGAGTTCTGTCTCTCTACAGTCTCTGAAAGGAAGTTAGAACCAGATAGGAGTTGGTTCTTCTTCCTAGGAACAAGTGATAGGACAAGAGGAAATGGCCTCATGTTGCATCAGGGGAGGTTTAGGTTGTACATGAGGAGCAGTTTCTTCCCTGAAGAGTTTGTGAAGCCCTGGAACAGGCTACCCAGGTAGGTGGCTGCATCACCTCCCTGGAAGGGTTTAAAAGACATGTAATGTGATCCTGAAGGACATGGCTTAACAGTGGACTTGGTAGTGTTGTGTTGATGGTTGGACTCAATGATCTCGGAGATCTTTTCCAGCCTAAATGATTCTATGACTCTGTGAGTCCCAGTGAAGGCTCTCTGGGGCTCCAGCTAAGCCTTAGTCAATCAGAGCCCCTCAAATGATGTCAACAGCTTCCCCAAGTTCATTTGAACATACAAATTGCCCTTCCACACAGCCACAGGGCTGAGAAATACCCATGCCAGGCCCAGACAGCACATCTCCAGTATCTCCCTACAGCTCAGATACCCCCGAGGCTGCTGCTTGCCCAGAACTGTCTGCTCAGGAGGTGTACCAACTGTTAGAAGCAGAGACTTTTTTCTTTTCACACCGATCTGCAGCCCCCCTAAGCGTTTTCCCATGGCCAGCCTATGGAAAATGAATTTTATCCCAGAGGGAGTTTCCACAGCCTGCTTAGAAACAGGCTGAGCGCCCCAGGCACTCTGCAGATGTCCTGCTGCCAACAGCGCATCCAGGCTCCGGCTGTCAGTCAGACGAGGGCTGGATGAAAAGAGGGGCAGCGAGAAGGAAAACCATCCCTGATGGAGCAGCTTTGACCTTGGATGCTGGGCAGGTTGGAGCCTCGGGTGGGTTCAGGGTTGGCTTTTGATGTGGCTGGTCCTGGGAGCTTTTGCTCAGTCTGGATTTCTGGCTGAGCATTCACTAACAGTAAGAGACTCGAAGTCAGGACCGATTTTTTCCAGCTGGGTTAGATGGGTCAGCTACCATGTAGCCTCCCTGTCTGGGAAACGAGAGAAAACAGCTCCTGATGAGCAAAAGTGCTTGGCCAAAGCAGTTGAGGTGAAAACAAGCACGTGGCTACCGGCAGCGACTGGCACCCAGTCGCTGGTGGCAGTGATGCTCACTCACCAGGAGACAGGCGTGCCCCACGGAGGAGGACCACAAAGGTGACCTCTTGCAGCCTCTTGCTGCCCTAGGTGCTGGGAAAAACAGTTTTATAGGGACAGGGCAAAAGGCAAAGGCCCTGCTGGCAGCTCCCCCCATCCCTCTGGGACCTCAGGCTCTCCCAGGGCAGCCCATCTGGAAGCAGACAATAGGAGGCTGCAGAACGCTGCTGATGGAGCCCACCACGGTGCTTCAAGGTGGTTGATTCCCCATTTGCTTTTTCCTTTGGGCAGCAGAACTGCTCCTTATCCCTGAAATATATTCAAGTAAGAATGACTCATCCTCCCTCCCAGGACTCTAACCTGCGGTAATGAGATGGAAATCCTTGCATGACCTATTATATTAGCTTATGCTATATCACACATCTCCGTGGATTAGACAGGAGGGAGATGAAACATCCTCCGGTAGCAGGCAGCCTCAGACAAGCCTGTGGAAGTTAAGCAGATCTGCTTTCAGCGTTGACACCTGATTTGAATAGGACGCAGGCAAGTCGGTTCCCTCTGCCACGGTGAGAGGAATCGGTTCAGCTCTTCTTTCCAGGTGATGGGAGAAGTGGCTCCAGCTGAAGCTCTCCCCTCCACTCATGCTCCAGAGCACCCTTCAGGGAGCCAGAAGCGGCCAGGATTTCCTGGAGTTATCCCCATAGATTGCACTGGGGAGGGGAAGGGGCTGTGACCTCGAATTGCAATGTGACAGCTTGAAGGCCATCAAAGGGCAGTGACCTGATCCCTGTCAGCCTGAAATCCAGAGGGACACAGAGGTTTAAACCTCTGAAGACCCTGAGGAGGTGAGTTAATCCTGGAAAGACATCTGTGTGTGTGTGCTGGAGTCATGATGGGGGAGGATGGGAGAAGGCATTTCTGAAGAGAGCAGCAGCCTCTCTGCCTGTACTTGGCAGCTGATTGTCACTTCTTGTGATGGGGACAGGCACTGCAAACACAGGGACCTCCACGCTCAGCTCTGACCCCGGGCACAGAGGAGCAAGGTCATCTTTGCTCTTCCCACCTGCTCCTGAGAATGCTCCAACGGGATACCAGGCTGTGCCCATTGCTGCCACTGCTCCAGGCACATGGATAAGGCAGGGTGACATCTGTCCCCTAGTCTGAGCGCCCTCTGGCCAGGGAGCTGCAACCAGCTGTGGAGGAGCTTTTGCCTCAGGATGGTGAGGGACAGCTACCTCCTTCCTTTGAGGTCTCCATCAGCAAAAAAAAGCAAGAGAGCAACCGCAAATTAAATCTTGGAGTGAATTAACCTCTGCCGAAGCATCTTTTTTCCCTCCTAGAGCAGCTGAAGAAAGACTGCTGTGTATCCTCACAGCTTCCTCTTGGCTGTAGGAAGGTAACCATGGCTCTGTGACTGCTCTTAAGAAGTTAAGAAAATGGTGAAGTACTGGGACCCAGAAGGGGGAATGCAGAGGGACTTTGTGGGGGCACAGCCTGCCTGGAGAGTCCCAGGGCTGGTCTGGACCATCACAAGATTCAGTTGCCAGAAGTTCAAGTTCAGATACAGAATCATAGAATGGATTAGGATGGAAGAGACCTTTCAGATCGTCAAGTCCAAAAGTTAACTGTCAGGTCAGCACTGAACTGTGTTCCTCAGCATCATATCTACATGGCTTTGAGACCCTTTCAGGGATGGTGACTCCACTATTGCCCTGGGCAGCCTGCTCCAGGGCTTGACAAGCCTTTCATGGAAGAAACTGTTCCTCATGTTCAACCTAAACCTCCCCTGGTGCAACTTGAGGCCATTTCCTCTTGTCCTGAGGTATTAAGCACATCATGCCTTCAAAGGGTTGTGGCTTCTCTTCTGCCCAGCAATTCTGGGGGGTAAAAGTGCCACTGTGTCATTAACAGAGGGAATAAAGAAAGTTTAGAGTAAGTGTGCTGTAAAACATCAAATAAAATCACTTTATTTCGTGTCACTTGAGTGTCATCAAAGCTAACCATGTCTGCAGCTGCCCTTGGCTGAGGAAGATGAAATGCAGTGCATGGCAATGACATCAAAGCTGCCTTTTTGTGATCCAGGGAGGCCAGTTCACTGTAAAGCCTTCCTACTCCTATAGGAGCTGGCCTCTGAGGTCCCAAAGTCTCTCACGGTTGCCTGAAGACAAAGAAATCCCAAAGGAGGGAGTGTTCTCTCTGTGCTCATTCGATTTTGAGCCTCGATGATACCCAGAGAGAGTGATGCATCCCATAGGTTATATATTGTAGGGGTTATGTGGCACATGGGGTGTATATCACACGGGCAATATGGCACATAGGTTACATATCACACAGGTTATATATCACACAGATTATATATCACATAGGATATATATTACATAGGCTATATGTCATGTAGGCTGTATATCACATGAGCTATGTATCACACAGGTTATATATCACACAGGTTATATATCACATAGGTTATATATGACATAGGTTATATATCACATAGGTTATATATCACACAGGCTATATATCACATAGGTTATATATCACACAGGTTATATATCACATAGGTTATATATCACACAGGCTATATATCACACAGGCTATATATCACATAGGTTATATACATCACATAGATCATATAGATCGCATAGGTTATATAGATCACCTGGTTATAGATATCACACAGGTTATATACCACATAGGTTGTATAGCACACGGATTATATGTCACATAGGTTATATATACATCCTATAGGTTATATATATCACATAGGTTATATATCCCATGGGCTACATATATCACATAGGTTGTATGTCGCATAGGCTATATCACAGTATCACAGTATCACCAAGGTTGGAAGAGACCTCAAAGCTCATCAAGTCCAAGCTGTTCCCACAGCCCTCAAGACCAGACCACGGCACCAAGTGCCACGTCCAAACCTGCCTTGAACACCTCCAGGGACGCTGACTCCACCACCTCCCTGGGCAGCCCATTCCAGCAGGCAATGACTCTCTCAGGCAACAACTTTCTCCTCACCTCAAGCCTAGATTTCCCCTTGAGCACAGCTTGAGACTGTGTCCTCTTGTTCTGGTGCTGCTTGCCTGAGAGAAGAAAGCAACCTCCTCCTGGCTACAACCACCCTTCAAGTAGTTGTAGACAGCAAGAAGGTCCCCCCTGAGCCTCCTCTTCTCCAGGCTAACCAATCCCAGCTCCCTCAGCCTCTCTCCAGAGGGCTGTGCTCCAGGCCTCTCCCCAGCCTCGTTGCCCTTCTCTGGACATGCTCAAGCACCTCAATGTCCTTCTTCAATGGAGAGGCCCAGAACTGGACACAATGTCACATAGGTTACATATCACATAGATTATATATATCACCCAAATTCTATATCACATAGGTTATAGATCACACAGGTTATAGATCATATAGGTTTTACATCACGTAGGTTATATATCACATAGGTTATATATCACATAAGTTATATATATCCCATAGGTTATACATCCCACAGGGTACATATATCACACAGGTGATATATCACATAGGCTATATATCACTAAGGATTACACGTCACATAGGTTATGTATCACATAGGTTATATGGCACATATGCTCTATATATCACATGGTTTACATATATCACATGGTTTACGTATTATCACATAGGTTGTATGGCACATAGGCTCTATATATCACATAGGTTTTATATATATGTTAAGTAGGTTACATGGCACATAGGCTCTATATATCACACAGGTTATATATCACACAGGCTCTAATACCAGGTTCTACACCACACAGCCATGTAATGAGTTTTTACTCATGTAATGAGTCTTTAATTTAATCAACAACTGCTGTTCAGCTGCACCCCAAGCTCTGGTGTGTCTAAGTGCCTTGCAGAGCAGCCCTCAGCAGGGATGTTGCTGCCTCTGCTTGCAGCAAGGCAAGGTGGAGCTGGAAGGGAGAAGCTGCAAGGTCCTTCACAGGGTCTTGCCCACCTCTTCTTTTTCCCAGTAGGTATCAGCAACATGGGTTGCTGTTGCTAGTATTAACTGGCTAATGAATGCCCTGCACAGTCCTGGGTGGTGTCCTCCTTCAATCTCTGGGTGTGCACACTTGGATCTACACCACCCACACCGTGTGCACAAGAAGTTGTTCTCTTCAACCCCCCACAAGCTGAATACCCCCCAGAGCCCTCCATGCCCAGGTAGGTTTAACAGTAGCCCATGGAAAGGGTCAACCCTTCCCCATTTATTTCTAGGGAGGGGGAGATGTGGCAGCCAGGTACCCTGACAAGCCCAACACATCTGGCTGATTGCCCTCCTCACCCTGGGGTGACCTGGAAAGCCTCCCCCGGGAGACCCTAGTGAAGGGAAGCTGGGACTGGGGATGCTTTTGAGACGACCCCTCAATTCTCTCTGAGGCTGCTTGTCCCATCATAGTGTTTGGCTGAACAGGGGGTTTGGAATTAGGGTTATTCCTAATTAGGGAAGTAGGGGGTCTGGGTTGAGTGGGATGGGCATAGTTCTGGAGCTGTGTGCAGCCCCTTTCCCAGGGGATGGGGGAATTTGGGAGTGCTGTGGGTGCATTGTCAGAAGAGGAGGGTAAGGAGGCAGGGGAACAGGTCAGGGCATGGATCAGGGTGGCTATCCCCACATGTTCAGGGCAGAGAGATGCTCTTTGGAGGGGTGAGGAAGAAGAGGGGCACGGTTGGGGTTGTGAGTGGGCTCCTAGGGCAGAGCCTGCACCCGAGCAGTGACACAAATACAGCCGGACAGACACACAGAGCATGTAAACAGGCACATGGGGAGCCCATGTGCTGCTCCGCTGCCGGTGGTGGAGAGCAAGCCCGGAGCAAAGGCACACGCCAGCCCCACCACACTCACACGGCCACACGCACGGGTTTGTCCCACGGGGAATCTTTCCAGCCTTGCCTTCATTTCCTGGAGTGCTCCGAAGGAGGAGAGGGGAAAAAAAAAAAAAAAAATCAAAAGCCGGAGAGCAGAGCTGGAGAGGTGAACGGCACCGAAGGGTGACGGGAACGGCTTTGTACATCACGCTAAAAATAGTCCTGGTGATAAAGTCACTGGTGGAGGGGGAGGAGGTGCAGGCAGAGCACAGATGCTGGAGAGGTCTGCTGGGGCTTCGGGAGCCCGCGCTGCGAGAATGGAGCAGAAGGAGCCTTGCTGGGCCCTAATTAGAGCTGGTAATTTGCTCCAAGCAGCGCTGAGGGAATTAAACAGCGGGCAGCTTGGGAAGGGGGTGGGGGAGCCTTTCCGGGCACATTACACCCCCCCCTATTGGGATGGATGCTTTGCAAGCCTGGGAAACGGGAATCGACAAGCAGATTGCTGCAGCTGGAATTGCGCTGGGAGCAGATGTGAGCTCTGGTTTCCTTTGATGAGAGCCTGGGTTTGTTGTTTGGTTAGGGAGGGGAAGGATCTCCACATCACTGGGGATGCTTGGGGGAAGGCAGGGGCTGGGCCGCAGGGAGGGTGCTCGGGAAGAGCCAAAAGCAAAGAGAAGGTCCCGAGTGGCAAGGTGACGGCTAAGGAATGGCAAAGCACTTGTGACTTCAGAGATTGTCCTTCCACCTCCTGCACACCAGGTCAGCACTGCTTCCAAAGCACTCTCCAGCTCAGTTGGCCCCTGCACAGAATTGTAGCATGGTTTGGGTTGGAAGGCCCCTTACAGATCATCCAGTTCCAACGCCCCTGCCATGTGCAGGTACATCTCTCACTAGCCCAGATTGCTAAAGGTGTTGTCCGGCCTGGCTTGAACACCTGCAGGGAGGGGGCATCCACAACCTTCCTGGGCAACCTGTTCCAGTGTCTCATCAGCCTCACTGGAAAGATTTTCTTCCTAACACCCAGTCTAAATCTGCTCTCTTCCAGCTAAACTCCATTCCACTGCGAGGGGGTTGCTGAGCTCCAGTCCGAGCTGGGCTCCTGCTCAGTGGTGCAGAGGGACTGCCAGAACTGGAGGCAGAATTTCTGGGAAGCTTTTACAGCACCATGCCTTGGTCTTCCTTGTACACCATGTATCCAAGGCACAGGGACAGACAGGATCCATGGACACCCTGGCAGCAGGATTCGCTCTCTGCCTGCTGCTCCCTGTGATGATTCACGCCATGAACTGGAGGCAGGATGGGAGCTGACACAACTGGGCCCAGTGCCTATCTCCTTGTCGCCGATGGGAGGAGGAGGAGGAGGAGGAGGAGAAGGAGGAGAGGGACACATTGCGAGCCAGTCCCTGAAAGCCACAGTAGCCGCTGGGTGTCACGCAGGAGCCAGTAGCTTGTTCCCTCTGCCCACGCTGGCGCGCCAAGTGCTGAGGGTTTGGAAGCAGCCCCCAAATCCCTGGGGAGAAATATCCTGGTGGGATACAGGCTGTCCTTGGCTCTGCACCACTGGGCAGCAGCCCAAAGTGGGGGTGGACCCAGGAACAAGAATCAGGGGCAAATAGCCCTTGTGTGTGGGAAACTGAGGCACTGGGGGGCAGGAGGGGCTTGTCAGGGTTACGCTCTCATCTTCCCAGAGAAGAAAGGGATTTCTTCCTGCAGCCTTCTCTCAGCAGCCTCCATCCGCATCCTGGAGGATGCTGAGGATGTCGGTGTGACACCAAGCATCCCCCAAAACCCACCTTGCTGCCCACAAGGACTGGGCATAGAGTTGGACAGCGCAGTGCTATTGTGAGGCAAAGCAGAGGTCTCCATCAGTTTTGGACAAGGGGACTGGAGGGGTTGCTCTGGTGGACCAGACAAAAACTCTTCCCTGCTTGCTGCTGCCTACCATCACATGAGGGAGCAGGGTCCTTCTCGCCATTTCCAAAGCTACGTTTCTTGCTGGCTTTGCCTCTAAATGACTTTAATCTTCATAAGCCCAAAAAGTAAAGCTGCTTATATGGCTGGGGCTTGTTGGAGAGCTAGGAGGAGTGGGAGGGGGGAGATCTGGAAAAGAAGAGAGGGATGTATCCCGGGGGAAATGAAACCCTGCAGTGGGTCAGGCTCCATCATATCTCTGCCCTGTCCCATGGACACGCTGGGCTCTCGGTGCAAGGCCACCAGGAGCACTGTAGCCGCTGTCCCTCTGCACCAAAGGGCTGTGTCTCTCCATCCTCCTTCCCACCCATCCCACCTAGACCTGAGCCGTGCCTGCTCTCCCAGCACTTCCTGTCTTTTCCATCTCCTCCCAGGAGGAGCCTCGGGCCCAAAGCAGAGCGAGAGCTGCCGACTGCGGCTCGCACCCCAGGCAGGCGGTGACGCCGAAGCCCTGAGCGTCGCTTAACGCTGAATAATTCCCCACGGATGAAGGAAACTATTTTAAACCTGCTGAGCCCTGCCTGCCAGACACCACCTCCACCCAGCACCCTTCCAGACAGCTGGGACTCCGTGAGGATGCCTCCTTTAGGGTGAGGGAGTCCAGCAGGATGTGGTCCTTGGCCAAGGCAAGCAGTGAGGATGAGGAATATGGCCCACAAAATCCATGGATCAGTCCCAAAATGCATCATCAGATCTTCCCCTGCCTAGTTCAAGCCAACAATGGAAGATTAAGTCTGGTTTAAAGGGGAGCTTGGCCATCACTTGGCAGGTTCACCACTGTCACAGCCTTGCCAGTTCTCATGAGTGGCATGTAGCCAAGCAATGCCCAGGCTTCTCAATCTGGTGATGTGAGGGACTGTCATAGAATCATCAGGGCTGGAAGGGACCTCAAGGATCTTCTAGTTCCGACTCCCCCTGATACGTGCAGGGACACCTCACACTAGATCAGGTTACTCAGAGCCCCTGTCCTTAACTCATATGCTGACAGGGAAATCCAGGACCCCTAAGGTGCTGTGTCCTCCCACCCTCCCACCCAGGGCTGCAGAATCTAGTTGGAGACCTGTAGCTCATGGTGTTCCCCAGGGGTCAGGACTGGGTCGAGACTCATTCCACATCATCAACCACATGGTTGAAGGGACAGAGTGGAACCTCAGCTGCTTTGCTGACGGTACCAAACTGGAAGGAGTAGCTGACACCCCATCAAGTTGTGCTGCCATCCAGCGTGACCTGGACAGGTTAGAGAGAACAAACATCATGAATTTCAACAAGTGTGAGTGTATGGTGATGCACCTGGGGAGCAACAACTCCCTGCAGCAGAACAGGTGAGGAGTTGACCTGCTGGAAAGCAGCTCTGTGAAAGACCTGGGAGTGCTGGTGGACAAGTTCCTCATGAGTCAGCACTGTGTACTCATGGCCAAGGCCAAAGGTCTCCTGAGATGCATGAAGAAGAGTGTGGCCAGCAGGTTGAGGGAGGCTCTCCTCCACTTCTACTCTGCCCTAGCCAGGCCACAGCTGGAGCAATGGTGCTTAGTTCTGGGCTCCCCAGCTCAAGAGAGAAAAGGAACTACTGGAGGGAGTCCAGTGGAGTCTACAAAGCTGCTAAGTGGCCTGGAGTATCTGTGAGGAGGAAAGCCTGAGAGCTCTGGGGCTGGTGATCCTGGAGAAGGGTAGCCCCAGAAGGGATCTGATCAATATTCAGCAAGAACTAAAGAGTGGGGGTCAAGAGGACGGGCCCAGACTTTCAGCAGTGCCCAGTGACAGGACAAGGAGCAATGGGCACAAACTGGAAGCCAGGAGGCTCCATTTGAAGAGAAGAAACTTGTTTGGTGTGAGGCTCCTGCTCCAGGCCTCCAGGCTGCCCAGAGAGGTTGCAATACCTCCTTCTCTGGAGAGCTTCCAACCCCACATGGACATTGTAATTCTGGGTGGGGGTCAAGAGGGTGGGCCCAGACTTTCAGTGGTGCCCAGTGACAAGACAAGGAGTAATGGGCACCAACTGGAGGTCAGGAGGCTCCATCTAAACATGCAGAGAATCTTCAGTGTGGGAGCTCTGGAGCAGGCTGCCTGGAGAGGTTGTGGAGTCTCCTCCTCTGAAGAGATTCCAACCTCACCTGGACATAGTGATGCTGGGCAAGCTGCTGTAGGTGCCCCTGCATTAGCAGGGTGATTGGAGTGGATGATCTCCAACCCCCATCAGGCTGGGATTCTGCAGAATCCATGGAGACAGAGGTGGAAAGGCAAGGGAGGCTGCGTGTGGCAATAACTGCGCACTTGAGGGATGGCCAAGGGCTCAGGTCCAGCCAACATGGATTTAGGAGGGGCAGATCCTGCCTCTCCTACCTGATCTCCTTCTAGGATCAGGTGACCCGCCTGGTGGATGTGGGGAGGCCTGTGGATGTGGTCTACCTGGACTTCAGCAGGGCTTTTGACACTGTCCCCCACAGCAAACTGCTGGCTAAGCTGTCAGCTCGTGGCTTGGATGCCAACACTCTGCGCTGGGCCAGGAACTGGCTGGAGGGCTGAGCTCAGAGAGTGGTGGTGAATGGTGCCACATGCAGCTGGAGGCCTGGCACTAGCAGTGTGCCCCAGGGATCAGTGCTGGGCCCCATCCTCTGGAACATCTTCAGTGATGATCTGGACGAGGGCATCGAGTCAGGCACCAGCAAATTTGCAGCTGACCCCAAGCTGGGGGCTGATGTTGCTGGGTTGGAGGGCAGAAGGGCTCTGCAGCAGGACCTCGACTGCCTGCACAGATGGGCAGAGTCCAAGCGGATGGAGCTCAACAAATCCAAGTGCCAGGTGCTGCACTTTGGCCACAACAACCCCATGCAGAGCTACAGGCTGGG
>VWZE01009413.1:121909-134142 GCA_013396675.1 Eubucco bourcierii
AAAAAAAAGAAAAAATCCTGGAAAAATAAAATAACAACAAAAAAAGCAAAAAAACAACCAAACCCCCAAAACTGAGAAAAGAAACAAACAAATAAAGAAACCACCCCCAAAATAAAAAAAAAAAGGACCTTGGGAAATTGGGAAAAAAAAAACAAAACAAAAAACAAAGCCAAACCCAAACAACAGAGCTTGGGAGACAGAAAAAAAAAGGAACCTGGGAGATTATTTAAAAAAAAAAAAAAAGGAGCCTGGGAGATCCAAAAAAAAACCCCAAACCCTTAAAACCTGGAAAATGAAACTAACCAAAAAAAAATAATTGTGATTTGGATGTTTGGAAGCAACCAGGAGAATTTGAGAGGGGAGGAAACACCCCCAGGTCTCCCTCCTGGTTGCTTCTGGTGCTAGGGTTGGGCAAGAGGGGGATGCTGCTCACACCCCCCTGTCCCCTCCCCGGTATGGGTCCCCTCTGGTTGCTGGGGTAGGTGGGTGGGGTGGGTGAGCCCCCCCCTCACAGGTAGAGCTCCTTCTCTTTGATATGCACTAGCTGTTCACGGAGCTGGTGGAAGGATGGCCGGTGCCCGGGGTCCAGGGTCCAGCACTTCTTCATCACCTCGTAGACGACGGCAGGGCAACCATCAGGAGCATCCATCTTATAGCCCTTCTCCACGCGGGGTACCACGTCCTTCAGGGGCTGGGGAGAGGAGTTTCAGGATGAAAAGGTGTGGGTTCACCCCTCCCACCTCCCAAAAAGCAGGGGCTTCACCCCCTGCAGCCCTGAGAGATGAGGGCCCATGGCTGTCACTCACGATTCTCGGATAAGGCACTCGCCCGAAGGAGTAGATTTCCCAGAGGAGGATCCCAAAGCTCCACACATCTGACTTGGTGGAGAATTTCTAGAAGGAGGGGAGGAGAGAAGCCCTATGAGTGGGCTCAGGCAGGGATGGCCTGGTTGGAATGGCCCTCAAGATGATGATGATGATGATGATCCATCCATAATATAACATCTCCCTGTCCACAACTGTTAGACCACAGCACTTAGCTCCTCATCCAAACATCTTCTGAACAGCTCCAGGGATGACAACTCCACCACTGCCCTGGGCAGCCTGCTCCAGTGCCTTACGACCCTTTTGGTGCAGAAATGGCTCCAAATGTCCAACCTAAACCTCCCCTGGTGCAACTTGAGGCTATTTCAAAAGCTGCCTGGATGCGTTCCTGTGTGAACTACCCGAGGGGATCCTGCCTTGGCAGGAGGGTTGGACTCAATGATCTCTGGAGGTCCCTTCCAACCTCTAAGGTTCTGTGATTTCCTCTCATCTTATCACTTGCTCCTCAGGAGAAGAGGTAGGCCCTCACCTCACTACCACTTTCTTTGAGGAAGTTGCAGAGAGCAACAATGTCTTCCCCATCCTAAGGGTAGCTGGTTTTGGAGGGGGAAGCGCCATCAGACGGCAGCAACTGGAGCTCTACCATCTATCAGACAATTCAAAGCAGGCATCCCGGGATATGCCCCCTTCCTCCAGCCTCTACCATGTCCCCAAAGCCCAGCAGCACCCACTCCACTCCCTTACCTTTTCTCTAAGTGCTTCTGGTGCCGTCCACTTCACCGGCAGCTTCCCTGTGTCCTGCGTGGAGGAGGCCTCCTTAGTCAGTCCGAAGTCGCTGACCTTGGCGATGTTGTCCTCCGAGACCAGTACGTTCCTCGCCGCCAGGTCCCGGTGGACAAAGTTGTTGGCTTCCAGGTACTCCATGGCTTCACAGACATCTCTGGTTGGGGTGGGAGGGAGAAAGGGGTTAGCCAGGTGGCCCCAAAAGTCTGGTGGATGCAGGACACGGTGGTCAGGGCCCAAAGGTTGGCGCCTGGCTGCTGTACTTACAGGGAGAACTTCAGCAGGCAGTCTGCGCCCAGGACCGACCGCCCACGCGATCGCAGGTAATCTACTAGGCTGCCCTGCAAGGATGGACAGAGATGGTGCCACCAGGGCCAGCATTTCACCCACCTCCCCCTCCCACACCCAGCCACAACGCCCCACCCCATCAGGGAGCCAGCAATGCCACTCCCAAACACAATGGTGGCCCCCAGGGTGACATCACCTGAGCGTGGATGACCTGGCTGAGTGTGCCAAGGTGAAGCCCTGGGACCCTGTGGGGGGGTGCTGGGGGCTGCAAAGGGGGTAGAGCAGGATGGCAGGTGCCCAGGCTGGGGGGTGGTGTCTCACCTTGGCCATGTACTCTGTGACGATGTAAAGGCCACTCTTCTCCTCCACGATCACCCCCAGGAGCTGCACCAGGTTGCTGTGCCGGAGCTGCCTGCGTGGTGCAGGAGGGTTCAGGGCAGAGTTTTGGGGAGAAGCCAGTGGGGAGGGGGCGAGGGGGGCCTATGGTCCTCATAGGGCATCAGGGACCACCCACCTCTGCTCCTAAGGACAGAGGTGCCCCCTCCCTTGCACTGTGCCCTTCTCCCCAGGGAACACTCACGTCATGACGGACGCCTCAGCCAGAAAGGCTTGCGCTGTGGCATCGTTTTTAATGCACTTCACGGCGACTTTGTTGCCCCGGTAATCCCCCAGCATCACATCTGTGGGCCAGGAGAGATGGGTGTGGGAGGCACTGGGAAGCATCCCAACCTCCCAGTATCACCCTGCAGGGGCTGCAGAGAAGCTCCCCTCCTCTCCCCAGGGTCACTGCGGTGCCAAGGCCACAGGGCTCACCTCCAAATTCTCCCTTGCCAATGATCTGCAGCAGCTTGAGGTCCTTCATGTTGAGGGCCCAGCCACCTGTAATGGGGGAGAAGGGAGAGTAAGGGGGTGCTGGGGGGTGGTCACCAGGAGCAGGAGGAGGGACAGGGCCACTCACTTCGGGAGAACTCGTCCTGTGCTGCCACCGTCCCCTCCATCACCTTCGGTTTGATGAGGCGGGTGCAGAGCCCGTCTGCGTCCGTGGTGTAATGCTGGGGGAGAGACAGGGAGGAGAGGTGGTGGAAGGTGACACTCTGGCCTTGAGGGTCCCCACCGAGGCCATGCCAGGTTCTGGGACCCCACCAGGTGGCAGCACGAGGCCACAGAGGGACAGGATGGGTGCTCAGGGGTCCCTGTCCCTCCTCCAGGTCTCTGTCTCCTTCACATTCTGCCCTGCCCATCAGGCCACCTCCTTTATCCTGCCCCTGTCTCACCACCTTGCCCCAGGGTTCTGTCTCCAGCAGCCCAAACCTAACCCACGGGGCTGGGAGAGAATCATAGAATCATAGAATCATAGAATGGTAAGGTTGGAAGGGACCTCAAGGATCATCTAGTTCCAACCCCCTGCCATAGGCAGGGACACCTCCCACTAGTACAGGTTACTCAAGGCCTCATCCAATCTGGCCTTGAACACATCCAGGGAGGGAGCATCCACAACCTCCCTGGGCAACCTGTTCCAGTGCCTCACCACCCTTACTGTAAAGAACTTCCTCCTAACATCCAGTCTAAATCTCCCCTCTGCCAGTTTAAGCCCATTGCCCCTTGTCCTGTCATTGCAGGACCTTGTAAATAATCCTTCCCCAGCCTTCCTGTAGGCCCCCTTCAGATACTGGAAGGCTACTATCAGGTCCCCTCGAAGCCTTCTCTTCTCCAGGCTGAAGAGCCCCAACTCCCTCAGCCTGTCCTCATAGGAGAGCTGCTCCAGCCCTCTGATCATCTTTGTGGCCCTCCTCTGGACCCGCTCCAACACTTCCATGTCCTTCCTGTGCTGAGGGTTCCAGAACTGCACACAGTACTCCAGGTGGGGTCTGACGAGAGCAGAGTAAAGGGGCAGAATCACCTCCCTTGCTCTGCTGGCCACGCTTCTCTTGATGCAGCCTAGGACTCGGTTGGCTGTCTGGGCTGCATGTGCACACTGCAGGCTCATGTTGAGCTTTTCATCAACCCAGACTCCAAGGTCCTTTTCCTCAGGGCTGCTCTCCAGCCATTCACCACCCAGCCTGTATTTGTGCTTGGGATTGTGCCTACCCAGGTGCAGGACCTTACACTTGGCCTTATTGAATTTCATCAGGTTGGCCTGGGCCCAACTCTCCAGCCTGTCCAGGTCCCTCTGGATGGCATCCCTGCCCTCTAGCAAGTCGACTGTGCCACACAGCTTGGTGTCATCTGCAAACTTGCTGAAGCTCCCAGCACCTCCTGAGCTCCAACCCTGCAGCCCCACAAACTCTGACCTCAGCCCAGCCTCAAACCCCTGGTTCCCAGGCTGCCAAGGGGGACAGGTGCGGTGGCAGCAGGTGAGACCTCACCTCCACCAGCTGCATGAGGTTCTCAAAGTAGACCTCCTCATCGATGCTGAGCTTGCTGGAGGAGTAGATGATGCGGTAGTGCTCCACCTTGCCCTCACAGCTGACACAGAGGGTGTAGTCCCCGGGGTAGTTGGTGCTCTCCCGCACCAGGAACAGCCCCGTCTCGGGGGGGTACAGCAGCCGCTCCGCCTGCTCCCGCGTGATCTTCCCGTGGAACCACCTGCAGCAGGCATGGAGGGCAGCTCAGGGGCTGGGGATGTGCTGGCTGGGCCTCTGTGGTGTTGTGTCTGGGGGTGGATGGGGATGTGGAGCAGCCTTCACTTATGCCTGCACTGGGCCAGCTTGCCTGTGCCCCCTCCTTGCTGCCCATACGCACCCTATGACACAGTTTCTTCCACAGTATCCTGCTTCCCCTCCTCCTGGCCTCCAACCCAGGACTCAGCCTCTCTGCACACCCATGGAGGACTCCTTCCCCATGGCAACCCTCGTTCCTCCAGACTCTAGTCTGGGTCTCCCCAGAGACCCCTAGGGAATCGCTGGTGGCTCTGGGATGCACCAGGGTCATCTAAACCAACCAAACATCCACGCTTCCATCCATCCATCCATCCATCACCCACCTGCCTGTTCCCTGGCCCTTCTCCAACCCCTCCTCCTCCCCCCAGCAGCTTTGGGTATGACACCCATTTTGGACTGCAGTCCAACCACTCAGCATCTTCTGAGTTCTGCAGGCAGCTCCAAAAGGGTTCAGAGCTTTCCCCAGCAGCACTGAATCCCACATCAAGACTGATGGGAAAGCTCCAGCCCCTGCCCCTTCTGCCTTGCACTTTCACCGAGCCCTGCAAGGGATGTGGCTTCCGGTGGGACATGAGGTCAGCTGGATCTTTGCTCTAACTCTGTGGGGATGCTTCAGACCAACCCAGCTCCCACCAGGTTCACCTTGGATACTCACGGCATGAGGCTGAGCTTGATGCCAGCTTTCACTCCTTCCCTCTTCTGCACGTAGTTGGCAGGGATGATGCCCTCCCGGCCCACCTTGTTCTTTGCCTTGTACCAGTTGGGATCCTGTGGGGACAGCAGAGATGCTACAATGAGCCTATGGCTCCTGGAGGCGACAGCATCCCACCAAAGGAGCCCAGGGGGGTGTCAGAGCTGTCCCTCCTCCCCAAGGCACACCACCACCCTGGCTGCAGGCAGGATGGGATGGGCAAGGGAAGAGGACCTGTGCTGGAGCCACCAAACACCAACGCTGGTGGCCCCGTGGGGGTCATCACTATCCCCATCCCAGACTGCTGTACATCCCAGCGCTTCCCAATCCATCTCTTTTCCTCCCCTGGTGCTGCACACATCCTTGCTGCCTGATTGTGAGCCTCTCTCCTCCCAGGAGGCTCTGGGAGCCTTCCATTTTGGTGCAACCTTAACTAACGAGGCTGAGAGTTAATTACCCAGACTGCCTGGCCCCATTCCTGCCCTGATGGCTCTGAGGGACTTCCAGCAGGAACAGCCCATCCCAGGGGCAGGGCAAACACTGGGATGCAAGGAAGTTCCCATGGAAAATCCCAGCCTGGGGAGGTGCCTGGAGAAGTGGTGGCCTTACCTTGGTGACAGCCACGATGGTAAGGACATCTCCTTTGCTGAAGGGCAGGTCCTGCTCGGCGGTACCGTGGAAGTTGTACTTGGCGATACATTCTGTACCGGACGGCCAAACGGCCTGGGGGGAGAGGGGCGCCCTGTCAAAGTCTGAGTGGCCACATCTCCCACCCCCCAGCACGCCATTCAACCCGTGGGCACACCCTCACCGTGGCCAGGCAGGGGTCCTGCCCCTCTGGTGGGAACCTAACTAGAGTTCACTTATGCCAGAAGGTGTTTGGGGAATTTGGGACAGTGTTTTCCAGCCGGGATGGGGACACGCATGTGAAAACACCCAGCCTGGGCTTCTGCAAGGGCACAAGGAGTGTTCCCATGTCCCTCCTAAGCCCTGGGGACATGGCTGAACAGCTGAGGAGCCTGCTCCATCCATGCCTCTCCTCCTCGGTCAGCACTTACCTGCATCCCTGACATCTTCTCAGGTTGGGGGGGGAGCAAATCTCACAGTGGGGACACTTCACTCGGTACCATGAGACCTGCAGAGGGAAGGGACAGTTGCCAGAGGGGTGTGGCATTGAGGGGGGGTTGTGTAAGGACATCGTGCAGGGAGCAGCTCCCCCATGAAGGATGCTTCCCAGGCCATGCCAGCATCTCTTCTACCACCAAGTAGGGAACAGGTCCTGTCCCAGATGCTGCTTCCAAAATGTCCTCCCCAAACTGGCAGGAAAGTGCCTGCTGCAGCCAGAGGCAGGACGGATGAGAAGCCCCCTCCTCAGAGGCTGCCAGCCCCCAGGTGGGCTCATGTCCCTGCAGCACCATGGGGACAACCAAAGCACAGGGCAGCGAGGAGATGCAAGCAGCGAGGAGCAGTTCACACCTCCCTGGACCATCCCAGTCCCCTCCCCAGCAGCACTGGGACAGAGTAGGAGTTAGCCTCAGCCTCGCTCTCCCACGGTGCCTGGTGACCCACGTGTGGAAACATCCAGCCCTGGGAGCTTCCTGGGCCCAGCATCCCACAGAAATAAAAATCTGTTCCCTGCAGGATAAAACCCTTTGGTGCTCTGGGACACAGGAGCTCCTGCTGGTTCCTACATCCCAGAGGAATGCCCTGACTGGGGGTGCTGGCCTCCCCCCCCAACCCCCTTGCAGCACCCCGAGGCCCCAGGCTGGGTCACATCCTGCCCTGGTGCGTGGGAGGGGAACAAACCCAGCTTTATTCTCACTGCTTTGACCCCTGGGAAGAGATGAAGTCACCAAGCCTGGCAGCAAATCAGGCTTTTTTGGGCCGGGGCACTGGGGTCACAGCAGGCTGGGGACACAGAGCAGGATGCAGGCAGAGCACCCCCAAAACCCACCCTGCTATTTGTTCATTCATCTTATGGCTTTGGGGTCACCAGCAGCCACCACTCTCAGTCCTGCTGCTGCCAGCCACTCAGAGTATTTTGGGAAGGAGGAACTGAAACCAGGGGCAAAGCCAGGAGGAGGAAGAAGATAAGGGGAGGACCAGAGGGAGGAAGAGAGTGGGTGTGAGTGCAGCCCCATTCCCACCACTGCCATGCCCAGAAGCCTCTGGAGAAGGCACCATGCAGCCACCACCTCCTTCACCTTCCCTCAGAGTGGGGACATGCCAGAAGTCACTCTATTTTTGGTATCAGAGGGGAGGGGAAATTGAGGCTGAGAGGCTCACACTCTAAGGACAGAGCCTGGGGAAATGAAGTTGAGTGTTGGGCTTTCCAGTAAAGCTCATCACCATGGTACCTGGGGCTTGTCTGCTGGGTGGGTTTCCAGACAACTGAGGCAGCAGATGAAGAAAAGCCTCTGGAGATGACACCCAAACCCCATGAGACTGGGGACACGGTCACAGAAGTGGCCAAGACACAAGGGAGGGCACTGCTGGGATGCTTTCTCCCTGGAGGTGTTCAAGGCCAGGTTGGATGAGGCCTCGAGCAATGTGGTCCAGTGGGAGGTGTCCCTCTACCCATGGCAGGGGGGTTGGAACTGGATGATCTTTAAGGTCCCTTCCAACTTAAAACTATTCTGTGATTCTATGATGGTGGAGCAGAGAGCATCAGATGGGAAGGCAGCCCCCTGCAGTGGCCCAGCTCTCCTGGTTTCCAAGCTGATTTTTGGTTAAATTCACACCTGGTGTGGAGCAAAAACTTCAGCCAAGAGTCTGGATACCAAAATGCAGTCCAAGAAAAGCAGGGAATAAAGGATGCCTCTCCATCAGTCCATGCAGGGATCCAGCTGAAGTCTGGAAGAAGTTGGTTTTTAAAAGAGGTTACTCTGCATATCTGTGGAGGGTTTTCCTGCCCCATTCCCCATGGGGACATCCAGCCAGAGCTCATCCCCAAAGCGCTGAGTCAGCACTTCCTGCCATCCAGGTGGGACAATAACCAAAGGAGAGCCTCCTACAATGATTTGGGTTGGAAGGGCTCTTAAAGATCATCCAGTTCCAACTCCCTGCCATGGGCAGGGACACTTTCCACTAGCCCAGGCTGCTCAAGGCCTCACTCAACCTGGTCTTAAACACCTCTAGGGATGAGGCATCCACAACTCCTCTGGGTAACCTGTTCCAGTGCCTCTCCACCCTCAAAGTAAAGAACTTCTCCCTAATATCCAGTCCAAAGCTACCCAGCTCTTGTTTCAAACCATTGTCCCTTGTCCTGTCACCACAAACCCTTATGAAATGTCCCTTCCCAGCTCTCCTGTAGCTCACTTCAGGTGCTGGAAAGCTGCTCTAAGGTCTCCCCAGAGCCTTCACTTCTCCAGGCTGAACAGCCCCAACTCTCCCAGCCTGTCCTCATGGCAGAAGTGCTCTAGCCCACTAATCAGCTTTGTGGCCTCCTCTGGACCTGCTCCAGCAGATCCATGTCCTTCTTACGCTGTGGGCTGCAAAGATGGACAGAGTATTCCAGATGGGGCCTCACCAGGGCAGAGCAGAGGAGCAGAATCACAGAGTCACCTTTCTTGACCTGCTGGTCACATATCATTTAATGCAGCCCAGGACACGGTTGGCTTTTTGGGCTGCCAGCCATACTGCCAGCTCATGTCAAGCAACTCATCACCCAGCACCCCCAAGTCCTCCTCTGCAAGGCTACTCTCAGTCCAAAAAATAGCAGTAGGATGGAGGTTTCATCCCAGGTGTGCCTCCAGCTGGGAAATCCTGAGCAAGCTTTGCCCACTGGAGCTGGAGGAGGATGGGAGGGAGCATCACCTGGAAAGGATGCTCGGACTGCAGCCGAGTTGGAGGCTGGAAAACCCATCTTGCACCTTGCGTGAGAGCAGGATCTTTCCAGCCCCAGAGGGAGGTTGTTTGGGCTTTCAGCTCATGAATGTCACCAGCATTTATATTTCATGAACACAGAGAGGATACAAAATTTATGGCCTGCCTTTGGGCTCTGGAGCAGTGCAGAGAGTCACTTTTGTCTCTTTGACAGAGGGAACTGTAAACCCTGCCAAGAGGAACACACCAGGCCTGGCATTTTTACCTTCTCAGACCATGGTGCATTTGTGCCACCAGATAACAGAACCAGGCCCTCTCCTGACCTCTAGGATCATTGAGTCCAACCACCACCGTGCCCACTAAACCACTCCCTAAGTGTCATCTCCACACACTGCCTGAATGCCTCCAGGGATGGGGACTCCACCACCTCCCTGGGCAGCCTCTGCCAATCCCTGACCACACTCTCGCAGCAAAGAAATTCTTCCTGACATCCAACCTGAACCTGACCTGGTGCAATTTGAGGCCATTTCCTCACACTCTACCACCTGATACTAGGGAGAAGAGACCAACTCCCACCTCACTCCAACCTCCCTTCAGGTGGCACTGGCATAACTACAGCCTCAAACACCCTTGCCTACCAGTCTTCCAGGGCTATGTGGTTAATGCCACTGGACACTGAGCCCCTGATGCCTCTCCCCGCCCCACCTCTAGACTCAGATGCAAGCCTCCTTTCCTCCCGAGGACGACTTTCCAACAGCAGCCTGATTTTGGGTTGTGCCAATCGTTACCTATTTTCTGCCTGGAAGCCGACAGGGAGGAAGCCTCCTGCCGGCCACAGCGCCCAGCTGCGGGGCCGCTGCCAACTGTCCCCCCGCAGGCACCGCTGCCTGTGGTGGCCTCATGTGACAGCCCAGCGGTTCCTGCCCAGCGTCACCCGCCGCCGGCACCCAGCCCCAGCCCTGTGCCCGCCTGCGCTTCCGCCAGCCCGGCTCGGCCCCGGTGGGATGCTGGCTCGGCTGGAGGAGGAGGCGATGCCGACGCGGATGGGGAGCCTAAAGACAGCATTCCCACCGGGTGAGCTCCGGCAAGTCCACTGGCGTCACCCCCTGGTCTCCTGCGGCAGAGGGGCTTCCCCAGGGAGGATGTGGAGTGGCAGAAGTCGGCTTGAAAACGATAAATAAGCATTAAAAAAAGCACCCAAGGGAGACAACCAACCAACACGGCAGAGCCCAGGGCTGGTTTTGGCTATGTGAAATCCTGCTTCTGCTGGAAACTTCCCATCCCCAACCTGGGGCTCAGGGAAGCAGCTAGGGGGTGCAGGGGCACCCACAGAAGTCCGCCTCCCTTTTCTTTCCCACCTTCTACCCGAGCAGCTTTTGAACCTCCCTGCACCCCAGTGAGGAACCTCAGCACACTGCTGCACCGCGAGAAGGACCACCAAGGTTTGTGTTCAGCCCCCTCACAGGATCACAGGATGTCAGGGCTTGGAAGGGATCAGAAGAGATCAAGTTCAAACCCCCTGTCAGAGCCGGGCCATACAATCTAGCTCAGGTCACAGAGGAACACATCCTGATAGGCCTTGAAAGTCTCCAGAGAAGGAGACTCCACAGTCTCTCTGGGCAGCCTGTGCCAGTGCTCTCTGACCCTTACAGTAAAGAAGATTTCCCCTTGTGTTGAGGTGGAACCTCCTGTGCTGCAGCTCCCATCCACTGCTCCTTGTCCTACCCCAGGGAGCAAGTGAGCAGAGCCTGTCCCCCCACTCCTGACCCCCAGCCTTCAGATACAGACATTGATTAAATCCCCTCTCAGTCTTCTCTTCTGCAGACTAAGCAGCCCCAGGTCCCTCAGCCTCTCCTCACCAGGCAGTGCTCCAGTCCCCTCATCATCCTCCTAGCCCTCTGCTAGGTAGCCCTCCAGTAGATCCCTGTCCCTCTTAAACTAGGGAGCCCAAACCTGAAGGCAGTACTCAAGATGGGGTCTCACCAGGGCAGAGTAGAGAGGGAGGAGAACCTCCCTTGATCCGCAGGACACATTCTTTTTAATACACCCCAGGATCCCCCTGGCCCTCTTGGCCACCAGGGCACATTGCTGTGCCACGGATGTTCTCCACCAGCACTCCCAGGGCCCTCTCCACAGGGCTGCTCTCCAGCAGACCACCTCCCAACTTGTAGTGGTGCAGTTTATTATCAGTACAGGTCCTGCTCCTGGATTTCCCCCTGGGAAGGGCAGCTGGGGAGCCAAGATCCAGGGAAGGTGAACAGCTCTGCCACCCTGATAATCCAAAGGGCACCAGGGAAATGAGTCAGAGAAAACTTTCCTCTTGCTCTACCATAAGGGTAGCAGAACACCAGAACAGGTCGCCTAGGGAGGTTGTTGAGGCCCTAGCCCTAGAGATATTCAAGGCTGTAGGTAAGCTGATCTAGTTGAGGACGCCCTTGCTGACTGCATTGGGGGCTGGACTGGAAGACCTTTGTAGGTCCCTCCCAAGCCAGACCATTCTGTGATTCTGATCACCAGCTAAAACCATGCCATGACAAAGCTGCAGGCAGGCTAGGAAGGAGAAATTTGTGACCCTCCCCAGAGAGAAAAACCATCCATAGAGCATCAGCATCATGGGATAAACTGGGGGAAAGCTGCTTCAGTCCCATTTCAAACCATGGGGGAAAGTGGAGAGCAGCTGCTCAGCATCAGGTAGGGATGACTCTACTTCAAATCCAGGCTAGCTGGGAGACAGCAAGAAAGCTTCACCCCACCTTGCATCCATCCTCATTCATCCATCTTACCCTCACCTTCCAACGCTCAACCACCTGAGTGCCTTTCAACTTCATTAAAAAAAAAAACACAACTAAACAACAAAACAACAACAACAACAACAACAACAACAAAAAAAGCAAGCAACCAAATCAAACCAAACATCACCCGACCAGGCAGCCCCAAGCAGACAACATCCTGGCTGTCTCCAGCAGATCTTATCTGCTGTTATTACAAGTAACACCTACGATTACTCTAATCGAAAGAAAACCGTTCCGCCTTCAGCTGCTGCCTGCGCTTGCACCCAGCCTTTCACTGCCTCTCCCCCGGCACAGCCTCGCCTGGCTGCCCTCCTCAGGGTGAAGTAAGGGGAGGAGGGGGTGGGGGAATGTGTGTGCATGTTGGGGGGGG
>VWZE01009413.1:136842-156815 GCA_013396675.1 Eubucco bourcierii
CGGCGGCGGAACCAGGACTCGGACTCGGACTCGGACTCGGACTCGTATCGGCAGGCGGACCAGGATCGGGACTCGCCCCGTGCCCGCCACCCTGCCGTGCAACCCGGCCCCGGCCCCAGCCCGGTGGCGTCCCCTCGGTTCCTGCACGCTCGGTGGGTGCTGACACGGGGACAAAATAGTACTGAAGTAACCCTCGGGTAGTGCCGAAGTAATCCCAGTTATTAATAAAGGCGATAACCGTGCAATCAGCAACGTATTCTAAAGTAAGCAATTAAAACAATTAAAAACCCAACAGTAAAATAGGGACAGGACAGAGAGCATCATAGAATAGACCAGGGCACGGCGTTTTATATAGAACCACAGAACTACTAACAGTGGAGAAGACCTCCGAAGTGGTCGAGCCCAACTCAAGTCTGCCAGATCACCACTAAGCCATGCTCGTCAGCATCTACACGGTGTGCAATCTCTCCAGGAATGGGGATCCAACCACCCTCCCGGGCAGCCTGTTTCAGTATTTGAGAACCCTTTTAGTGAGGAAGTTTCTTCTAATGTCCAGCCTAAACCTTCCCTGACCCCTCTCGTCCTGTCACTTTTTCCAGAACCTGGCTCCAGCCTCCTTTCAGGGCTTTCTAGAGAGCAATGAGGTCTCTCAGCCTCCTTTTCTCTAGGCTGAACTAAGTTACCTCAGCTGCTCCTCACCAGCTCTTGTTCTCCAGACCCTTCACCAGCTTTGGTACCCTTCTCTGGACCTGTTCCTGTTCTCTGTGCTCTCAATGTCCTTCTTGGAGTGAATGGCCCAAAACTTCACCTTGGCCCAAAACTTAAGAAGTGAAGGTGTGGCCTCACCATCACCAGGAAGGACAACCCCTGCCTCGGTCCTGCTGGTCACACTGTTGCTGATCCAGGCCAGGATGCTGTCGGCCTTCTTGATATAAGACACTACAAGATGATCTAATGTAATAAATCCAGTACAATGAATACCAGGTAAGAGATTATCCAATTTAAGATGCAAAAATGTGGTGCTGAGGGACATGGTTCAGCACCAGACTTGGTAGAGTTAGAGAATGCTTGGACTCAATGATCTTTAAGGTCCGTTCTGGCCCGAACCATTCTCTGATTCTAATATCAACAACACTTAAAATAGTGACAATGATGACGACAGCGTGAGGCTGGTGGGGTCCTGCTGCTGCTGTGTCACAGAGCAGGAGGGTGGCCCTGGGCCAGGCAATCCTCCACCGTCCCCCTCCCTGGCTGGCTGCAGCATCTAGCTGTCTTTGGGAGGATGAGAGAGAGGAAAGAGCATTTGGGCTTCCCAGTGCCTTTCCTTAGCCACCTGCCACTCTCTTGGGATGGACTCATCTGTTAACCGCCCCATCCACCCCTGAGAACAGGGTGGTGGATTCATTGACCCTCCCCATCCACCCCTGAGGACAGGGTGGTGGATTCATTGACCCCCCCCATCCACCCCTCAGGACAGGGTGGTGGATCCATTGACTCCCCCATCCAACCCCGAGGACAGGCACAGGCTCACAGAGTCATTGGAATCGTTCAGTTTGGAAAAGACCTTCAGGATCATCGAACCAAGCCATACCACTCTGCCAACTCCACTACCAAGCCACATCCTCAAGCAGCAGATATACACAGATTCTGAACACCTCCAGGGATGCTTCCTGGGCAGCCTGCTCCAATGCCTGACCACCCTTTCAGTGACAAACGCTTCCCTAACGTGCAGCCTCAACCTCCCTTGGTGCACCTGGAGGCCCTCCCCTCTCATTCTATCACTAGTTATTTGGGAGAAGAGACGAGCACCCACCTCATGATAACCTCCCTTCAGGTAGCTGCAGAGAGGCTGCTGTGCAGGCAGTGAGGCCAGCAGGGACCAGAGATGCCCCTTTCCCACCAAGAGCCAGGCTGGCTGTGGGGTGCTGGGGCACCGAAGCGCTGGTGCCTCACCGCCACCCAGATGGTTGTCACTTCCTGCCCCAGAGCTGCCGCCACCATCTACCAGGAAGCACAGGCACTGGCCTCCCTCTGCTTTTTGGCTACCCCTTGCATCTCCCCGTGCTTTGGCATCCCCTTGCTGAGATGTGGGGGGCCAAAAGCCAGTCCAGCTAGGAGCTGCTAGATGCCAGCAGCTTCGCCACACTGGGGAGGCTCTGGGGAACGTCATTGCGTGGGAAGAGATTGTGGCTGACTGCCCTGCATTGTGCTTGGTACCTCCAAGGATGGGGGGGGCAGGAACACTCCCCACCCGCCTCCACCACTCTGGAGGCTCAAAAACCAAACCCTGAAGCATGGCCCTGCATGGCCCCTGTTGTCCCTTGGATGAAAGAACCAAAAAGAGGCAATGGAGATGTTTGCAAAGGGGACAAAGGGACAGCAAAGGATGGTGGAAGTTAGGAGATGGAGCCAGGGTGATCCCAGTGGCCAGGAGAGCAGGTTAGCAAGCCCAGCTTGCTTTTGAGGGTCACATCCTTGCTCCTAGTAGCACATGGGATAGAACCTGGGGCCTACTGCTGGAGATGGGCACTCTAAGGCCTGGTTGGGCCTTGGCGTGCTCCTTCGGCATCAGAGAGGTGGGGAACAGCCCGAAACAGAGCAGACCTGGGAGGAAATGAAACCATCTCATGCCTCTGTTTGCATCAGAAATGTACCCACAGATGCAAACCCACCCACACACACTTCAGTGCACCCACCCATGTCACTGCACTCAGGCATGCTCCCCAGCACAGCCACGGGGACCAGAGACCCAGGAGAAGGGGGTGGGACTCAGGGGTTTCCCTCCAGGCATTTCCATCAGAACGTGGGAATTTCAAGTGGATTTTTTGGTGTGATGGTAACCAAAAGTCACTGTCTGGATGGATGGATGGATAGGTGGATGGATGGATGGATGGATGGATGGATGGATGGATGGATGGATGGATGGATGGGTGGGTGGAGTCAGCATCCCTGGAGGTGTTTAAAAGTTTGGATGAAGTGCTTAGGGCTGTGGTCTAACAGTTGTGTACAGGGAGATGTTAGGTCCAATGGAGCTTTTCCAACCAGGCAATCCTAAGTGCAAAAAAATTTCCTTCCCCGCCCCAACCCCAGCAATTCTGCATCTGGGAGTTCTCCCTCTCCAGGGCTGGGGAGCAGCACAGAGCTGCTGGGTCTCAGCTTTTGGATGAAAGTACCAGGTGTGAACCCAGCCTGGTGGGGAATCATGACAGGTCCAATCCAGCAGACTCAGGAAGAAGGAAATACTCCAGTGACTCCACAACCATAAATCCTCAGAGTTGCTCTTTGGATGGGTTTTCTTTTCCTCCCCTCCAAAAGTCCATCCCTGAAGCAGCCTGTCCAGGGGACCACCACCATCCCCAATGTCAGCTGGAAAGGTCATGCAGATAATGATGGCAAACACTGGGCCATGCTGGAGACCTGGAGAGGATTACCAGTGTGAGCTGGGATTTCTCCTGGGAAGGGCCTTGGTTTGTGGAGAGCTGGGAAGGATGGATTTGTCCAGCTGGGATGAGATGTGGGCAGCTGTCTCCTTGCCTTGCAGCAGAAGAGGAGGCCTTTCAGCAATGGGAATTGACAGGAAAAGGCAAAATAAAAGGGGGAAAAAATGCAACAGAGGAGGAGCTGGGAATGAAGCCCTGAGCAAGATTTATTCCTTTGCTGAAGTAAGCACAGTGTGGACAACCAGCTGCCCTGGCCATCTTCTCTGCGACTCCTGGCTGGTTCAGTCCCTCTTGGGCATAGAGTCTGGTTTGTCCAAGGGCTTGGGGCAGCAGTTTTGGTGCTTCCAGGGTTAGGTGAGAAGTGGTGGGCAGGGAAAAGGGGAGAAATTCTGCCTTGGGTGTCCTAGAGAGTGGAGGAGAATCTTCAGGCATTGGTTGGGAACATCAGAGGAAAGCTGGCATCGAAGCTCCAGATCGCTTGACCCTGGAGAATTCAACTTCGAGCTGAAAAGAATCCCCTGAAGGGAACCGGCTTTGGTTGGTTTTGTGGTTCCCAGAGCTCTAGGGGTGATACGGGATGCTCTGCAGGGGGATCGTTATGCTGTAGGTCTCTAGCTCGGAGCAGGGCTAAAACCCCTGGCAGCGAAAGGCGCTGGCGGAGTTGTTGCGAGAGCTGCCATGGGAGGGCGCTCATGTCCCAGAGTCCAGCGGCAGGGGACAGAGCTGCTTCGCAAGCACCGAAGTGAAGCGGGATCCTGCTCCCCGCTCAGTGCTGCTTCGTGGAGAGGCTTCTTCCTCCCGTGCCAGCTTCCAAAGCCCTCTGGATGCCAGGAGCAGCCTCATCTCGAAGGTTTTCCTGGAGAGCCCTCCTTTCCAGGGTGGTTTTCATTAGATGGGTTGGAGATGCTGCCTCTCGGTGGGGTGGATCAGGCTCACACANGAGGGTCAGGACCACCCTGATGGGGTTCTGGGAGCTGATTTTAGGGGCATGAGAGTGGAGTGGTCGACTGGGAGCCAATTAACTAGGAGGTGTGTATGGGGGGCAATGAGAATCTGTTCCTCTCTGTGCCCCCTCCCTCCAGACCTACATCTGCTTTACAGCAGCCATTGCTGCCCTGCCACCAGCAGACCCAGCAGCAGCTTTGGGGACATAGAGGTGACTGTCAGCCCTGAACACAGCCCAGCTGTCCCTCCTGCACCTTGCTGCTGAGGCTGGGTTTGAGGAGCATCCAAAATCCCAGAGGCATTTGGTCCTTGCAGGACCTGGTGGCCCCTATCTCTACTGGACTGTGTCTCCATGCCTGCTCTCCATCTCTCCCTTCTTCTCCTTCCCATTCCCCCCTGGAAAATCATGCCTGTACTCATCCCAGAGTGCATGGACAGACAGGTGTGAGGTTGTTCCTGGGAGCCTGGAGTTCCTTGGTGTATAGAGGTGAAGAGCATCTCTGTTGTTCCCTTCTCAACCCAGGGACAAACTCCATCCTTCCTGCTTTTGTGTTCTTTGATCAGAAGGTACCTTGAACCTCTCATGACACATGGCAATCCATCAGCCCAAACACTGTCTGCTTTCCAGAGGGAAGAGGGAGGTGAGAGCTAGGAGGAGTATGAAGGCTTCATGTTCACTTTGGAGCCCTCACGACACAGCAGCAGAGCCTTCTGCTCAATTTAATGTGTCCAGCTCTCCTCCATCCACAGCTCCAGTCTGGGTTGAGTAGAGGACCAGCACCTCCTCCAACTCACTACAGAAGGAAACTGCACCACAGAATCACAGAATTATTTCAGCTGGAAAAGACCTCCAAGATCATAGAGCCCAGACATTAACACAGCATCACTATGGCCACTAAACCACGTCCTGAAGTGCCATGTGAAAACCTTTCTTGAAGACCTTGAAGACCAAGGGAAGGTCCCATCAGCTCCAGTGGCACAGAAGCTGCTCAGTCTTGGAGACTGAGCAGATATTTCCCTCCAGCTGAAAAAGCAGACACCAGCCATTATCCTCACAGTGAAAGGGCTGCTCCTGGGGTTCAAGGCATGGCAGAGCCCAACTCTGTCCCTAGAGTGGAGCTGTAAAGAGAAAGATGTTTTTGGGGAGGTTTTCTCTTCATGCAAAGGAGCTCCCAAGGCCTGCCAGTGCAGCAAGGCAAGCAAGACACTAGGGCAAAGTCCATCATGCTTAGAGGATCTGCTGCCACCAGCTCAGAGGGAACTACCCCCAAAACCACTGGCAGAAAGATTCAGAAAGAGTTTAAGGTGCAATTGGGAGTTTCATTTTAAGGTCTAGGGTATCAAGGGATGATATCCTTGATGCCAAGGGACTGTCACTGGTGTTGGGGACAAGCAGCACAAGGGAAACACCCAGGAGTTAATCTCTGTGGGCAGATCATAGAATCATAGAATCATAGAATGGTAAGGTTGGAAGGGACCTCAAGGATCATCTAGTTCCAACCCCCTGCCATAGGCAGGGACACCTCCCACTAGTACTAGATGATTCCTGGTAACAGATCTCACAGGAGGACAAACAGCCAGAGGAAAGGAATTAGAAACACAGGAGCTGCTTTTAATGAGGGAGGATCATTAAGAGTTGGAGTAATTCCTCTCTTCCTTCTATCCTGGAGGAAGAGCCACAGGTAGTTCCACCAGCTGGTTTTGGGGCTAGGGACAGGCTTTCATGGGGAGGAGCTGCCACCACGCTGAGTGCCAGCACCAGGCAGGTACCTTTGCTCAACAGAGGTGGTGTGTGAGTGCCTGGAACTTTCCCTGTGGGAATGGAGGAGCTGGAAGAGGAGCTGGAGCCCTGCTGCTGTAGCTGGAGCCCTGCTGCCGTAGCTGGTCTGCTGACTCATTTAAAAAACAACAATAAAAGCAGCTGGCCAAGGAGTGATAAAAGGTCCCCTGGCTTGTCACCGTCCTGATTCCAGCAAGGGCATTTGCAGGGTGCCTGGGGGTATAATTGGAGAGATTAATTAAGGAAAGCATTGGGGAAAGCAAAGGTAGGGGAGCTGGAGGTCCTCACCTACTGGGAGCAACCAGGGCTTTGGTGGCATTGATTGATGGAATGATTTTCCAGGAGGAAATGGGGAAGGGGAGGTGGAGAAGAGCTGAAATCCTCCTCTCCCCAAAGGAGTAGGATGCCCCTGTTCCTTCCTAGCAGAGAGTCACTGGTCAGGGGATCAGGGGTGCAGCTCCACTCCAAAGCACTGCAGAGCTGGAGGACCTTTGTTTGGTGCTCAGCCCATGCTTGCTGCCCTTCCACCTTCCTGGGGGCTGCCAAGATACCCAGCAGGGAAAACATCTGGTGAAGGAACCTGCTCAGCTTTGATCTTCCAACTGCACTGTTCAGGAACAGGCAGGATTCCTGGGCTTGGGACTGGTGTGGTTGGGATTGAAGGGAGAGTTTGATTGCAGCAGCCCCAGAAGGCAAGCTGAGACCTCACCTGGGGTCTCCAGGCTGTTGGGTGGGCCAGGATGTCCAGGGAGATATGGGGATCTGTGCAGACTAAGGTCTCAGGGGGTCCTGCTGCCTGTGCAAGATCTCTGGAGAGGGATATCTCCTGCAGCCACGTGGATGCCTCCATTGGCATGGGGAGGGAGATGCCAAGTGAAGATGGGGCTTTGTGAAGGGGATGGTTTGCCACCCCCAGGCCATGAAGAGAAGGACTGTGATTCACTTTCCCCCTCTCCCTCTGACACTGGGGTGGCTTTTTCTCCAAAAGCCTCTGGTCTTAAGGCTGCACCCGATGCAGGCTGGCAGCAGCATGCCCAGGGGAGGCAATCAGCCCTTAGTAAAGGTATCTTAGAGAGACCTTCCACCAGCCAGGGACTGTTTCACGTCACTAATGTTAATATTAATCCACTTATCTGCCCCAGGGCCATAAACCACTCATCTCCAGAGGGAAAAAACCAATTCCCACTGTTCTTCCTTCCTATCTGCTATTGCTTATTGCACTTGCACTTGCTTATCAGCAGCCACAGCCAGCCTGCAGGGCAAAGAGTCACGCAATGGCTCCAGCAAACAGGTCCCTGGTCCTCCAGTTCTCACTGCAGCTGGAGTCACTGGGCCAAGCCCGTGAGAACCTCTCCAGCCCATGGGGAGGACTTGACACACTACTGCTGACCTGGTTGTCCTGGTGCCCTTTGGAATGACTGAATTGGTGTGGTTGAAAAATGGCTATCAGGATGGTTGAGTCCAACCATCAGCCTAAGACCACCATGGCTATTAAGGCATGTCCCAAAGTGCCATGTCCACAGGTTTGTCAAACAACTCCAGGGATGGTGATTCCAGCACAACATCATGATAGGCACTGAAGGACTCCAATCCACAGCCAGAGTAATCCTGCTTGCCCCTGAAGGAGATGAATGCCAGCTTTGGTATGTTCCTTTTGCAAAGGTGGCTCATGACTCTCTTGCCTTGAGCCATAAGTAGTGGTATCCCTTGTCATGGGTAGTGGAGATGTTTAGAGTCATAGAATCATTTTGGTTGGAAAAGACCTCTGAGATCATTGAGTCCAACACCACCATGGCCATTAAACCACGTCCCCAAGTGCCATGGCCACTCCAGGGATGGGGACTCCACCACCTCCCCAGGCAGCTTGTTCCAATCCCTGACCACTCTTGCAGGAAAGGAATTTTTCTTAATCTCCAACCTAAACTTCCCCTGGTGCACCTTGAAACCACTTCCTCTTATCCTATCACCTGTTACTCAGGAGAAGAGACCAACACCCTCCTCACTACCATCTCCTTTCAGGAAGTTGTAGACAGCAAGAACTGGCAGGAGAGCTGGGCCCAGAGAGTGATGGTGAATGGTGCCACATCCAGTTGGCAGCTGTCACCAGTGGTGTGTCCCAGGGATCAGTGCTGGGCACAGCCCTGTTTAGTATCTTCAGTGATGATCTGGATGAGGGAATTGAGTCCTCTATCAGTATGTTTTCAGGTGACACCAAGTTGGGAGCAGGTGTGGATCTGTTAGAGTGCAGGAGGGCTCTGCAGAGGGACAAGGACAGGCTGGACAGAAGGGCACAGTTCAATGCCAGTTTTAACAAGTTCAAGTGCCAAGTTCTGCACTTGGGCCACAACAACCCCAAGCAGTGCTCCAGGCTGGGGACAGAGTGGCTGGAGAGCAGCCAGGCAGAGAGGGACCTGGGGGTGCTGGGAGAGAGGAGCTGAAGATGAGGCAGCGGTGTGCCCAGGTGGGCAGCAGAGCCAATGGCATCCTGGGCTGGCTCAGGAGCAGTGTGGCCAGCAGGAGCAGGGAGGTTCTTCTGCCCCTGTGCTCAGCACTGCTCAGGCCACACCTTGAGTGCTGTGTCCAGTTCTGGGCCCCTCAATTTAAGAAAGATGTTGAGGTGCTGGAAGGTGCCCAGAGAAGGGCAGCAAGGCTGGGGAGGGGCCTGGAGCACAGCCCTGTGAGGAGAGGCTGAGGGAGCTGGGGGTGTGCAGCCTGCACAAGAGAAGGCTCAGGGCAGAGCTCATTGCTGTCTGCAGCTACCTGAAGGGAGGTTGTAGCCAGCTGGGGTTGGGCTCTGCTGCCAGGCACCCACGGACAGAACAAGAGGGCACAACCTCAAACTGTGCCAGGGCAGGGTCAGGCTGGATGTTAGGAGGAAGTTCTTGGCAGCAAGAGAGATTGGCACTGGAATGGGCTGCCCAGGGAGGTGGTGGAGTCACCCTCCCTGGGGTGTTTAAAAGGAGATTGGATGAGGCACTTGGTGCCAGGGGTTAGTTAAGTAGAAGAGTTAGGTGATAGGTTGGACTGGATGACCCTAGAAGTCTTTTCCAAGCTGGTTAATTCTGTGATTCTGTGAAAAGGTCTCCTCTCAGCCTTCTCTTCTCCATCTTCCTCAGCCACTGCTCACCAGATGTTCTCCAGAGCCCTCACCAGCTTTGTTGCCCTTCATTATTTGGCTGATGGATCACATGGGTTGTCCTAAGCCATCTTTTCACCTCTTCTCCAAGGCCTCTGACAGCCTGCAGCTCAAGCCATGGTTTGAACATCCCAGTCAACATCCTTGTTCTTCCTTCAATATTGGGATTACGACACTAAGTGGTGAAGACAAAGCCAATGTGACACTGCTCAGTGAATGTAGGTGGGTCTGAGGTTTTATCATCTCTGTGTTTCATCACAAATTGGTGACCAGGCAATTGGACACCTGGAAACCAAGAGTTGCTCCTTTTCCTTCAGGCTTGTTCAGCGGGTCTGAACAGCTCCCAGCTTTAGCTGGAATCTCCCTAAAGTCTTGGGCAATCAACTTCCCCATCTTCTTCCCCCAAGTGCTCTTTCATTTCTGACTCTTCTTGGAAGTTTTTTGTGCAATGCACGATGAGTGATGGGCACGGAGACCTGAAAGGAGCTCTCGTTGGCCAGGGGCTGGGGCTATGGCTGAGCAGATGCTGCCCATGGGAACGGGTTTAAGAGCAGTGCACGTTGCACAGGGTACTTGTTCCTGTCCTACTGGCTAAGGTGGCTTTGCATGCAAGCTGAAGAGAAGGAGGCACCTGGCTCTGCTGCCATGGATTGATTGGCAGCCAATGTAAACTCCTCAGTTTGAGTTGGAGAAGGTCCTGTTCCATTTCTCTGCCTCACTGTGAAAACGCCTTTGCACCAGTCCAGAGCACTGGCAGTTTGACTTCCTTGATAGCATAGAGTAAAAGTATCCTTCCTTCTGACCTCCAGGGCCAGCAGTGCCTGAAGTTCCAACATGGAAGTGTTGGAGCGGGTCCAGAAGAGTGCCATGAAGATGCTCAGAGGGCTGCAGCAGCTCTGCTATGAGGACAGGCTGAGAGAGTTGGGGCTCTACAGCTTGGAGAAGAGAAGGCCTTCAGGAGACCTTAGAGTAGCCTTCCAGGATCTGAAGGGGGCTACAGGAAGGCTGGGGAGGGACTATTGACAAGGGCTTGGAATGCCAGGCCAAGGGGAATGGGTTTGAACTGGCAGAGGGGAGATTTAGACTGGATGTTAGGAGGAAGTTGTTTGCAGTGAGGGTGGTGAGACACTGGCACAGGTTGCCCAGGGAGGTTGTGGAGCACAGAATCACCCAATGAGATCTTTTGATCACATTGAATGATTCTGTGCTCCACAACCTCCCTGGAGGTGTTCAAGGCCAGGTTGGATGAGACCTTGAGTGACCTGTGCTAGTGGGAGGTGTCCCTGCCTATGGCAGGGGGTTGGAACTGGATGATCTTTGAGGTCACTTCCAACCTTCCCATTCTATGATTCTATGAAGACAGTTCACATCCATCCCATAGAGCTGCTTCATGTTTCTAAGACTAGGTGTGATGGACTATCCAACATTTGATACCACATCCATCATCCAACACAGGAAACGCTGCAAGATGAAGGCGGCAGCAAGAAACGCTCCAAAGCAGTCGGAGTAAGAGAGGAGCTTCAGTAGCTTTGGTTTATTATCTCATCCCCTAAAGTGGTGCCAGACCCAGCTCTGCTAGAAGGCCACGCAGGCCTTTGCCTCTCATTGATGTCTGGCCAACAGATCAGGCCTCTGCTCAGTCCATGCTCTTCATGGAGCAGCGCTGCCTGACCTGGAAGTGCTGACACCTTTTGTGCTTCAGGGTCAGTCCATAGAGTGGGGTCATGTCCACCTTCTCCCCGGCACGGATGCTGAACTCCAGCTGCTGCAGCAAGGTGGAGAGGAAGAGGAAGATCTCCCACCTGGCAATGTTTTCCCCAATGCATCTCCTTTTCCCCAGGCCAAAGAGCAGAACCTTCTCCCCATCCTCTTTGTTCACTTTGGTCCCATCGGCGCTGAGGAAACGCTCTGGGTTGAAGGTCAGGGGATCCTTCCAAAGTTTCCTGGAAGGGAAAGCATCAGCTGCTGAGATGGTGTCTGCTGGCCACAGGGCTAAGGGGGACACTGGAAGGTCTCAGTGAGAATCATTGAGTCACAGAATCCTTCAGGCTGAGGAAAGACCTTTTAGATTCATAGAATCATTGAATCATTGAATCAATCAGGCTGAGGAAGACCTCTCAGATTCATAGAATCATTGAATCATTGAATCAATCAGGCTGGGAAAGACCTTTTAGATTCATAGAATCATTGAATCAGTTAGGCTGGGAAAGACCTTTCAGATTCATAGAATCATTGAATCAATCAGGCTGAGGAAGACCTTTTAGATTCATAGAATCATTGAATCGTTGAATCAATCAGGCTGGGAAAGACTTCAGATTCGTAGAATCATTGAATCAATCAGGCTGGGAAAGACTTCAGATTCATAGAATCACTGAATCATTGAATCAATCAGGCTGGGAAAGACTTCAGATTCATAGAATCATTGAATCAATCAGACTGGGAAAGACCTTTCAGATTCATAGAATCATTGAAACAATCAGGCTGGGAAAGACCTTTCAGATTCATAGAATCACTGAATCATTGAATCAATCAGGCTGGGAAAGACTTCAGATTCATAGAATCATTGAATCAATCAGACTGGGAAAGACTTTTTAGATTTGTAGATTCATAGAAACAATCAGGCTGGGGAAGATCTTTGAGATTCATAGAATCATAGATTGATAGAGTGCCAGGTTGGAAGGAACCTCAAGGATCATCTAGTCCAACTTCTCAGGGTAAGAACATAGTTTAAATGAGATGTCCCAACACCGTGTTCCAACCATTAGCCCAACAGGGCCAAGCCCTCAGCACCACATCTACACAGCTTTTACATCTTTCCAGGGACCACAGAATTGTCAGGGTTGGAAAGGACCTCAAGGAACATCTAGTTCCAACTCCCCTGCTATGGGCAGGGACATCTCACACTAGTTCAGGTTGCTCAGAGCCACATCCAGCCTGGCCTTAAACACCTCCAGGGATGAGGCTTCCACCACCTCCCTGGGCAACCTGTTCCAGTGCCTCTCCACTCTCATGCTGAAGAACTTCTTCCTAACGTCTAATCTAAATCTGCCCTCCTCTAGCTTGGATCCATTCCCCCCAGTCCTATCCTTACCTGACACACTTAGAAGTCCCTCCCCAGCTTTCTTGTAGCCCCCTTCAGATACTGGAAGGCCACAACAAGGTCTCCTTGGAGCCTTCTCTCCTCCAAACTGAACAACCCCAATTTTCTCAGCCTGTCCTCACAGGAGAGGTAGAATGATTCTACCACTTCTCTTGGCAGCCTGTTTCAGGGCTTGGCAACCCTTTCAGCGGAGATATTGTTCCTAATGTCCAACCTAAACCTCCCCTGGCTTGGGATATCCCTGAATTTAACAGATACCTTCCCTGCTCCTTTTTGTCTTCAAAGCTTAGCTTCTCTTCTGCCCAGGAGCATAAATGTGCAGAAAGGGTCCTGTATGTGACTTCAGGAAGCTCTCCGCCTCAGAAGGTACTTACTCATCATGATTGACTTGCCACTGATTGACAAAGACACAGCAGTCCTTTGGGATGTAGTAGCCATTCAGCACTGTGTCCTTGGTCGTGCTGGAGAGAGAAGAGACTCAGAGTTTGGGAAGCAAAAAGTTTCTTCTGCATCCTCAGGCAATTGTTACTTTCCTCCTGATGCTGCTGATGCAAGGGTGCAACCCAAAGAGTTGGACTTGTGAGGGGGCAGATCACAGGCTCACAGGGGTGGTAGGGGTTGGAGGAGACCTCCATAGAGTCCAACCCCCCTGCCAGAGCAGGACCAGAGAATCTAGAGCAGTTTGCACAGGACCGCATCCAGACAGGGCTGGAAAGGCTCCAGAGAAGGAGACTCCACAACCTCTCTGGGCAGCCTGTGCCAGTGCTCTGGGACCCTTCCAGTCAAGAAGTTCTTACTCATGTTGAGGTGAAACTTCCTGTGCTGCAGTTTGCATCCATTGCTTCTTGTCCTATCACAGGGCACGAGTGAGCAGAGGCTGTCCCTGTCCTTTCCTTCCTGACCCCCAGACCTCAGATATTGAGAGACAATTATTAGATCCCCACTCAGTCTTCTCCCCTCCAGACTAACCAGCACCAGGGCTCTCAGCCTTTCTTCATCAGCAGTGTTCCAGTTGTGCTTGTCTGTGAGCTGGACTGGACCATCCCTACCTGAGCTGAGTGTGGTATCTTCAGTGAAGTCAGCAGAAGGCAAGAATGGCTCTTTGGGAGCTCCTGCATCTCTCTGCACAAGAGCTGTGAGCTCCCTGTGCCCATGATGAAGCCATCATTCTACAAGCTGACCTCCCTGCCTCTTGACACACAGCTGCCAGCAAGGCCAAGGGAAGATGCCTCAAGGCCACTCTGTCCCTTCACAGACTCAAGCCATACCTGTGTGGGATGGTGAAGGGCATGAAGGAGGAGTGCCTGAACATCTCCAGGATAAAGGCCTCCGTGTAGGGCAGCATGCTCCTGTCTGACAGCCTCGGTCTCCTCTCCCGCCCAATGGTCTGGTCTGTAGGAGGTCAAGAAGAGGGAGCAGGCTGGGGATCAGCCCTGGCCAGAGAGTTTTTTTGCCCCAGATGAGGGAGGAAGGAGGATTACGGACTCACCTAGCTCTTCCTGGATCTTCTTCTGGATGTTGGGGTATGTCACGAGATACATGAGGCTCCAGGACAGGGCAGTTGTCACCGTGTCAAAGCCTGGTCAGAGAGGAAAAGCAGGTAGAGGAGGTCTGTAGAATATGCAGAGTGTGTGCCTGATCATCACACTGAGCAGCCCTGGACAGCTGAGAAGGCAGAGGACATCCTGGACACCCACTAGGGCTGGGCTTGGGTTTCTATCCTGTGGGAGAAAACTCTGCTAAAGCTTTTTGTTCTTATTCCTTCCAATTCACCTCCAGCTCTGTCAGCTTTGTACAACTTCTCTGGAAGTGAGGGAGTTTCCATCAAGTAACTCAAAGATGAATCAGGCAGCTGACGTCTCCCTCAACCAGGAAAAGCCACACCAGCTTGTGAAGCTCAACTGAGCTGTGAGCCATAGCCTTTGCTCTTCCAGAGCTAATGGTCCATGCTGTTCTCCCAGGGCCATCCCTGGAAGGTCCAGGAAGACCAGTGAGGAGAAGGATGAGTGCTTAGATGCAACCTGCCTGCCTGGTGTTGGGCAAAGATGGGTCAGAGAGAGCTATGACATGAGGACCAGCAGTAGCTGAAGGACTGCTGGCAAAAGATACCTGCTCCAAAGAGGTCATTCACCAGGTTGACGACCTTCTCCTTGGGGATCTGTGTGGCAGCACTTGTGTCCACTTTTTTCTCCAGGCACTGCTCAATGAGGGAGTCAGTGATGTCCCTGATGTTGTTCTGAGAGGAAGAGAAGACAAATCATGGAAGCAGGACCGGCAGAGGAAGGGAACAGCAGCCAGATGCTGGGGAAGCCCAGGGTGGTACATGCTCTGGAGAACATCATCTCTCAGCCCCCATGGTCTCTGCTGCTACCTAGAAAAAGATTGAGGTGGTTCTCCAGGGAACCTGTGGCACAAATCAGATGTTCAATCATCAAACTGACCCTACCACACAAGGCCATGGGGAAAGAGGACTGCAATGCTGGGCTGCACGTGCAGGTTACAGGTGAGTAAGAGTGCAGCTGGACATGCTAGATGCCATCATACCTGCATGGACGTAGGTGTCCATCAGTGCTTGGCTGCAAGAGGAAAACCAACCCACTACTAGAGAGGGGCAGAGAGTGGGGATGCATTTCTGGTGGTGCAGCTGAGGGTCCTGCAAGCTCTTACCTTGTCGTAAGTCTGGTAGTGCTCTTTGACCCGCTTCTGCAGGAAACAAAGGAACCGCTTGTTGAAGTCTTTAAATAAGGTCATGGAGCGGCTGGGAAGGTACTGGAGCAGGGGGATGAAGTCAGCAGGGTTGCCAGAAGCAGCCACATTAACAAACTGCTCAGTTTCATTCACCACATCGAGCAGCTCTTGGTCGTTGTGGTCGTAACGCTTGCCGAAGCACATGGCGCAGATGACGTTGGCCACAGAGACCACCAGGTACCGGTAAGGGTCAAAGCTCCCCTTCTCACCCATCACCTGTAGAAACTTGGTGACCAGGTACTCAGCCTCCTTGGAGACATGCTCCTCCAGGAGGCAGGTGGAAGGGGAGGTGGGGCTGGAAGTGATGGAGAAGGCCTTGAGGGCGTTCTGGGCCAGCTTTCTGCGGGCTCTCCACACCTCCCCTGAGTCGAGGCTGAAGGTCAGGCTCTGGCCATCTGTAATGTACTTGAAGCTGTGGAGGTCAGGGCGCCCCATAAACTCTTCCCCTTGCTTCACCAGGGCTTGCTTGATAGTGTCCAACCCACTCAGCACCACCACGGGCCGGGTGCCGATCCTGATCTGCATCACGTCCCCATACTTCCGGCTCAGCTCGGTCAGGGCCAGGTGCGTGTCCTTCCTCAGCTCCAGCACACTGCCCAGCATGGGGTAGCCCCTGGGTCCTGGGGGACTCTTCAGACCCTTGGGCACATGCTGCTGGAGGGACTGGACAAGGAGGAAGATGAGGCAGAAGACAGCAGCCACCAGGAGGACCTCAGTGGCCGAGACAACGCCTTGGCTTCCCACCAGTGACATTCCAGCCTTCATCGCTGCCAGCACGTGGGAACCCTAAAGGAGTTAAACCAGGATTGTGGCAGAGAGACAGAGTCAGAAAGAGGTTGAGTCCTCCAGATGCTCCTGATGCTGAGAAAGGCCACCCAGTGGCCTTAAATGGTTCAGTCTGATGGAGCTGCCTGTGTAGCACTTGGGGGATTTCAAGAGCTGGACAAAAGCTGGACACCTATGAAGGCTCCAAACACACCCACCACTTAACAGGCACCTCAGCTCCTCAGAGCCTGCAACAGCTGATCTTCTCCTGCAGAAGAACCACAGCCATGGCTCCTGCCCAGGAGACATCTTCTGTCTGCAACAGGGCACAGAAAACTGCAGGAAGGTAGGAGAAGGGAACAGCAACTCCTCAGTAAAGCTGGCCCCATGCCCACCAAACCCACCAGGACTTATAGCCAGGAGGTTGGGTCTGCTGGGAGGCCACCAGCATGGGGCTGCCCTGAAGGAGCCCACAGCTCACAGAGTAGGCAGGGGAGGGAGGGGAGAGTGTGGTGAATGTATTTCTCCTTCAATGCCAAATCACAGAATCGTTGAACCATTAAGGTTGGAAAAGATCTCTAAGATCATCAATTCAGCTGTCAGTCCATCACCACCATGGTCATTAAACCACACCCCAAAATGCTATGTCCATACTTTTCTTGAACAGCTCCAGGGATGGGGACTCCACCACCTCCCTGGGCAGACTGGTCCAATGCCTGACCACTCTTTGAGTGAAGAAGTTTTTCCTACTGTCCAACCTGAACCTCCCTTGGTGCAAGCTGAGGCCATTTCCTCTCATCCTATCGCTTGTTATCAGGGAGAAGAGACTGACCTGCACCTGGCTCCAGCCTCTCTTCAGGGAGTTGTAGAGTGTGAGGAGGTCTCTCCTCAGCCTTCTCTTCTCCAGGCTGAAAACCCCCTGTTCCCTCAGCTGTTCCTCACCAGACCTCCTCTCCAGACCCTTCACCAGCTTCATTGCCCTTCTTTGGACCCTCTCTAGCACCTCAGTTTCCTTAACATGACCATCCCAGTCCTATATCCATGCTCAGGAGCACACACACATACACACAAAAGTCATCTGCTACCTGGAGGTCCTTGCAATGCACAGGGCTGGTTCTACTGCAAGTGGCTCCCAGCAGAAAGGGTCTGGCAGGTCCCTGCTCTGCAAAGCAGAGGGGATGATCCTTTTCTGCCACCTGGATCTTCTTCTCCTGCCACCTGGAAGGACAGAGGGTTTATATGTGCAAGCCGGGTGCTGTCGTGGGTTACAACACAAAAGCTACCCATTAACAAAGGAGGCTGAGCCTGGCTGGACCTGGCCCAGGAAGCCAGGGAAGATGTTTTCTCAGGTCCAGCAGGCTCAGGGGGATGAATGGAGACTTCTCCTCCCACCCTCGAGCCCAGGATGGCAGGGTAGAAAGGAGTCAGGGAGGCAGAAGGGACAGGGAGAACAGAAAGGGGTCCTTAAGCATTGTTCTTAGAATCACAGAGTGATAGAATCAACCAGGTTGAAAGACACCTCCAAGCTCATCCAGTCCAACCTATCACCCAGCCCTAGCCAATCATCTTGACCATGGCATTAATCCAGTCTTGTCTTGGACACCTTCAGGGACAGTGACTCCACCACCTCCCTGGGCACCCCACTCCAATGCCAATCACTCTCTCTGTGAAGGATTTCTTCCTAATATCAAGCCTATGGCTCCCCTGGCACAACTTGAGACTGCATCACCTTGTTATTGTGAGGATGGAGAATACACTCAGGGTGTCTCTGCCCCGTGGGTTCCAGAACTTCCTTCAAAAACCTTTCCTGGTCTGGCCAGACTGTTCCCAGCACACAGAGAGGGAGTCTGGAGGTGCTAGGAGCTGCAGGCTACAGCTGCTTCCAGGAGTGAGAGGCTGTGTTTGCAGCAAGGCATCCACAGCAGTCTCCATCCCCGGGGAACCATCCAGCACGTTGAGTGCCCTGTGCCTGCTGGTGGCAGGACCTTCTGGCCCAGCGGTGGAGCCAGGCTCGGGTTAACGATTGCCCAGGTTTGCGTGAGAAGGTGGCTGGCTCATGTCCCCTGGCTCAGGGCAGAGGGGGGGAGGAGAAGGAGGAGGAAGAGGAGGAGGAGGAGAGTCCAAGAGATAGGAGAGATGAAGGGGCAAAGCTGAGAGCAGTTCATCCCTTCAAACCCAGCACAGCATTACCCAAGCCAGCAGGAGCTGCGGGAGTGAACGGGGCTGCTGCTGAAGCTGGGATGAAATTCAAGGCTTTGGGTAGGAGCAGAAATGAGGCAGAACTTTGAGGTTCGGCCCTAAGGCTTCCTTCAGGCTTTGAAAACTAGAGTGGGAATTTGGCCTCGGGTAAAAGCTGAGCTAATGTTTAATAAAGGCTTTCAACATCGGGGCTAATCAGGCTCATTAATGGCAATGACGCCGTTCATTAACGTTTGGCAAGAACAGTTACAAAACCCTGGCTGCTAATATCTCTGCTGATAATGGCCAGGCACCTCGCAGACCAGCCAGCCCCAGCTTCACCAGGCAGTGCCTCCCAGCGAGGAAGACCTCAGGAGGGCTTTTGTGGAGGCAGCAGGGCAACGAAGGGGTTGCCATGTGAGCCAGATCCAGCCAGCATCTCCAACCCCCATGGATCTAGGGTTCTATGATTTTGCCCAGCTCCATTGTGTGGGTTGGGGGAGACAGCATTTCAGACCTTGTGCAGGTGGGGTACCTGCACCAGCCGTTCCTAGTGCTAGGATGAAAGGAAATGGCCTCAAGTTGCACCAGGCTAGATGCAAGTTGGACATCAGGAACAATTTCTTCACTGCAAGAGTGGTCTGCCCAGGGAGGTGGTGGCCCAGGGAGGTGGTGGCATCACCATCCCCGGAGGTGTTCAGGAAACCTGTGGACATGGCACTTTGGGAGATTGTTTAGTGGCCATGGTGGTCTCAGGTTGATGGTTGGACTGGATGATCCTAGAGATCTTTTCCAATCAAAAGAGTTCTATGCTTCTATACCACAAAGCAGTAGAAAAGATGAGGAGGGTCCTGAGGGTCAGGACCCACCTATTCCTCTCTCAGCCTCTCCCATCCCCTTCCCTGCCCTATTAGCCTCCTGGGAACTTGCTGCCAAGCCCTGCAGGGGCAGGGTGCCTCCTGTGAGAACAGTGTTAAGTGCTCCTGCCTTGCGTGCCAGCCAGCCTCACGCCCCAAAACCCAGCATCACCCAGCGCCGGGCTCCCACCCCGGCCACCGCCCTGCTCTCAGCCCTCAGCTCCCCACAGCTAGCCGGGGGGGCAGGCAGTGCTGCCAAATCTCTGCACCATGGCACGGCCAAGCTGGTGATGCCAACGTGTGTGTGTGTGTGTGTGTGTGTGTGTGTGTGTGTGTGCAAAGACACACATGAGCAAGAGGACGGCGGTGCCCACGGGCGTTCATGCAGCAGAGTGTGTGTGCAGGAGCATGCCAAGCACACATGTGTGAGGGCATCAGCGTGCATGGTGTGGGAATGGGGGCTGCTGGTGCCTCTCTAAGCCTTGTTTGTGTCTTCTTCTGAAGAGGAGCACAGGATTGTGTTAGCTCCGTGTGTTTGCGTGCTTGTACACGTGTGTGCACAGATGGGGCGGCACCAGGAGCACCAGACCCGTGCGTGTGAGCATCGGGTGGCAGGAGGGACCCAGAGCTTCTTCAGGAGCTGCGGCCAGGCGTGTCCCTGTGTGAGTGGAGAATATCTCCACCAGGGCTGTGTGAACGCGTCGATGTGTCCTGCTCGGTCTTTGAGTGCCCCTCTCCTGAGGCACTGGGAAACGCAGCGTGCCCCTGGGGGTGGGCAGTCCTGTGCCCGGGAGCATGGCAGCGCCCTTCAGTGTCCCTTGCACCCCAAAGGGGACATTGGCGGTGGAACGATCGACACCCCCCATTTCGCACTGTGGGAAACCACCCCCTTTCCCCTACTCTTTACTGGAGAGGGATGTGTCATCTGTATCCTGTCAAGGGAGGACACAAGTGGCGGGTGGAGACTGCTGGCATCATGCAGGTGTTGGCACTGTCCTGTTTACTGGGTGCTGGAGCCCCCCCC
>VWZE01009413.1:156895-170918 GCA_013396675.1 Eubucco bourcierii
GCGGGTCCTGCTGTGTCACACCGCGGGGACCGGGGCTGGAGGGGTTGGAACAGCAAACGTTGCCTGAGACCTCCCCCCCCTTTTGTCCCCCGAGCACCCCCAAAGTGACGTGCCCCCAACCCCCCTTCACCTGCCGTTCTTGCCCAATCGCGGTGCCACCTCGCCCTGCGGGCCGCTGTGTCCCTCAGGGACAGGAGGTGGCAGAGGGCACAGCCGCTTCTCACGCGAACCTGGACAATCTTTAACAGGGGCCGGGGCACTGAGGGCCGTGACCCCCCCTACCGCTCCCCCCTCCCACCTTCTCCATGGGGACCCGAGGCTGGGAGTCTGTCTGGCACCCACGTGCGGCCCCGCAGCGGGAGGCGGGTGTGGGGGGGATGTCGGGGGCGAATTCGGTTACCCCTTCCCGATTCCCGTCCCTCCGCTTTAGCGGGCAGCACAAGCGGGGGCAGGGGCAAAGCCGTGTGGAGGGCACTGCGCACCCCCGCGTGTTGTTGGAGCCCCGCGGCGGCGGGAGCCTCGCAGCGGGGCTGCTTTCCCACGCTCCCGCTCGCCCCGCGGCTTCGGACGTCGGGAACGTCCCGAGGCTTCAGGCACCGGCGGCGGCGAAGCGGAGGACGGGATGGAGCCGTGCGCTCCCAGCGAGGAGTGGCGTGGGAAGGGGCGGTGGGAAACCAGCGGAGCCGAGGCGCTCCCGTGAGTGGGGCGATCGCGTTTTTTGGGGAGGTGGGGGGGAACCGGTGCTCAGTATCGGCGCCTTTAAGATCCTGCCGGTAGCGTGACTGGAGTGACCAGGGCGGTGCGGGTTGCCCAAACATCCCGCCCGCTTCGCACGCAATGCCCCCCCCGCTCCCGGGCTGGAATTCACGAGAGGCACCGGCACCCCCCACCCGAACCGTCGGGACACCCCCCCCCCAGAAAAACAAACCAAACCCCTGACCAAAGAGCCCCGTTCCTTCATCCGCCCCTTCGCAGCCATCCCATCGGGGACTCGCAGGGCACCGAGGCTCCCACGCCTGGGTCTGGGGTGTCGTGTGGGGGGAAAACACAGCGGGGAGGTGGGGTCCGGAGAGTTCTTGAGGAGTTTGACCACACGTCAGCTTTGATTAGGCTCCGGTCACGTGACGGGAGGTTGCCCGGCCAATCAGGGCGAGCGGCGATGCATATAAAGCAGGAGCGAAGGGCTCAGGGGTACCTGCTGCCAGGATCGGGCCCCTCCCTGCCGCGCCGCTCCGCAGGTCAGTCATCCTCCTGGGGAATGGAGAGGAGCGGGGAACGCTTACCCAGGACGGACACACGCACACATACATCCCCCTCTCTGTCCTCACAAGGGATGGAAGCCCTGCAGCAGAGTGTTTCCCCTCTCTGGCTGCTCCAGATCTCCCGCGGCATCCTTCCCACAGCTGTCGGAAAGTGGATTCTGGGGGGAGGGGGCGTGTGTGTCCTGTGGGGGTAGCCCTTTGCCCCACACCCTCAAACTCTCTGAGGTATTCACCCCATTTCCACGGGCTGGGGACAGGTCCCAGTTGGGCTGTAGAGATGCCTCGCATCTTCAGGCTCCTCAGTCTATGGGGGTTTGGTGTCTTGGAGGGGCGGGGGGCGCTGCTAAGCCCAAGGGGAGGTGGGATGCCGGAGACAGCCTTTCCCGGCTCCTGGCTCCGGAGGTTCTGTGGGACTTCTGGTGGGGCTGAGAGCGAGGTCCCATAGCCTGCTGGCCCCACGTAGCTGCAGCCATGGCCAGCCTCTTTCGGAAGGTCGGTGGCAACGCCACGTAGAGTTTGATGGTGAGCAGAGAGGGCTGGAGTGAGCAACCAGATGACTCCAATTGGAAGGACTTAGCTTTCCAGGAGCTCTGGAAGAATAACTGGTTGAAAAGAGAGGTCCTGTGGTCGGGAAAGCACATCTCCTACCCTGGTGCAGGGTAGGACAAGAGAAGAAGCTGCAGGACATATTCCTTTCACTCCTGGCTAGGAAAAAACCAAAACAACAACCTCCTTTCAAGTTTGCTGAAGTGTGGAAAACTGAGGCAGCTCTGCAGCAGAAATGAAGCCCAGCTTTCTTGGCTGCTGTCCTCTGTAGTGTCTACTGAGATCATCTCACACCAGAGGTGCTCCAAGGACTTTTCCCCCTTTGTAATGTCTCTTGGGTTTATTGCTCAGGTTTCAGTATGCTGGCAGCGATGAAGGCTGGAATGTCACTGGTGGGAAGCCAAGGCGTTGTCTCGGCCACTGAGGTCCTCCTGGTGGCTGCTGTCTTCTGCCTCGTCTTCCTCCTTGTCCAGTCCCTCCAGCAGCATGTGCCCAAGGGTCTGAAGAGTCCCCCAGGACCCAGGGGCTACCCCATGCTGGGCAGTGTGCTGGAGCTGAGGAAGGACACGCACCTGGCCCTGACCGAGCTGAGCCGGAAGTATGGGGACGTGATGCAGATCAGGATCGGCACCCGGCCCGTGGTGGTGCTGAGTGGGTTGGACACTATCAAGCAAGCCCTGGTGAAGCAAGGGGAAGAGTTTATGGGGCGCCCTGACCTCCACAGCTTCAAGTACATTTCAAATGGCCAGAGCCTGGCCTTCAGCCCTGACTCGGGGGAGGTGTGGAGAGCCCGCAGAAAGCTGGCCCAGAACGCCCTCAAAACCTTCTCCATCACTTCCAGCCCCACCTCCTCTTCCACCTGCCTCCTGGAGGAGCATGTCTCCAAGGAGGCTGAGTACCTGGTCACCAAGTTTCTACAGGTGATGGGTGAGAAGGGAAACTTTGACCTTAACCTGTACCTGGTGGTCTCTGTGGCCAACGTCATCTGCGCCATGTGCTTCGGCAAGCGTTACGACCACAACGACCAAGAGCTGCTCGATGTGGTGAACCTCAACAATGACTTTGGGGATGTGGCTGCTTCTGGCCACCCTGCTGACTTCATCCCCCTGCTCCAGTACCTTCCCAGTCGCACCATGGAGCTCTTTAAGGACGCCAACAGGCGATTCAATGTCTTTATACAAAAGACTCTCCAGGAGCATTACACCACCTTTGACAAGGTAAGAGCTTGGATGCTTTTTGGTGTGGGCTAACATGCCTACAGCTGTCAGATATGCTGCCTGTCTGGTAATGGGGGGGAAATGTAGTCCCTTTTCCCCTATCTCTGCCCCAGAAAGCTCCTTGGAGCTCTCTAATCTATAGTTAATACCCAGAGGAGCTGGAAATGGCTGAGGGAAGTTTACCCCGTCTCTGGGTGCTGTGATATGCCTGACCAGGATCTGTGTGTGCTGTTCCCCAGGAGCACATCCGGGACATCACAGACTCACTGATTGAGCACTGCCAAGAGAAGACTGCTGGGGAGGACACCCAAGTCCCAATCTCCAATGAGAAAATCATCAACATTGTCTATGACCTCTTTGGGGCAGGTGAGAATGTTTCTCAGGGTAAAGCCTTGCCCCTGGGAGACTGGATGGAGCAGCTGGAGCTGTTGTTGTGGCATCCTATCCACCTTGGTTGTTTGGAGCTGCTGCTCTCAGGAGGTCTCCTGAGCAGTGACCAGAGCAGATGTTGCCTCATCAGCCCTCACTGAAAAGCCAGGTGCAAGGCAGGCACCTAGGGTAGTGGGGTCTGTAAATACCCAACCACCTGCCCTCCTATGGTAACTAAATGCCTTTTTTCATGTCTAGGCTTTGACACTGTAACAACTGCCCTGTCCTGGAGCCTCATGTATGTTGCCTTATACCCTGACATCCAGAAGAAGATCCAGGAAGAGCTAGGTGAATCCATAAACCTGATACCCCAGAGCCAAAAAGCTCTCTGACCAGGGCTGACCCCCAACCTGCTCATTCTTTTTGACCTCCTACAGACCAGACAATTGGCTGGGAGAGGAGACCGAGGCTGTCAGACAGGAGCATGCTGCCCTACATGGAGGCCTTTATCCTGGAGACGTTCAGGCACTCCTCCTTCCTACCCTTCACCATCCCACACAGGTATGGTATGGAGCAGCTGACTTAGTGTTTGGGGGATTTTTTGGGAGGGGTTTTCTGGGAGGTGCCTGGAAACTGATCCCTGCTGTGGGGAAACATTTCAGGGCACAGCCTGGAAAGGTACTTGTGGCTTTTAAGCTCACTGATAGTGCAGCTGCCACCTTGCTCTGGTGCCTGTGGCTGCATCATAGAGCCACAGAGTGGTTTTGGTTGGAAAAGCCCTTTAAGACCATCAAGTCCAACCATTCTATATCTCTGCCAAGGTTGGTATTAAACAATGTCCCTCAGCACCACAGCTCTGCCTCTTTGAAACACCAATGGGGATTCAACCACCTCCCTTGGAAACCTGTTCCAGAGCTTGATAAACCTTTCAGGGAAGAAGTTTCTTCTAATATTCAACCTAAAGCCTCCCTGGTGGAACTTGAGGCTGTTTCCTTTTGTCTTATAACTTGTTCTTTGGGACAAGAGACCAATACCAACCTGCCTCCAACCCTCTTTCAGGGAGTTGAAGAAAGAAATGAGGTTTCCCCTCAGCCTCCTCTTCTCAGACTAAACAACCCTGGTTCATAGAATCATAGAATGGTTTAGGTTGGAAGGGACCTCAAACATCATCCAGTTTCAACTCCTCACCATATGCAGGATCACCTCCCACTAGAAGAGGTCACTCAAGGCTTCATCCAACCTGGCCTAGAACACCTCCATAGAGGGAGCAGCCACAACCTCCCTGGGCAACCTGCGTCAGTGTCTCTCCAACCTTACTGTAAAAAACTTCTTCCTAACATCTAGTTTCAATCTCCTCTCTGCCAGTTTAAACCCATTACACCTCATTCTGTCATTATGAGACCTTGTAAATAGTCCCCCCCCAGCTACTTTGAGGCCACTCCAAGGTCTCCTTGAAGCTTTTGTTTCTCTAGGCTGAAGAGTCCCAACTCTCAAAGCCTGTCCTCACAGGAGAGGTGCTCCAGCCCTCTGATCCCTCAACAGCCCTATCCTCCAGATAGGGAGGATCTTTGCTGCCCTTTTCTGGACCTGCTCCAGCACCTCAACATCCTTCTTAGAGGAGGGTTGCAAAACTGGACCCAGTACGCAAGGTGCAGCGTTACTGTGCTGAGTACAGGGGCACAATCTCTTTCCCGTTCCTGGTGGCCACACTATCGCTGATCCAACATCCAACCAGGATGCTGTTGGCCTCCCTGATTTCTTCTCTCTGCCCATGTGTCTTTCAGTACAACAAAAGCAACGGTGCTGAATGGCTATTACATCCCCAAGGACACCTGCGTGTTTGTCAACCAGTGGCAAGTCAATCATGATGAGTGAGTACAGCAGATCCCCATCCCTGAAAACCAAACAGGTCATGAAGGCAGACTGGAACAAAAATCTTGTGTTTAGCATGGTTGAGCCCAGCCTTGTGTCTGCTGAGCATGGAGGTGCTCTGGGTTGACTTGGTCACTGGTTCAGCAGCTCCCCAGCTCCAGCGCTTCCCCAGTTCATAGAATCATAGAACCATTAAGGTTGGAAAAGATCTCTAAAATCAAGTCCAACTGTCCAGCCAACACCATTTGTGCCCACTAAACCATGTCCTCAAGTGCAAGGTCTGGACTTGGTGATCTCAGAGGTCCTCTGTGGTTCTGTTTGGTTCTGAACACCTAAATATCTTCATGTGCAGTAACATGAGAAGTCCTCCATGCTCTGGAGGACTGGCAGCCTGGGCTATTGAATAACCAGCATTGGGCTGATCCTCTTGCCAAGCAGCCCTTGTGATCTGGGTTGATGGTACTGGATGTGCTCAATGGAACTGCCTGATTATTTTTTTCAGGGAGAAAAATGTCCTGGCGTGACTCATTTAAACTCAATAGGCTCATGCTGTAACTGCTGACAGGGGGGTCTGGAAACCAAAGCTCCACCTTACCCCTACACTGCTTTCCAGCAGAGGCTCTCCTGGAGGGGAATTATGTTGACTTAGGCTTGATAGGGAAGGTGGTTTCCAGATGAGGTCTTCTGGATCAGAAGGTTTGCATCCAAGTAGGTCAGAAGCACAGAACCATTGCATTATCCCTTCTGCTCCCACAAATGCTGGTGAGCATTGCAATTGGGACATTGTCTTCAGGGCTGGAAAGGATTCCCCTTATCTCTCAGCTAAGACAATGGAAAATCCCACCTGGCACTTCCCAGCAGCTGAGCTGGGACAGGTTGGGAAGCTTTGCTGGGGGAACTGAAGAAGGGGAAACCCTCAGGTGTCCATCTCTCCTTTTGTTAAGAGCTGCTGGCTGCTCTCTGCGGCTTTTGGCTGGAGTTACAGAACCTCCAGCTACTGCACGCTGAATTAAATCCATCTCCTGTGTCTGCCCAGGCAAACAAGATCTGGGTTTGGACAGGAGGTTTCAGCAGACTGAGCTGATGGGGCCTGACACGTAGTTGGCATTTTAGGTCAGGGATACAGAGGTTGCCAAACTCTTTTTTTTGGATGGTGGAGTGAGAAATCACTGTGATGCTTTTCCCTGCAAGGGGTTGTTTGGATTGCTGTCCCCGCCACAATGGGTGCAATCAGCTTCCTCAGGTGTGTCTCCCTTTTGCTGCAGGAAGCTTTGGAAGGATCCTTCAACCTTCAAGCCTGAACGGTTCCTCAATGCTGCAGGGACTGAAATAAACAGGACGGAGGGGGACAAAGTGCTGTCTTTTGGCTTGGGGAAGAGGCGCTGCATTGGGGAGACCATCGGCCGCTGGGAGGTCTTTCTTTTCTTGGCCATCCTGCTGCAGCAGCTGGAGTTCAGTCTGGTGCCAGGGCAGAAGGTGGACATCACTCCTCAGTATGGGCTGACAATGAAGTACAAGAAATGTGAGCTCTTCCAGATCAAGAAGCGTTCCCCCATGAAGAGCTCTCCCTGAGGCGCAGGAGGAAGTGCTGCCTTGCAGAAGCAAGGCAGCCCTCGCAGCCGGACGCTCAGCCTGCCCTTGCTGCTGCTCTCCAGAAGCCAGCACAGCCCTGTCGTTTGTGTTGCTTCACTGGAGGCCTGTTCATCCTATGGAAATGCAGATGGGGAGGGATAAAGCCGTCTTTGTCAGGCTCCTCCTAGCCTTGCTGGCCAGCTCCACTGCCTTTCCCCACAGGAAAATAAAGCAGCTCACAAGAAGTGCAGACTGCTCGTCTCTCTCGGGGAGGTCCAACCTTGTGGTGAGGAAAAAGACTCTTTGGGCTGGGATATCTGGAGGAGTGTCCTCACCTTGTCATGGGCAACTCCATCCACCAAACCAGAGCCAACCTGCAGGTTGCTCCCTGAGAAGCCTGGCTACCCTTTTCCAATGGGATGAAAGTCTTCCAGCCTCCTTTAGGCAGAGCTGTTGGTAAAACCTTCAGCTCCTCATGCTGATGGGAGCAGACTCTTCCTGTTGCTCCAGCTGCCTTCTTGAAGGGCTCTAGAGGTGGCACAGGGGCCAGACCCACTCTTGTGCCACCACCTGTCTTGAGTCACCCATTCTGGATGCACCCCCACACAGTGAATGTAGACCCATGAAATGATTCCTTGACTGTTTCTACCAATCCTTGATGAGATTCCTCCTGGAGAGAAGAAATCGAATGTGTCCATATCCATAAGTAGCATTGGGATGAGTTGGCTCAAGTCCTCCCAGGAAACCTTCTGGCAAACAGCAAAGGATTGAGAAGCAGGGGCAAGCAGCACTAAGAGGCACAAACAATACAATCACTTCTGGCTTTGGGACTTTGTATTTGCTGCCTTCTTTTTTTAAAACTATATATTTTTTATCTTTTTTTTTTTTTTTTTTTTAAACTAGAAATAAGTTTCTATATTCAGCCTGGTAAAAAGAGAAAGGGTTTGAGGGCTGCAGGAGACACATGGTCCTGGAGGGGGAAATCAAAGCAGCAATTCCTGCTCCTTTGTACCCACATGGAATGTTTCTGTAAGCTGGGACATAAATTGCACAGTGTTTCTAAAATCCAATAAAGGCTTCTCTGAATGTTCCTCGAGGTTTCTTGTTGGTCTTATTCCACTAGGAAAAGGGTTTTGGGTGGTTGGTTTGTTTGTTTGTTTTTTTTTTCCTCCACCAAAAAGCCCCACACCTCACTAACATCCTTAAAAATCTGATTTGTGTATGTTGCATCAGAGTGTTTTTTCCTAAAGGAGCAGGAGCTGGCTGGTCCTTCAGTGTCAAGGCTGTGTCACCAGTGGCATTTAGTCCTCCTGGATGTTGGCTGTGGTCTTCTCCCACCAAGCTGGGATTTGTGGAGGGGTGATGCTGATCTGCAGCTCAGGATTTCATTAAAAATCAGGATGAGCACTTCCATCCCTGACCCCCCCCCAAAAAAAAAAAAAAAAAAGGGGGGGGGGGGGGGGGGTCAATAGCTTGAAAACAACCCTTTGGGATCTTCAGGGAGGAAATCCACAGAGGGATGCTTTGGTATGTCAGTGGCTCCATGCATCCCAGCCTCAGAGAATCATCATTTCTGAGGCTTTGCCATGTTTTTGGAGGGGAAAGTTATGCAATAAATATCAAATTGTCATGCTGATAATAAGGAAGTTTAAGGCAAACGGAGCTCTGTGCATCTGTGAAGAGTGATGAAGCTGGTGAAGGGTCTGGAGAAAAGGGCTGGTGAGGAGCAGCTGAGGGAACTGGAGTTGGGCAGCCTGGAGAAAAGGAGGCTGAAGGAAGACCTCATTACTCTCTACAGCTCTCTGAAAGGAGGTTGGAGCAGGGGAGTGGGTGTGTTTGGCTTTTCTGCCTCTATCAGGTGGTTAGGACAGGAGAAAAAGGCCTCAAGTTGCACCAGGGGAGGTTTAGGTTGTAACTGTGGAAGAATTTCTTCCCTGAAAGGTTTCTCAAGGCCCGGAACAGGCTGCCCAGGGCAGTGGTGGAGTCACCATCCCTGGAGTGACTTAAAAGCCATGTTGATGTGGTGCTGAGGAACGTGGTTTAGTGGTGGGCTTGGCAGTGCTGGGTTCATGTTGGGCTGAGTGGTCTTAAAGGTCTTTTCTAGTCTAAATGATTCTATGATTTGCCTCTATCCATCAACAGGACACAAAGCTGAAAAACTGAGTGGCTTTCCTGACAGTGCCATGGGGTTATTTTTAATCTGTGACCACGCCATTGGGAGGGCTGCCCTTGTGAGGAGGAGTCTTCCTCCCATGGGGACCTCGCTCACCTTCATGTTATCGTTACTGACCGCTCTCCTAATGAGTTTGTTATTAATTAGTGTCCTGGGCACAGCCTGTGGGTCAGCTGGGAAAGGTCAGACCAGCACCCTACCCCCTCCTTCCTCCAAGTAATTAACAAAACAGCCTCTGCTGCTGAGGAGAAAGCAGGAGAGGAACATGGCCATGCCTCTGCTGGTGAGTTGGAGGGAGGTGCTGTGGAATGGAGGGATGATAGAAGAGTGACAGAAGTGATAGAGGGCTGTTGGAAGGGTGGAGGTGGTGATAGAAGGGGGATGGAGCTGATGGAAGTAATAGAGGGCTGATGGAAGGGTGGAGGTGGTGATAGAAGGGGGTTGGAGCTGATGGAAGTGATAGAGGGCTGATGGAAGGGTGGAGGTGGTGATAGAAGGGGGATGGAGCTGATGGAAGTAATAGAGGGCTGATGGAAGGGTGGAGGTGGTGATAGAAGGGGGTTGGAGCTGATGGAAGTGATAGAGGGCTGATGGAAGGGTGGAGGTGGTGATAGAAGGGGGATGGAGCTGATGGAAGAGTGATGGAAGTGATAGAGGGCTGATGGAAGGTTGGAGGTGGTGACAGAAAGGGGATGGAGCTGATGGAAGAGTGATGGAAGTGATAGAGGGCTGATGGAAGGGTGGAGGTGGTGATAGAAAGGGGATGGAGCTGATGGAAGAGTGATGGAAGAGATAGAGGGCTGATGGAAGGGTGGAGGTGGTGATAGAAGGGGGATGGAGCTGATGGAGCTGATGGAAGAGTGATGGAAGTGATAGAGGGCTGATGGAAGGGTGGAGGTGGGGATAGAAGGGGGATGGAGCTGATGGAAGAGTGATGGAAGTGATAGAGGGCTGATGGAAGGGTGGAGGTGGTGATAGAAGGGAGATGGAGGTGATGGAAGTGATAGAGGGCTGATGAAATCCATGAGTGATGGTGGCGATAGAAGGGGGATGAAAGGGGCATGGAGATGATGGAGAGGTGATGGAGGTGATGGAATGATGATAGAGATGACGGAGGTAACAGAAGTATAACAGAAGCTACATAGCTGTGACGGAGATGTGATGAAGGTCGTGGAGGGGTTGCAGGTATTACAGAAGCAGTGAGAGCATTTGGCAGCGACAGTGGAGGATGTGTGCAACAGGTGTGATGGAGGTGCTGACAGTGGACGGAGGTGATGACAGTGGGGTGGGAGACGTGACAGAGGTGATAGAGGAATGACAGAGATCAAAGGGGCAATGAAGGTGTGCTGAAGGTGTGAACATAACAGAGGCCACGTAGTTGTCACAGTGTGAGAGGGGAGATTAATGCTTATAAATAAAGGGTGAGCATGAACAGGACGGAGCTAGGCTCTTTTCACTAGTGCCCAGTCACAGAGCAAGCAGCGATTGGCACGAACCAGAACCCAGGAGGTTCTACCTGAACAGGAGGAGAAATTTATTTGGTGTTAACAGTGCCCTGGAGCAGGCTGCCCAGAGAGATTGTGGAGCTCCAAACGTGCCTGGATACTGTGATCCTGGACATCTTGCCGTGGGTGCCCTTGCTCTAGCAGGGGCGTTGGGCCGGACGATGCCCAGAACTCCTCTCCAACCCTCATCATGCTGGGACGCTATGAGACGGCAACAGCCGCGGCTGCCGTCTAACAGTGCCGAGAAGCGCTAGGGGGGTGACGGAGGCGTCGCAGAAGCCACAGAGGCGGTGGCGGAGCTGCCAGACCACACAGAACACTCAGGGCAGAGGATCCACGAAGGTGCCAGCGCCGAACCTGCCGCTCCGATAGAGCAGCCTCTCACTGCGCATGCGCCACGGCGGCTCTCGGCCTCTCTGGTGGCGCCGCGGAGTGGGAGCGTCGCTCGCAGGCGGGGCAGGAAGTGACGGCAGCGCCGAGCGTCGCTGAAGGCGGAGAGGCCGCGGCTGAGGCGGGCAGCGAGCGGTGGGGGTAGGTGAGGCGGGGGCGAACCCTCCTCTTGTCATTTCCCCGGCCCCTCACGCCGAGGGGCCTGGCGGGAGCTGGCCGGGAAGAACCGAGGGGGTTCCTCAGCGGAATGGGCCTCGTTTGGCCCTCCCGTGAGGCGCGGCCGTGGCGCTAGGCCCTGCGTGGGGCCGTGGTGGGGAGGCTGGGACCGAGGGGGGCGGCTGGGGAAGGGAAGGCTTGCGGAGGCTGGGCTGACGCCTACCCTCCTTGGCGCCGCGAGCGGGCCGCCTCTCGCCGGGTCCCCGCAGGTGCGTGGCTGTGTTTTCCCGAGGGTGTGTATATGCGCTTTCCCCTGCTGGGACCACATATCCCACCCCAGCTCAGGTGCAGCCTTGGTGCCTGTTTTCCTCCTAAATGAACCGCTTGAGTGTTGCTTCACCTTTTGGCTTGGAAGGATGCGTGTAGCAGCATCTCTCTGCTCCAGCAGCGGTGCCTGGTGTGCCAGGCTTGCTCGTCTCATGCCAAGTTATTGTTTCAAAGGTTGTTTGTCTTTGAGTGAGCTCTGTGGCTTGACTTTCTTTGAAAGCTTGCAAGGATGTCAGGCGTGTCAGTGCCACAAACTTAAAATAAGAAACTTGGGGGAATTTAAGGTACCTACGAGGTGTATGACAAATCCTTTGGGTACAAGGCAGGGCGATAGAGGAGGTTTGACTTTCCGGAGGTATATAAACAAACAAATGTGTTTATCTCACGTGTTTCTTGCGTGTGATAAGGTAAATCATTCACTGCATGTGTAAGTTTATTCCCTCTTCTGTCTGATTTGCACACAAAGCAGTGGAACGAGATCCTTTGACAAAAAAAGTTTCCCTTGTTTTAGTTTGCTTGCACATAAACATTGATTTATTGTCTCCCTTGGTGAAAGGAGGCTCTTATCTTTGAAGATGGTCCTTGCAAGCTGGCAATGTGTGCTGAGTGCTTTCCCTTGTTTTAAAGAGGAGATGCCCCCCCCCCCCCCCAAAAAAAACCAAAAACAAAACAAACAACCCCAAAACAAAAGAGGAAGAAGGGAAATTTAGTTTGACTGCAGATGCTTTGAGATGTGTTATCTGTGTTTTGGTAGTGCCCATTATCAGCCCTCATCTGGGAATCCAGACATTGTTATCATAGGTTAATGTAAATACACAGAAACAGGAAAGAGAGGAGGCTGGGCCTGATGAATTTACAGCTCAGCGACCAATTTACTTCCCTTTGAAGCATCCTCCTCTTTTCAGTCCCCTGCAAGCTAGGGGAAGTGAGGTTTCTCTGGTAGCATCCTACATAGTTCCATTTGTTTTTTAATAATTATTTCCTTGTGCCTTTTTCTAAGCAGCTCAGGACAGGAAGGGCTTGAAGAGAATTAAAATGACTATCCCAGAAGTGTGGTTTATATTTCGATGTTAATCTTCCTGGATTATCTCCTGTGCTGCCCATTTTTGTGTGCCTGACAGTAAATAATAAGCATTTCCCTGCTTGCTGTTGATGACAGCAGGAAAGGCAAATCTGTAGGGTAGTGATCTTCATTTATGAGCTTGTCAGCAATTTGGTGCTGCTTTGGAGCCAGCCAGCCTGTCATCTCCTTGTCTTCTTTTGTCTGGAGGAAGAAATCCCAGATCTAAAGGCCTGCTTAGCTGCTTCAAAATGGCTTGATACAAGTTCAGTCAAGCATCAAAACGAAGGGAATTACATGGCACTGAACATCAAACTAAACCAACTGTGGGTTTTTTCCCTTCTGTACTGGTGCAACTCGATGTTGGAAAGGAGTGTGGCTTTCTTTTGTTGTCTGTCTGATTGTAGCAGTAATACTTCTGCCTCTGGAGAGCATGAGGCCTTTTGTTCCGGGCTATTGAGTTGATTTTCCTCTTGCTTTGTGTCTTCCCTTAAAAGTGTTTGGTTTCACTTATACACTCAGAGATCAATCTCGCTGCAGAGCGTCCCCAAAAGCTGTTCTGCACACCAAAATCTCACACACAGCCTTCTCCTTTGAAATGACAGGAGGATGCCTGCAGAAAGGGCTAAGTATTGCTGTTAGAAACTGTTAGTCTTCAGTTAGAAGATTACTTCTTTCTTGAAGCAAATGGTGATTGCACCAGGAGAGGTGAGAGGTTGACCTGCTGGAAAGCAGCTCTTTAGAGAAAGGCCTGGGAGTGTTGGTGGACAGGAAGTTCTCTGTGAGCCCCTTGTGGCCAGGAGGGCCGGTGGTCACCTGGGGTACATCAAGAAGAGTGTGGCCAGCAGAACAATGCTGGTTCCCCTGCCCCTTCTACTCTGCCCTCTACCACATTTGGAGTATTGTGTCCAGATGTGAGCTCCCAGTTTCAAGAGAGCAGCTGCTGGAGAGAGTCCAGTGGAGGCTACAAAGACCCTGAGGGGCCTCAAACATCTCTTTGAGGAGAGACTGAGAGCCCTGAGGCTGGTGAGCCTGGAGAAGTGAAACCTGAGAGGAGATATGCTCAATGCTTAGCAAGAGCTAAAGGGTAGGGGGCAAGAGGATGGAGCCAGACTCTTCTCAGTGATGCCCAGTGACAGGACAAGAAACTGAAACCCAGGAGTTTCCATCTGAACATGAGGAGAATATTCTTTGGTGTGAGGGTGGTGGAGGAGGCCTGGAGCAGGCTACCCAGAGAGGCTGTGGAGTCTCCTTCTCTAGAGAGATTCCAACCCCACCTGGACAATGTGATGCTGGGCAAGCTGCTGTGGGTGCCTTTGCTTTGTGAGGGGGAGGGTTGGACTGGATGATCCCCAGAGGTCCCTTCCAGCCCCCACCATGCTGGGATTCTGGGATCTGTGATAGAAACAGGCATATAGGCAAAGCCTCATCCATGGAATTCCGTGTTGCTCAACATGCAGAGGGACATTATCTCCATCTCACAAAGAATCATAGAATGGGAAGGTTGGAAAGGACCTCAAGGATCATCTAGTTCCAACCCCCTGCCATAGGCAGGGACACCTCCCACTAGCACA
>VWZE01009413.1:177235-190484 GCA_013396675.1 Eubucco bourcierii
AGGTTGGAGTAGGCCTTGAGTAACCTGTACTAGTGGGAGGTGTCCCTGCCTATGTCAGGGGGTTGGAACTGGATGATCCTTGAGGTCCCTTCAACCTTACCATTCTATGATTCTAATGAGGAGGATGTACAGACTCCATCAGCAGGTCTCCAAGCCAAGCATCCCATGGCTTTATCCCTCTTCATAAAACAGTTGGGCAGCTCTCATGCTGTGCCACAGCTGGGCATATTCTTTTTTTGTCTTAGAGTCCCCTGGGTGAGACTCCTTTCCCAAATCTTCATCATGCAGTTACTGAAATGTCAGGATATACTCAGCATTTTTCCATGACTTCACAGAATCCTGGGATCCCAGTATGCTGGGGGTTGGAAGTGCCCTCTGGAGATCATCCAGTCCAACCCCTACCCTGCTAAAGCAGGGCCACCCACAGCAGCTTGCCCAGCATCACAATGTCCAGGTGGGGTTGGAATCTCTGCAGAGGAGACTCCGCAACCTCTCTGGGCAGCCTGCTCCAGACCTCCACCACCCTCATGGCAAAGAATTATTTCCTCATATTCAAATGGAACCTCCTAGGTTCCAGTTTCTTGTCCTGTCATTGGACATCACTGAGAACAATCTGGCCCCATCCTCTTGCCCCCCACCCTTTAGCTCTTGCTGAGCATTGCTCAGATCCCCTCTGGGGCTACTCTTCTCAGGTTCACCAACCCCAAGGCTCTCAGCCTCTCCTCACAGAGTGTTCCAGGCACCTTGTCAGCTTTGTAGCCTCCACTGGACTCTCTCCAGTTCCCTGCCTCTCTTGAATTCAGTAGCCAAGAGTTGGACACAGGACTCCAGATGTGGCCTCAGTAGAGAACCTCCTTGGTTTTACATAAGCACAACAGCAACTCAAGTTCTCTTTTACAGACCTTAAACGAGTTGAGCAAGGTACTAGGTCTAGCTTAGGGTTAGCTTAGATTCATTCTCCAGTTTCAGAGGGGCAGGGATCTGCTGGAGAAGGTCCAGCAGAGTGCTACAAGCATGATGAGGGAACTGCAGCAGTGCCTGGTGAGGAGAGGCTGAGGGACCTGGGGCTGCTTAGTCTGGAGAAGAGAAGACTGAGAGGGAATTTAATCAGTGTTTATCTGAGAGTTGTGGGTCAGAAGGTGGGGGACAGGCTCTGCTCACTTGCTCCCTGGGATAGGATAAGGAGCAATGGATGGAAGCTGCAGCATGAGAGGTTCCAACTCAACACAAGGGGGAACTTCTTTACTAGAAGGGTCCCAGAATGCTGAAACAGGCTGCCCAGGGAGGTTGTGGAGTCTCCTTCTCTGGAGACTTTCAAGGCCTGTCTGGATGCATTCCTCTGTGACCTGAGCTGGATTGTATGGCCCTGCTCTGGCAGGGAAGGTTGGACTCAATGGTTTCTTTTGGTCCCTTCCAACCCCTGACATCCTGTGAGCCTGTGATTTTAGGGTAAATGAGGTGAAATGAACTCTTACCCTCTAAAATAGTTCTGTTTGGACATCTGGGCAGATGATGTATGCCTTGGGAGGCAAACAGGAGGTTCTAGCACTCTGGTGGGTACAGGCAGCTGGAGAAGAACTGGCTGAGATGTCATCTAGAACTGAAGTCCCAGAGGGTTTAGCACAGCTGGAAGTTGACCTCTTGGTGCCCTTTAGCGTGCTAAGTCAGGGGCAGAGTTCCCCCTTTGGACTTCTTGTGTGACAGGAATCAGTAAACAACAAATGCCAAGGCAGGTTTCACAACAATGGCTTCTGTGCTGTGCTGGCACCAAGCTCCTTCATGCCAAGGATCTCACAGGAAGGCAGACAGCTTGCTGGGGGCTTTACAGCTACTTGTGTGCTCTACATGAAAGGTTTGGGTGTTGGTTTTTTGTTTTTTGTTTTTTTTTTCCCTAAGGAAGAAGAAAAGCTTGGGAAGTGTTGTTTATCTTTTGAGGGAGGTGCTTCTTTGTGTGGCTTCAAGCTGCCAGCTTGGTGGTGGAGCCCTGTGCTGTTCTCTTTAAGGAGCTTCACTCTACCACATGCAGGGCAGAGGGGTTGGAAGCTGGACTAGAAGATCTGGCTTTCTGGAGCTGCTTGGGTCAGGCCATGGGAATAGCAGCTTTTAAGGAATGGCTTGGTCTGGTGTGGCACACTAATGCCCTGGAAGGCAGTGGACTTTTCCTCTGTTGAGCAGAAGAATGTGAGATGAAGCTGAGTTTTCCTTTTCCTCCCCTTATCTTCTTTTTAGGCTCTCCTCCTCTCCCTGAGTTTGCCCTTCTTTTACACACTTTTTAGGTTCCACTCTTCTCCCTGCGTTTGCCTTTCCTTCATCCACCTTTTAGGCCCTCCTCCTCTCCCCAACTTTATTCTTCCTTTACCCACTTCTCCTTCCCCTAAACAGAATCAGCTCCTACTTTTTTTTTGCCTCTCCAGATGGCAAGAGAAACACCACCTGACTTCACTCAAAGTTCTCTGGAATCCTCTGCCATATCCTCTGCATACTCTGTGCAGTTCTGGAGCCCTCAGCACAGGAAGGACATGGAAGTGTTGGAGCAGGTCCAGAGGAGGGCCACAAAGATGCTCTGAGGGCTGCAGCAGCTCTGCTATGAGGACAGGCTGAGAGAGTTTGGGCTCTGCAGCCTGGAGAAGAGAAGGCTTCCAGGAGACCTTAGAGTAACCTTCCAGGATCTGAAGGGGGCTACAGGAAGGCTGGGGAGGGACTATTGACAAGGGCTTGGAATGGCAGGACAAGGGCAATGGGTTTGAAGTGGCAGAGGGGAGATTTAGACTGGATGTTAGGAGGAAGTTGTTTGCAGTGAGGGTGGTGAGACACTGGCACAGGTTGCCCAGGGAGGTTGTGGCTGCTCCCTCCCTGGAGGTGTTCAAGGCCAGGCTGGATGAAGCCTTGAGTGACCTGTGCTAAAGGGAGGTGTCCCTGCCTATGGTAGGGAGTTGGAACTAGATGATCCTTGAGGTCCCTTCCAACCTTCCCATTCTATGATATCCTATGCAACTTCATTTAGGGGATGGTCCAACAGTCTGTGAGGAGCCAGCTGGGTGTGTGGGTCAGCAGCTTTTGGGAGCTGGCACCCATCAGTGTGGATTAGGGAGCTGCCCACCACAATGCAGGCACAGCTCGTTTTGATGAGGTACAGTCTTGGCTCCCATTCATGCTGTCTGCAGGGGAGCCTGGGGAGCTTTCCAGCCATTGTTCTCACAGCTTTTCTAGTGCAGCTTTGTTTTTTTTTTTGTTCCATCAGCATTTATAAGCTGCTCACATCAGCTGCCTGTGTCCCCTAGACCCACTGCATCATGGTGATGCAGCTATGCTCATGTTTTGCTTTTCAGGTCAGCTGAGGGTGGTGCAGAGTTGTTTGGGGAAGAATCTGGCAGAGTGCAAAAAAATGTTGTGTAAAAGGTTTCTCTGGATGTGTTTGCTCTAGGCTCTGGCTTACTCATTTCACCTCTGGGAGGCCCTTGGCCATTGCTTCAGGCAGGAGTTTGTGAGTGTTTGGAGACCTCAGACTCGAGGGAGCTGGATTTAGATGAGATACTAAGAAGTATTTTTCCCCCATGAAGGTGGTGAAGTGCTGGAACAGGTTGCCCAGAGAAATTGTGGAGGCTTCAAGCCTGGAAATGCTCCAAGCCAGGTTGGATGGGACCTTCAGCAATCTGGTCTAGTAGGAGGTGTCCCTGCTTATGGGAAGGGAGTTGGAACTAGGTGATCTTTAAGGTCTCTTCCAACCCAAATCATTCTGTGAATGTGTCCATTGTGTTGTTTGAGGTTTTCATTCCTCATGCAACTGGCAGCACAGTGCTGGATGTGATCCTCTTGTTCATATCAGAGTTGGTTGATTGTTCCCTATCAGGTTCTGTGCACCTTTTGGAGTTGTTTTATCTGTTAGCTTTGGTTTGGGAATCCTTCATCTGCAGCAGGAAGTTGTGTGTTAGCAATAAGCTTTCCCTCTCTCCCAAAACTATGCATGGAAATGGCTGCTCACAGCTGACCTACTGGAATTGCCTCTCCAATTCCTCTCTCCCAAACCCCACTTTGTCACTGGAAGTGCTTGAATCCTGTGAGCTGACACTCAGTGGATTCTTGGCAAAATCCCAGCACGGTGGAGATTGGAAGGCAGCTCTAAGGATCATCCAGTCCAACCTCCCCTGAAACATCCTGAAGAAATGGTCTCAGGTTGTGCCAGAGGAGGTTTAGGTTGGACATGAGGAATGATTTCTTCCCCAAAGGGGTTGTCAAGCCCTGAAACAGGCTGCCCAGGGCAGTGGTGGAGATCCCATCCCTGGAAGCATTTGAAAGCTGTGTAAATGTGGTGCTAAGGGACGTAAAGAAGCTGAGGGTGTTCAGCCTGGAAAAGAGGAGGCTCTGAGCAGACCTAGTAGCAGCCTTCCAGTACCTGAAGGAGGCTAAAAGAAGGCTGCAGAGAGACTGTTTGCAAAGGCCTGCAGTGACAGGATGAGGGCTTTGGCTTCAAACTGGAGCAGAGCAGATTTAGGCTGGGTCTTAGGAACAGGTTCTGCACCTCGAGGGTGGTAGAGCACCGCAACAGGTTGCCCAGGGAGGTGGTTGGAGCCCTGTGCCTGGAGATATTCAAAGTGAGGCTTGCCAGGGCTTTTGGCAGCCTGATCTATCTGAGGATGCCCCTGCTTGCTGCAGAGGGGGTTGGGCTGGGTGACCTTTGGATGTCTCTTCCAACCCAAACCATTTTATGGATTCTATGCTTTAGCGGTGACCTGGCAGGGCTCAATTAACAGTTGGATTTGATCATCTTCAAGGTCTTTTCCAACCTAAATGATGCCTTGAAACATGCTGAGGCTTTACTGCTGTGGTTAGGCTTGTTTTCCTAACCTTGCTGCTGGTGGAAAGTCCCTGAGGAGAGCAGCAGGAAAGGGACTTTCCTGTTATCTGTCCACTTCTCTTGGCGTGAGGTCTTCAGCGAGTAGCATTGGAGTCGGCATGCTGCAGGCAGGAGCTGCCCTCTTTGCCCATCTGCTGAGTGGGTGAGCAGAGGTGGCTTCTTCCATGCCTTCAACTGGCTTTGCTTTTCATTCAGGGTCCTCCAGCAGCCGCCACCCCAACCAAGTGACCCCGAAGAAGAGCGGCTTGAAGAACGGGCAGATGAAGAGCAAGGACGACGAATGCTTCGGCGACGACATCGACGAGATCCCCGACACGGATTTTGACTTTGAAGGCAACCTGGCCCTCTTTGACAAGGCAGCTGTCTTTGAGGAGATTGAAACCTATGAGAGGAGGAGTGGCACTCGCTCCAGGGGCACCCCCAATGAGAAACCAGCTCGCTACAGGCACGATGAGAACATCCTGGAGTCGGAGCCCATCGTCTACAGAAGGATCGTCGTGCCCCAGAATGCTAACAAGGAGTTCTGCACGGGTATGATGCTGCCACCACCACCACCTCCTCCTCCTCCTTTCCCCTGCTAACCAGACTGCTTTCTTAGGGGGTGTGTGTGGTGGATTTGTTTCCTCAAGGGGAGAGTCTGTCAGCTTAGTGTGGTGCCAAGGAGGCTGTGCCTTTAGCATTGGTTTGGTTGGGAAAGGCCTCTGAGGTTGTCGAGTCCAACTATCGAGCCAACACCACCGTGGCCATTAAGCATGTCCCCATGTACCATGGCCACACACTTCTTGAACACCTCCAGGGATGGGGACTCCACCACCTTCCTGGGCAGCCTGTTCCAATCCTTGACCACTCTTGCAGCAAAGAATTTTTTCCTAGTATCGAACCTAAACCTCCTTGGCACAGTTTCAGGTCATTTCCTCTCATTCTGTTAGCTGGTAGTAGGGGGAAGAGACCAACCCCACCTCCCTCCAGCCTCCTTTCAGAGTTGTAGAGAGCAGTGAGGTCTCCCCTCAACCTCCTCTTCTCCTGACTACACAACCCCAACTGCTCCTCACCAGACCTATTCTCCAGGCCTTTCACCAGCTTTGGGGAGGTTGGATCTGGGCCTTGTGGCTCCAAGCAAGCTTTATCTGCTCTGTTTCTGAGATAAAAATTACTTGGCTGGGGCTTCAAAGGGAAGTGTTTTTGTGGTAGGGAACAAAGCTGATTGTAGGATAACAAGACTGGAAACTGAGCAGGAGCCATTTGACTCCTTGCTTTGATTTCAGGAGCGTGACAAGCTTGTGGCCACTTGATTGAGCTGTGCAGCCTGGAGAAGAGAAGGTTTCAGAGAGTTCTTATAGCGGTCTTCCAGTACCAGAAGGGGCCTACAGCAGAGCTGCAGAGGGACTTTTGACAAGGGCTTGTAGTGATAGGATGAGGGGCACTGGCTTTGAGCTGGAAGAAAGGAGATTGAGACTGGAGATTAGGAAGAACTTCTTTTCAGTGAGGGTGGGGAGACTGGCACAGGTTGCCCAGGGAGTTCATGGACATCTCATCCCTGGAAGTGTTCCAGACCAGGCTGGATGAGGCCTTGAGCATCCCTGCTCATGGCAGGGAGGTTAGAGTAGATAATTTCAAAGTCTCTTCCAGCCTAAGCTACTCTGATTCCATCACTATAGGATCATTAAGGTTGGAAACAACCTCCAAGATCATCAAGTCCAACTGTTAACCCAACACTGCCAAGTCCACCACTACGCTACTGGAATGGGCTGCCCAGGGAGGTGGTGGAGTCACCGTCCCTGGAGGTGTTCAAGGCGGCTTTGGACGTGGCACTTGGTGCCATGGTCTGGTCTTGAGGGTTGTGGGAACAGCTTGGACTTGATGAGCTTTGAGGTCTCTTCCAACCTTGATGATACTGTGATAAACCTTGTCTCTCAGCACCACATGTCCATGGCTTTTAAACCCCTTCAGGGATGGTGACTGCACCACTGCCCTGGGCAGCCTGTTCAGGCTTTAATCACTCTTTCAGGGAAGAAATTGTTCCTCACTTCTGAGCTAAACCTGCCCTGGAAGCTGTTTCCTCTCATAGAATCATAGAATGGGAAGGTTGGAAGGGACCTCAAGGATCATCTAGTTCCAACCTCCCTGCCATAGGCAGGGACACCTCCCACTAACACAGCTCACTCAAGGCCTCCTCCAACCTGGCCTTGAACACCTCCAGGGAGGGAGCAGCCACAACCTCCCTGGGCAACCTGTGCCAGTGTCTCACCACCCTCACTGCAAACAACTTCCTCCTAACATCCAGTCTAAATCTCCCCTCTGCCAGTTCAAACCTATTCCCCTTGTCCTGGCATTCCAAGCCCTTGTCAATAGTCCCTCCCCAGCCTTCCTGTAGCCCCCTTCAGATACTGGAAGGCTACTCTCAGGTCTTCTGGAAGCCTTCTTTTCTCCAGGCTGCAGAGCCCCAACTCTCTCAGCCTGTCCTCACAGCAGAGCTGCTCCAGCCCTCTGATCGTCTTCATGGCCTCCTCTGGACCCACTCCAACACTTCCATGTCCTTCCTGTGCTTAGGGTTCCAGAACTGCACCCAGGACTGCAAGTGGGGTCTGAGGAGAGCAGAGCAAAGGGGCACAATCCCCTCCCTTGTCCTGCTGGCCAATCACTTGTTCTTAGGGATGAGAGACCAACCCCCACCTCACTCCATCTCCCTTTCAGGGAGCTGTAGAGAACCAGGTAGTCTCCCTCAGCTTCCTTTTCCCCATGCCAGACAACTGGAGCTCCCTCAGCCACTCCTGTTCCTGGACTCCCCCTTCTTGCCCTCTGGAAGCTCCTGGCTGCCCACTCACGGAGTGCTGAAGGAGCAGCCCGGTGAAGGTCCTGCTCTTGCCTTGTTTTGCTCTTGGCAAAGCCTGCCTGGGGAGGCTGCTAAGCAATTCCCCCTCTGTAGCTGCGGGGTCTTGGTGGCCTCATTAGCTGCTGCAGGGTGATTAGTGTCCCCTGTGGAATTCAGAAGGAAAGCTGTGATGTCACACAACAGGCAGGGCATTGGCTACTACAGTTCCCAGGCGCCTGTGCGCATTCACAGTCCCCTCAGCCGTGGTAAAAGCCTCCCAGTGCCTCTCTAGATATTTCTGCCACAGAGAGTGACTTCCTTTGTGTGTGCTGCTGAAGTTTGCTTCTGCTTTGGAAACAGTTGTGACTTGCCTGCTGGTTCTGGAGCCCTTTGTAGCCAGTGTGAGGGACAAAGATGCTCTCAGTGTGCTTGGGGTAGTCCCTTGAAAAATAATCCTGCTTACTTGGTTTAGTGTCTGGAAGGAGGATGCTGAGCTGCAGCAGCTGCAAGAGCTGGCATCAAGTAAGTGCTGCCAACCCCCAGCCCCATGATTCTGCATTTGTCTATGGCAGGAATCTGGGGGTTTGTGCTTCTGATTTCTCCCTGCAGGCTTTTTTCCTGCACTCCTAAGAGCTCTGCCTGCAGAAGCACTTCCTAGGTAGTGTAGCAATCAGTACTCTTTCATCTTTTTTACCCTAGACTGATCTCAAAGGTTAGAACAACTCTGGCTGATGCAATGATAGCTCTTACCTGCTCTCACAGCACAAACAAGGTGGTGGTGGTGGTGGTGGTTGACAGTGAGCTAAGACCCAGTTATCATGGCTGTGGAAGAGGAGGGAGCCTGTCAACCTTGCTGTCCTCTTTTATGCCATGTTCCTATGGAACCAGGAAAGAACCAGGCTTGTGCAGTGGTTCAACCAGCAAACTGCTGGTGCCAGTTCAACAAAAGATTCATCTGCAAGGCCTCCAGTCTAGGTGAACAAAAATTGCTTTGTGCAGGGTGTGGGCAAAGCTTGGCCAACACTTGAGTCCACCAGCATGCTGTCAGGTAGGTTTGTCTTAGCATGGGGTTTAGAAGTGAGCAGGGAATGAGGGTGGCAATTTGTTCCAAAGACAAATGAAAACCTGAAACTAAAGGAACTCACCAGGGCTTGGGTTGTGTGGAGTCTTTTAGGCTGGAAGGGATCTGTGAGGCCATCAAGTCCAACCATTAACCCAGCACTAAACCATGTCACTCAGCACCACATCTGTGTGGCTTGGAAGTCCCTCCAGGGATGGGGACTCCACTGCCACCTTGGGCAGCCTGTTCTAGGGTGTGACAACCCTTTAGGGGAGAACATCTTTTTCACATGTCCAACCTAAGCCTGCCCTGGAGCAACTTGAGGCCATTTGCTCTTGTCCTGTGACTTGTTACTAGGGAGAGGAGACCAACCCCCACCTGGCTCCAGCCTCCTTTTGGAAGTTGTAGGGAGCAGTGAAGTCTCCCCTCAGCCTTGCTTTCCCCAGGCTAAACACCCCCCAGTTACCTCAGCTACTCCTCCCCAGCCCTGTTCTCCAGACCCTTCACCAGCTTGGTTGCCCTTCTCTGGACCTGGTCCAGCCCCTCAATGTCCTTCTTAGAATCATAGAATGGTAAGGTTGGAAGGGACCTCAAGGATCATGTAGTTCCAACCTAGTTCTTGGAGTGAAAGGCCCAAAAGCGAGCTCAGTACTCAAGGTGTGGTCTCACCAGTGCTGAGTAGAGAGGGCCAATCCCTTCCCTGCTCCTGCTGGCCACACTATTGCTGATCCATGCCAGGATGCTGTTTGCCTTCTTGGCCACCTGGGCACACTCTGGCTCATTTTCAGCCAACTGTCAACCAGCATCCTGGGGTCCTTTTCTGCTAGGCAGTTCCCAGCCACTCTGCCCCAAGCCTGGAGTGTTCATGGAGTTGCTGTGACCCAGGTGCAGGACCCAGCACTTGGCCTTGTTGAACCTCATCCCATTTGCCTCATGCCAGCCTGCTCAGATCCCCCTGCAGAGCCTCCCTACCCTCAGTCATGGCTGAGCTCTAGTCCATCTCCAAGGCCCCACACAGGAGTTGCTCTTCACTCTTTTGAACTGGCTGCTCTTGACCTGTCTCTTCACTTACTGATGCACGATGCTTGAAAGGGGAAATTAACTTTCCCTACTTCCCTGGAGAGGCTGATCCTTGTGTGAGCTGTCTCCTGCTTCCAGAGCTGGCCAGTTAGACAATTTTCATGTGTCTGTCTTCTGCTGCTGCTACTGGCATTGCAATGATCTGTGTTTGAGCAGCTCCATGGCTTGGATTCAGATCTTTCAACAGTTAACTTTGGCACCAGCCTTCTGTGGGTCTGTTGGGAGCTCAGAGGAACTGGCAGGAGCTGGATTATCTGAGGTCACCCTCAGTGACTCTGTAATCCCAAGCATTCCAGGCTGTCCAAATGGTTCCTTTTCACTCTTCATCCCTCCTTCCCCCTTAACCTTCTTTGATCACGCTAGCACATACCACATGCATAATTTGGCTTCCAGTTCCTGATGATTACTGGATTCAACTCTGCTTTGCCTGCACTCTGGGCCACCAATTGCAGGCCCAACAACTCCACTTGTTCTTTTCCCACGTGGCACAAGGGGTGCAGGTGCCTGTACCCCACTCCTGGCTCGTTGAGCAGTGGTGTGTTATGAGCAAGGAGGAGAGCTGTGTGCTGCTAGCTCTGATGTGCTACTAAGATGTTGTCCACAGCAGACACTCCTCCAACTGGTGCTGAGCAGGCAGAAAATGGGATGTTTCCAGCTCAGCGTCCCTTTCAAATTCTAGAAATGAAGTGCAAGAATGAAAGAGTAAGTGTCCATATTTCATAGAGTCTCTAAGGTTGGCAAACACCTCTAAGACCAAGTCCAGCCTTCTACCCAACACCCTCAGTGACCATTTTCCATCCCCAAGTGCTATATCCACACAACTTTTGAATGCCTCCAGGGATGCTGACTCCTCCACTCCCCTGAGCAGCCTGTTCCAGTCCCTCACATGTGTCTCTGTGTTCCTCCCAACAAAACTTGGCCCTTCCAAGAAGCCTTTCTTTATCCCTCTAGGGTAAGGAACTAGTGAAGGAAAACCTTGCACCTGAAAATGAAGGGATGCAGGAGGCAGAGTTAATGTGCTGGGGTCATAGAATCATAGAATGGGAAGGTTGGAAGGGACCTCAAGGATCAGCCAGTTCCAATCCCCTGCCATAGGCAGGGACACCTCCCACTAGCACAGCTCACTCAAGGCCTCCTCCAACCTGGCCTTGAACACCTCCAGGGAGGGAGCAGCCACAGCCTCCCTGGGCAACCTGTGCCAGTGCCTCACCACCCTCACTGCAAACAACTTCCTCCTAACATCCAGTCTAAATCTCCCCTCTGNTTTTTTCCAGTGTGCCATGTCCTTGACTGACTTTTCTACTCTCTGTAGCTTTTAGCTCTTCAGGCTGTGGCTGGCTGCCTGGCAGTGATTGTCTGTGCTGAGTGTGTGAAGTGTTTCTGGGATCTCTGAGTCGGGTGCAAATGAAGTTCACTTGCTCCAACCACAGGAGAAAACAAAGCCCTCATGGGGCAAAGTCTCTTTTGTCCCTGGGATGGGGGTTTGGTGGTTTGTGTTGGGGTTTTTGTTTTTGGTTTGTTTTTTGTTTTTTTTTTTTTTTTTTGGAGGGAATTGTGTTGGGAGAGGCTGACAGGGGAAGGTCAGCCAGAACTCCCAGAGAATTTGCCTTAATTAAAAAATAATGATGATTAACCCTCCCTGAAATCCAGCCCTTAAGGTTGTGGAGAGAAAGAAAAAAAAAAAAAATCACTCCTGTTTGTGGGGAGTTGTTTGGTTTTGGTTTTTTTTTGCTGAGTCTGCAAGCAGGTGGCTTCTGCTTTGCAGCCAGCAAAAGCCAACAGGTAATGTCCCAGCAGCCTGGAGGGGACAAGAGTTAGACCTGCTTCATCTAACTCTGCCTGAGATCATGAGCTGGCTCTGGAAGGTGGAGGAAGGAGTTACTGGTGATGATATTAACTCCTAAACAGCTTCCAGTCTGGTTCATAGAATCCCAGAATGGTCTGGGTTGGAAGGGACCTCCAGAGGTTATCCAGTCCAACCCCCTCTGCAGTCAGCAGGGGCATCCTCAACTAAATCAGGTTGCCCACAGCCCTTTCAAGCCCTCACCTTGAATATCTCCAGGGTTGGGGCCTCAACCTTCTCCCTGGGCAACTTGTTGCAGTGTTCCAGCACCCTCATGGTGCAGAACTTGCTCCATCTCCTCTGCTCCTGCAGCTTGCTTGTGAGTTAACTTCTTAGGGAAGGGATTAAGGGAAAGGTCTAAGTGGTTATGGAGAGGATGCTGCTATCAGTCATGCTAAGGAAACTGGAGTTTAGTCTGGAGAAAAGGAGGCTAAGGGGAGAGACCTCATTGCTGGAGAGCTGCAGGAGGAAGGATGAGGCTGACCCTGAGCTACTCTGGGAACCAGGAGCACAGGAGGCATTTGTGCTTCTGACAGCAGTGTTCCTCTGGAGGAGAAAAACTCTTCTCTTCAACCTGTTGAGGGTTAGCTCAGCACTTCTGCTGGCACAGGGTACTCAAACCCTACCAGTGCATAGTGAAGCTGGAGGAGGAGGGAACTCTGTCACAGTTGTAGTGCCCAGGACAGTGCCTCAAACACACTTCTATGAGGCTTCAGCAATACCCCCTGCGTGTCACCAAACTATTTAGTCTCTATCTGCCTTTTTTTTTTTCTTTTGTGGTGGGGATGGTTGTTCCAAGCAGCTGTAAAATACATTTATTTAATATTAAAAGGCCTGGGCTAATTAATTTTATTGCCTTCATTACTGAACAATAAAAGCTGCAGTGTCCAACCCAAACATAATTACGGCTGGCAGGAGCTCAGCTCTGCCATTGTTCCCGGGGTTTACACCTCGCCTCCTCCAGCACTTGCTGCCAGAGTTTATTTAACTCCCTCAGCCTGGTTTTGGTAAGCAAGTCTGACTGGTTGGACCTTGCGTGAGTGAGTGTGAAGAAGGGAAGTTCTCTTGGCATTTCAGCCTGCTCTTCAGAGGGAGCAATTAGGACAAAGTGTAAGCGTTGGCATGCTAAAGGAAAAGTCCAGCTCCTGCCTCTGCTGCCTCCCACTAACCCCTTTTCTGTTAACCCACTGGGCACCAAGCTGCTCTCTAGCTGATGGTGCCTGGGGGTTAACTGGTTGGGGAAAGGATTGAGTAGTTATGGAGAAGATGCTGGTAGCAGCTGTGCTAAACTGGGTAGGTGCCCAATGCAGAGGGAGCTGGGGTAGGGGCCCAATGCAGAGGGAGCTGGGGTAGGGGCCCAATGCTGTGGGAGCTGGGGTAGGGGCCCAGTGCCGTGGGAGCTGGGGTAGGGGCCCAATGCAGAGGGAGCTGGGGTAGGAGCCCAATGCCGTGGGAGCTGGGGTAGGGGCCCAGTGCCGTGGGAGCTGGGGTAGGGGCCCAATGCAGAGGGAGCTGGGGTAGGGGCCCAGTGCCGTGGGAGCTGGGGTAGGGGCCCAATGCAGAGGGAGCTGGGGTAGGTGCCAAATGCAGAGGGAGCTG
>VWZE01009413.1:191643-221760 GCA_013396675.1 Eubucco bourcierii
GAGGCCTTGAGTGAGCTGTGCTAGTGGGAGGTGTCCCTGCCTATGGCAGGGAGGTTGGAACTAGATGATCCTTGAGGTCCCTTCCAACCTTCCCATTCTATGATTCTCCCTCTGTACTTGGCACTGGTGAGGCCACACATCCAATACTGGGTCAGTTTTGGGCCTCTTAGTCCAAGAAGGAAATTGAGTGGGCTAGAGTGGGTCCAGAGAAGGGCAACAAAGCTGATAGAGGGTCTGGAGAACAGGGCTGGTGAGGAGCAGCTGAAGGACCTGGGTTTGTTTAGCCTGGGGAAAGGGAGGCTGAGAGGGAGACCTCATTGCTCTCTACAACTCCCTGAAAAGAGACTGGAGTGAGGTGGGGGTTGGGCTCTTCTCCCTAGTAAGAAATGATAGGATGAGAGGAACCAGCTTCAAGTTGCACCAGGGCAGGTTTAGGTTGGACATAGGAAAAATTTGAAGTAGTTAAGACCTGAATAGGCTGCCCTGGGGGGTGGCTGCATCCCTATCCCTGGGGATGTTTCAGAGAGGCAGAGATGTGATGCTGAGGGCTGTGGTTTAGCCACCAGCCTTGGTAGAGTGAGAGAATGATTGGCCCAGATGATAGAATCATAGAATGGGAAGGTTGGAAGGGACCTCAAGGATCATCTAGTTCCAACCCCCTGCCATAGGCAGGGACACCTCCCACTAGCACAGCTCACTCAAGGCCTCCTCCAACCTGGCCTTGAACACCTCCAGGGAGGGAGCAGCCACAACCTCCCTGGGCAACCTGTGCCAGTGTCTCACCACCCTCACTGCAAACAACTTCCTCCTAACATCCACTTTCAATCTCCTCTCTGCCACTTCAAACCCATTCCCCTTGTCCTGACATTCCAAGCCCTTGTCAATAGTCCCTCCTCAGCCTTCCTGTAGCCCCCTTCAGATCCTGGAAGGCTACTCCAAGCTCTCCTGGAAGCCTTCTCTTCTCCAGGCTGCAGAGCTCCAACTCTCTCAGCCTGTCCTCACAGCAGAGCTGCTGCAGCCCTCTGATCATCTTGGTGGCCCTCCTCTGGACCGGCTCCAACACTTCCATGTCCTTCCTGTGCTGAGGGCTCCAGAACTGCACACAGTTCACAGATCTCCAAGGTCTTTTCCCACTGAAACGATTCTGTGATTCCATTTTGAGGGAGTTTATACCGAAATTCAAGCAGGGAATTTGTGATCAGAAAGACCCAAAATACAGTTTTGAGAACCCCTTGTTTCAGATTAGCAGAGGATGAGTCCCAACAAACTGTTTGGAGAGATCCTGACCCTCAGGTCACTGGTTCCAAGTCCTCCCTCAAGCTTGACAAACAAGAGGCACTGAAGTGGCAGAGGCATGAATGGGAGAGAGCTGAGGCTTGCGTGACTGGGGAGGCTGTGGGGGTGTGAGCATGGGGCAGGTGCGTGACTGCTGCCACAGGCTTAGGGTTATTAGTGCCTTATGACTCCCAACCTTCAGCAGCTGCTATCAGGAGGCTGAAGCCACTTTGATAAGGTGCCTGCTTGCATCTGTGCTGCCTGTAATGAAGGGACTATTAGCTGAGGTAGCTTAATTGGGGTTTGGCATGCCAGACCGAGTGGTTTGGACCTGCTTGGGCCCTCTGGATCTGGACCACTAGCTGGTGAGGTCAGAAATGAAGGCCAGGAGGATTCAGCAGGTTCTCTTCCCCACGGCATTTTGTTGCCTTTTGCACTGGGGTGGGGGGGGGAAAAAAAAACAAGTTGAACAAAAGAGAAGAGGTGGTGGAGAGCCCTGAGAGGTAGTGGTGGTGGCCCAGTCCCTGGAGACATTCAAGGTCAGACTTGATGGGGCCCTGAGCAGCTTGATCTAATTAAAGGTGTCCTTGCTGACTGCCAGGGGTTTGGTTGGACAAGATGACCTTTGAGGGTCCCTTCCAACCTGCTGCACTCTGTGATAGAACAAGAGGGAATGGCCTCAAGCTGCCACTGGGTAGGTTTAGACTGGATACTAGGAAATTATTTTTTTTTCCCAGCAAGGGTGGTCAGACATTGGAATGGGCTGCCCAGGGAGGTGGCAGAGTCACCAGCCCTGGATGTGTTTAAAAGTCATTTGGATGTGGTGCTTGGGGATATGGTTTAGGGGTGAACCTTGTGGAGTAGGGATAGTGGTTGGACTTGGTGGTCCTGAGGGGCTTGTTCCAACCTCAGTGTTTCTGTGATGTTCTGACAGAACTTCCTTGACTTGCTGCTTTGTGACTGGGCCACCCTGGGGAAGGGTGATAGGGTGAGCAACTCCTCACTGCTGAAAGAGAAGCTGCTGTCCTCCTTGGGATGTGGCAGCTCCCTGCTGCAGCTGCTCCTCGTTGTGTGCTTTTGGCCTGCAGAAGGGCCCAAGCTCACGAGGAGCTGTTTGGTTTCCTCTCACAGTGGATGTGCAGACTGTGATGGTTCCCCTCTGAGCTCCTGTCACTGCAGAACAACTCCACTGGGCTCTGTCACCTTCCCACCACTCTTTGCAGTCAGCACAGGCAGTCTGAGCACCCAGGTGCCTGCTGTTGTGCCCCAGTTGAGAGGCAGAGCAGCTGATGGGAGTCCTGCACCTTTCTGAGCCGTGGGAACAGACTCCTCTGCACCACCTCTGCCTGGAGGAGTAAATTCAGAGGCCTTGCTCAGCCTGACTGTGCTGGAACTGCTTGTTCAGCTCAGGGCAGGGCTTGGGAATGCTGGGGACAGAAGTTGCTGAGAGCTTCATTTGCTGGCAGCTGTGCTCCAGCTCTGTGGTCATCCCATGCTGGGAGAGAATTCAGCTGCACTGTTCCTTAGCTGCAAGGCAGTTAAGGGCATCCAGGCTTTGCAGGAGGATGTTTTTGGGGGAAGAAAAGCTCTCATGGGTGCAAATCCTCAAATATGGAGCAAAGAGGCTCGGGTATCAGAGTTGTTTTGGGGAATGGTAGAGTTGTTTAGGCTGCAGGAGGTTTTTAAGGTCCTTGAGTCCAACTGTTGACACCACCAAGTCTATTGCCAAACCACTTCCCTCAGCACCACATCCACACTGCTTTAAAAACCCTTCAGGAATTATGACTCCCCTCCTTCCTTTGACAGCCTCTTCCAGGGCTTGACCACTCAATTTCCCCAGCATCCAACCTAAACCTCCTCTGGTGCAACTTGAGCCTGTTTGCTCTTGTCCTATTTCTTGTTACTAGGGAGAAGAGACCAACCCCCACCAGCCTCCAACCTTCTTTCAGAGAGTTGTAGAAAGCAGCTACAAACTGCCTTACTCTGTTTGTAGAGAGCAGTTGGAATGAGCTGCTTTAGGTGGCTGAAGCTCTTCAGTGTCTCCCCTCCCTGACATTTGGCACTTCTCTCCCCACGAATGTGAAGTATAAGGGAAGGAAAAACAACTCCACCCACCACCCAAAAATTTGCTGTGCCCTCAGAGGAGGTCATGAACTCCTCTGTGTTGATTGCCAGCAGAGCTTACAGATCTTTGCTGCAAAGGTTTATTTCTGCCACGACAGTGCCAGCTCAGCCTGCTTGGAGCAGGAAAAGCTGAAGAGTGATGCAGTGCTGTGTTTCTCTTACCTGCTGGTGGCAGGCAAGGCTGCTGCTGAAGGCAGGGGGAAGGATGGTGTTGCTGACAGCTGCAGGCACTGTTCTCACCACTTCACAAAGCCTCTCTTTGTTTGTTTTCCCTCCATCCTCCTGCTGGAGTGTTTCCTGGCTGGCAGAAATGTCTGACAAGTTTTTTTTTTCTCCTCCTCTCTTTCAGCCTCATCCATTCCTTTGCTGCTTCCAGGGTATCACAGCTTAGCTTTTGTGCCTGATCTGGCAGGCCACATCTCAGCTTGGGGCAGAGTTTTGGCTGGTTGGGAGGAGTGAGGTGAGGGCTGCAGATTTAGGGCTGGTCACTGTGTGCCAGCTGTGGGGAATCTTGAGTCCCAACTGCCCTTCTGCCTTTCACAGTGATTAGGAAGAGTTCATTTGCTTTGGGAAGGGGTGGGAGTTAAGGCACTGGTGGCCTGGAGATGGTTAAGAAGGAGCTGGATTGTAGAACAAGTTGGAAAAGACCTTTAAGGTCAAGTCCAACCATTCTCTAACTCTACGCAGGCTGGGGCTAAGCCACAACCCTCAGCACCACAGCTCTGCCTCTTGGAAACAGCTCCAAGGATGGGGATTCAACCACCTCTCTGGGCAGCCTGTGCCAGTCTTTGAGAACCCTCTCAGGGAAGAAGTTTCTTCTAATGCCCAATCTAAATCTCCCCTGGTGCTGGTCCCCTAGGGCCATATCCTAATGTCTCATCACTTGTTCTTAGGGAGCAGAGACCAGCACCCACCTGGCTCCAGCCTCTCTTTGGGGAGCTGTAGAGAGCAATGAGGCCTCCCCTCAATCTCCTCTTCTCCAGGCTGACCAACAGTTCCCTCAGCTGCTCCTCACCAACCCTGTTCTCCAGGGCCTTCATCAGCCTTGTCACCCTTCTCTGCACCTGTTCCACCCCCTCAATGTCCTCCTTGGAGTGAGGAGCCCCAAACTGACCCCAAGGTGTAGCCACAGCAGTGCTGAGCGTTAGACTGGATGTTAGGAAGCTCTTCCCAGCAAGAGGGATTGGCATTGGAATGGGCTGCTTGGGGAGGTGGTGGAGTCCCTGTCCCTGGGAGGTGTTTAAAAGGAGCCTGGATGAGGCACTTGGTGCCATGGGTTAGTTAATTAGAAGGTGCTGGGCGAGAGGTTGGTTTCAAGGATCTCAAAAGTCTTTCCCAGCCTGGTTGATGCTGTGCTTCTGAGTAGAGTCCAAAAGGCCTTCTCAGTGCCTGTGTTTCTGAAGTTGCCTGCTGGCTTTTGGTGGACATCTGTCCTCTCAAGGCCAGCAGCTGTCCTGTGCTGTGTCTGCTGCACTCAGAGGTGCTTCTGATGGAGGAGTTTGATGTTCTCGGAAGGAAGCTGGGTTGCTGTGTTAAGTCATCCCTTGGTAACAGCTACTCAACCTTCTCCCTGTTGTCATGTCCAAGTGCTGTCATCTAACCCCAACCCAGTCTGCAGCATTCTGGAGAAATGTTCTGCTCACAGCTCACAGCTGCTTTTGCCTCCCTCCCCCTCTCTTTGAACCCTAGACTCGGGGCTGGTTGTGCCAAGCGTCTCCTACGAGCTGCACAAGAAGCTGCTGTCGGTGGCAGAGAAACATGGGCTGACTCTGGAGAGGAGGCTGGAGATGACAGGAGTGTGTGCCAGCCAGATGGCCCTCAGCCTCCTCGGGGGACCCAACAGGTAAAGCTCTGCCCCAGCTTGTCTGTCAGCCTGATTCCAAATCGGCCTGAGAGCAGGCGTCAGGCTCAGGCTTGCTGAAGCAAAAGGGCTTGCACGGCCAGGCTGCTGTGTTCCCCTCTCTAGGAAAGGGCTGGCTGAAGGTCCTCTCTTGGATCAGTGACTCACTGAGGGCTGCTCTTTGGCTTCTGTCTCCCAGATTTTTCTCAGCACTACTGTGGCCTCCTCTGGCCCTGCTGCTCCAACCATTGGTCTAACACTATCACGGCCACTATGCCATGTCCCCAAATGCCATGGCCACACATTTCTTGAACACCTTCAGGTTTGGTGGCTCCTCCACCTTCCTGACCAGCCTATTCCAATCCCTGACCTTTTCTTGCAGCAAAGAAATGTCTCCTAATCTCCAGCCTAACCCTCCCCTAGCACAATTTCAGGCTGTTTCTTTTTGTTCTATCACCAAAGAAGAGACCAACCCCCACCTGGCTCCAACCTCCTTCTAGGTAGCTGTAGAGAGCAATGAGGTCTCCCTTCAGCCTCATCTTCTCCAGGCTTAACACCCCCAGTTCCCTCAGCTGCTCCTCCCCAGCCCTGTTCTCCAGACCCTACCCCAGCTTGGTCACCCTTCTCTTGAACCCACTCCAAGAAGGACATTGAGGCATTGGAGCGAGGGTCCCAAAACTGAACCCAGTACTCAAGGTATGGCCCCAGCAGTGCTGAGTAGAGTCCCAAAGGCCTCGTCAGCACTCCTGCTCCCTGCTGCAGGTAGGAGGAGGGCTTGCAGGGAAGCTGCAAGCAGAGCAGCTGAGGAGTGGCAGCACTGCAGAGGATGTGGGTTCCTCCTGCAGAGGCAGCGGAAGGGTTGCAGAGCACCTGGCAGTTTGCATCTTGACTCATTACTTTTTCTTTTTTTTTTTCCCCCCCGTCTCTCTGGCAGGAAGAAGGGGAGAGAGGTTCTTGGAGGGGGGGGTGTTGATCAGCAGTCCCCTTCTGCTCTGTTTTTCAGGCTGAACCCCAAGAACGTGCACCAACGGCCCACGGTGGCCCTGCTGTGTGGCCCCCACGTGAAGGGGGCCCAGGGGATCAGCTGTGGGCGGCACCTCTCCAACCACGACGTCCACGTCATCCTTTTCCTCCCCAACTTCGTGAAGATGCTGGAGTCCATCACCAACGAGCTCAACCTTTTCAGCAAGACGCAAGGCCAGCAGGTGTCCAGCGTCAAAGGTAAGGGACGGAGGAGATCGGCGCCGCAGTTCTCCCTGCTGCCTGCTCGGGGTGGTGGCGCCACCTAGTGGCAGCTAGAGCGGCGCTGCAGTTCTCCCTGCTACCTGCTCCGGCTGGTGGCGCCACCTAGTGGCAGCTCCGCAGGCTTGGCGGGACAACGGAGGCTGGCAGAGGTTCAAGAGCGAAGCAGCTGTGCTGCTGCAGATGTTTGCTCGATGAACTGCTGCGGAAGAGCTGCCGTATGGCTGTGAGTCAGAGCAGCTCTTCTCTGGGGACAAAGACCTTCCTTGTCCAGCACATCAAAACTGCCACTCCACGAGCAGCCCACTGCTGCTTTCACCCAAGCAGACAGCTTTGCTGGACCAGTCCCAGCAACTGTCACCATTAACATCTCTTAGTGTGCCCCAGCATGAACTGGTGCTCTGTCTTCTCTGAGAGCTGCCTGCTCTTTGGTGGCTTACCAGCAGGAGGCTACTCTTTAGGGGCTTACCAGGAGGAGACCTTGTAGTGGCCTTCAAGTATCTGAAGGAGGTCTACAAGAAGGTTGGACGTGGTACTTGGTGCCATGGTCTAGTCTTGAGGTCTGTGGTAATGGGTTGGACTTGATCATCTTTGAGGTCTCTTCCAACCTTGGTGATGCTGTGATACTGTGATACTATTGACAAGGGCTTGTAATGACACTAATGGGTTTAAACTGGCAGAGGGGAGATTGAAACTAGATGTTGGGAAGAAACTCTTTCTAGTGAGGGTGGTGAGACACTGGAACAGGTTGCCCAGGGATGTTGTGGATGCTTCCTTTCAGGAGGTGTTCAAGGCCAGGTTGGATGAGGCCTTGAGCAACCTGTTTTAGTGTGAGGTGTCCCTGCCCATGGCAGGGGACTTGGAACTGGATGGTCCTTGAGGTCACTTCCAGCCCTGACAGTTCTGTGATTCTGTTCTCCAGGACTGAACAGCCCGAACTCTCTCAGCCCCAACAGGGGAGATTCTCCAGCCCTCTGCTCACCTTTGTGGCCTTCTCTGGCCCTACTCCAACAGATCCATATCCTTCTTGTGTTGGGGGCACCAGAACTGGAGGCAGCGCTGCAGGTGGGGTCTCAGCAGAGCAAAGAGGGCATGGAAGTGTTGGAGCGGGTCCAGAGGAGGCCATGAAGATGCTCAGAGGGCTGCAGCAGCTCTGCTGTGAGGACAGGCTGAGAGAGTTGGGGCTCTGCAGCCTGGAGAAGAGAAGGCTTCCAGGAGACCTGATAGTAGCCTTGCAGGATCTGAAGGGGACCTACAGGAAGGCTGGGGAGGGACTATTGACAAGGGCTTGGAATGCCAGGACAAAGGGAATGGGTTTGAATTGGCAGAGGGGAGATTTAGACTGGGTGTTAGGAGGAAGTTGTTAGCAGTGAGGGTGGTGAGACACTGGCACAGGTTGCCCAGGGAGGTTGTGGCTGCTCCCTCCCTGGAGGTGTTCAAGACCTTGAGTGCCCTGTACTAGTGGGAGGTGTCCCTGCCTATGGCAGAGGGTTGGAACTAGATGATCCTTGAGGTCCTTTCCAACCTTAACCATTCTATGAATCACCTCCCTCACCCTGCTGGTCATAGTTTTGTCCTGGAGAGTCTGTGGACATTTGTCTGGAGTCCTAAAGAGCTTTTAGAAGTCATTCTGGGTGTCTTTGACAGCAGGACAGCAGCAACAAGTGAGGCCATACAAGGAGGGGAAGGCAGCAAGCCGTAATGCTGTGGTTTCAGGTTGTTCCTCAGCACTCAGTGGTCTCCTTTTCTTTCAGATCTCCCTGACACCCCTGTTGACCTGGTGATCAACTGCCTGGATTGTCACGAAAATGCCTTCCTGAGAGATCAGCCTTGGTACAAAGCAGTTGTGGACTGGGCCAACCAGAACAGGGCACCTGTCCTCAGCATAGACCCTCCCATCAACGAGCAGGAGCAGGGCATCGATGCCAAGTGGTCACTGGCCTTGGGCCTGCCCCTGCCCCTGGGTGAGAGGGCAGGGCGCCTGTACCTCTGTGACATTGGCATCCCCCAGAAGGTCTTTCAAGAAGTGGGCATCAACTACCACTCCCCCTTCGGCTGCAAATTCGTCATCCCCCTGCACTCCACTTAGAGCCAAGCCAGCCACGTGGCTCTGCAGGGAAGAGAGAGGCAGGAGGAGGAGGAAGAAGATGATGAGGAAGAGGAGGTCTGTCAAATAAGCTGTCCAAGTATGGATCCTGACCTAGTTAAACTTCGTGACGCCTTAAGGATGTGAAATTCTGGAGAGGTTTGGGGTTTTGTTTTGGTTTTTTGGTTTTTTGGTTTTTTTGCCTTCCAGAAGACAGAAATGTTGTGTATGGAAACAAACAAAAAGCAGAATCATCATCGAGTGAAACAGAAAAGGAAGCAAAAGAAGGAAAAGCAACACAGAAAACGACGACAAAAGAACAAACCCAAGAAGGAAGCAAACGTCCCCGCAAAACCCTTTTGCCTTCTCTTGTGCCACTGTGGGCAGGGGACGTGCAGGGATGATGGTGCCTGTCCCTAGGCCCAACCAGGAGGCTGTTGAATGCACCCTGGAGGCTGGTGCAAGCAACCTGGGGGGGTTGGAGATTTGATTTGAGACTTGTTTGGGGTTTTTTTTGGTTTTGTTTTGTCCTGCTAGGGCAGAGAGACCTAACAAGGGTGTCCTGGTGGGAGCAGCACCCCTTGGGTGTGTTGGGAATCCCTTCTGTTGCAGTTGTGGGAGGGAGGGAGGACTCAGTTTGGTTCTCTTGTTCTGGTTTGTTTGGTTTTTGGATTTTTTTTAACTCCCTCTCCCCTGTTTTATGTTCCTGAGGGCAGCTGTAGCTTGTTCTCCGTCCCTGACCCTGGAGGAGAGCTTTCCCTCTTGGAATGTGTCTTGAGCCAGCAGCTCTCAGGCCACACGTGCTCTGGGAGCAGTGATGTCCTCAGCTAGGCCTTACTTGCTTATCCCCCCTCCTGTTGGCTTTTTGTTGATTGGCTTAGTGAGTGCAGCAGGATCTGTGGGAGCCAGGTGAGGGGAAGAACTCCACAGGAGTTGTGGGGTGGGTTGGGTTGGGTTTGGTTTCTTTCTTTCTTCCTGGCACAGCCAATGGCTGAATCAGGGAAAGCAGTGGTGAAGCAGGGCAGCATCACTCCTGACTTTGTTGTGTGGTGGGTATGGTGCAGGTGATGTTTGGGTTAAGGTTCTCCCCAGTGCTTCCAGTATTCCTCCTCTGCCACTCAGCACAGTTTGGGAAGTAGGTTATGGATCTGCTCCTTCCCTTTGGGCTCGAAGCCCGCGTGTAGGGTGGGCTTGTTTGTGTGTGCACTCGTGCTGGGACCCAGCTTGAAGAAGGGCCCCTCAGTCCTGTTTACCTGCAGGGGATGGCCTGGTGAGGGCTGCTGCCCTCCCGGAGGGGTACGGCTGGAGATTCTCAGCTGAACTACCACCAGGGGTCTACTCCAGGTTGCTCTGAAAGCTGGCAGTGTGTTGTGCTCGCCTGCCCTGCGCTGTCTGCCGGCGAGCCGTGGGTTGGGTCAGCTCCTGCCGTCGGGGTGTGGGCCTGGTGGTGGAGCCTTGATACTGTGCCTAGAGCAGGGAAAAGCTCAGAAGCCATCAGCTGGCCAACTTCAAAAGGCCGTGGTGCTGGCCGTGTGCCTGGTAGTTGACCTGGGGGAGTATTGAGTGCTGCAGGAGGTGCTGCAAAGCTCTTCCCTCAGGGATGCAGATGCCAAGCAGGGGCCCTGTTCTCAGCGTGCAGCTCCAGATGCTGCTGTGAATGTGGGCAGTGCTTGAAGATCTGCTCTTCTTCTAGTACTTTACCTGTCCCCAGAGCTCTGAAATCTCACAGAAGCCCTGTTCTGGCAGCTGGGAGAGCTTCAGGTGGGACCTTTTCTCCAGGGCAGCCAGATCCCCGTGGAGGCAGAAGGGCAGGGATGTGTGGCAATGGTGGCCTCCTGCTGTAGTAGCTGCTCTGCTAAGCAGGTAGAGTCCCAGGTGGCAAAGCTGTTGGCCCACTGGTGCCCCTGGGAATGAGCATTTAGGGATCAGGTGCTTGGCTTTCACTGCTTTTGCTTAGACAAGGGCCAAAGCATGTCAGAGGAGGAGGAGGGGGGAAGAGACTCCCCTGCTTGAAAAGCAGCAGTGGAGTGGGAGCAGTGGGGCAATGGGGATGGCCTACAGCACCCCCAGGCCTCTTCCTGGACCAAACCGCCTGCGCCTCAGCCTATCTACCTCAGCAGGACGGAAGGGTCTGGACCCCTGGCTCCCACCCTGAGCTTCTCTCCCCACTGAGGGACCTGCATCTGCTGGCTTAGGCTGAGTGGTCTGAGAGGCCAGTGGCTTGGTAGTGCTGTGGCAGGGACCCTCCAGCCCTTCTCCCTCCCCTTGAAGGGCTGCAGCCAAGGCAGCTACTCCTCATGGAAGCCAGGGCTCAGCTGGAGCTGTAGTGGCTCTGCTTGGGCTGGTTTCACAAGCTCTAGTTCCAACTTGTGGGGTTGGTTAAACCACCAAACAGGAGGCTTCCCTCTGCCCTCTTTTTTTTTTTTTTTTTAAGCCTCATCTAGTTTTGAGCCAGGCAGAGGAGTTACCAAGGTGGACAAGGATGGCCTGGGGGCTGCTGCAGCACAGCATTGGCTTGAGCCCCTCTGTTTGCACTCCCCTTGCTCCCTACATGCAATAAGAGACCTCTGCTGCCTCCATGGCTGCTTTCCTTGAGTCAGGCTGCAAGCTTTGCCTCCAGCCTTTGGCTGCTGGCCTGGAGCTTGTACACACTGAGCAACAGCAGCGTAGGAATAATCAAGGCTTCTTCACAGGCTCCCTCTCCACCTCCTCACAGGCTGCCCAAAAGGGCACTGAACCAGCTAAAGTTGGTTTGGGTGTGGGTTGTTTTTTTTCGTGTGTGTGTGTGTGTGTGTGTGTGTGTGTGTGTGTTTGNTGTGTGTGTGTGTGTGTGTGTGTGTGTGTGTGTGCAGGGATGGCAGCTGGGCTCAGCTCTGTGTACCCACTGCCAGGTGTCTCCAGGAAGCACTAAGGTCCCACGAAGCACTAGGGACCTCCCTGTTTAACCAAAAAAAAGTGTTGCCCAGCAGGAGGGTGCAAACCCCGCCCTGAGGACAGGGATTCCCAGTCCTGAGGCCCCTGGGCAGTGTTTATGACCCAGCAGGCAGCTTTGGGCTGTGCTTGGCACAGTCAAAACTTCACTTTCTGGAGTGCTTTGGGCACTTGGCTGTGCTTTCCTTCAGCTACTGAGGTTTCCTTCAGGAGGTGCTGGGCTCCCACACACAAACCACATCTCACGTGCAGATGTGACCTCTTCTTGCAGCACTGGGAGACCCAGAACGGGGTCTGGGTGGTTTTTTTTTCTCCACCATCCCCCACTCCAAAAATGGAACAATTTGGGGTTTTTTGGTTTTTTTTTTATTGTTTTCTTTTTTTTTGTTTGTTTTGTTTTGTTTTAAAGCTGTATTTGAGCCTAGTTTCTACCCACATCCTTCACCACCAGCACAGGAACTGCCTGTGAGTGCTGCTCTGGTTGCCACCAGGTGAAGCTCACTGCACTATGTCACTGCTTGATGACTCCATTTGTGACCTGATGTTTGTAACGATTCCTGCCGCTGCTGGGGTGGGAGGTTGGGGTGGGGAGGGTTGGGGCATGCCCTGAAATAAAGTGCAACTATTCACGTCTGCTCCTGGCCTGCAGCTGGTTTATTTGGTCCTGCAGCTGGAAAAGGCCCACGACAGTCAGAGGGAGAAGTCAGTTCTGAAGCAAAGCCTCCTCCTGCTTTTTTTTTTTTTTTTCCCTCCAGTTAATTTGTCCCACATCCTCTCCCTCTTCCTCTCCAGAAAAGGCAAAAGCTGGGAGGCAAAAGAACCCTAACAGCTGCCTACAAGGGAAGTATCAAACAATAAGAAACACTTTTTATTTTAACTTTACAACATATAAATAGACAAATCTGTGCTTTCCAATGGAGCTTCTCCTTCCCTTTCCCTCCCAGCCCAGGGGCTTGGGCCTAGTGCCCCAAGCCCCTCTGCCCTCTCCACCCCTGTATGTACAACCCTCCCCGGCAGGCCCCCACACCCTCCCCTGCCGTCATCTGCTCAGGTCCCTGCTGGTGCCCCGCCCACACAGCAGCCGCTCCTCGGCGGACAGCCCCGCGAAGAAGGGGTGCTGGAGGGCTTCTGAGAAGGTGATCCTGCGGCAGGGGTCGAACTCCAGCATCCTCCTCATCAGGTCGAAGAGCTGAGCGTGCTCCAGCGAGTCGTGCAGCATGTAGGTCTGAAAGGAAAGGGTGCAGAGGGCTGCGGCAAGCTGACGGAGCACCGGCAGGGGTCAGCTCAGCTCCCTCTAAGGAGGACAGTGAGGGGCAGGCTGGACAACAGGGCTGGTGAGGAGCAGCTGAGGGAACCGGGGTTAGGCAGCCTGGAGAATAAGCAGGCTGAGGAGAGACCTCCTTGCTCTCTACAGCTCCCTGAAAGGAGGCTACAGTGAGGTGGGGTTGGGCTCTTCTCCCTCATAGCAAGTAATGGGATGAGAAGAAATGGCCCAGGGCTGGCTTAAGTTGGATGTCTTCACTGAAAGGGTTCTCAAAGACTGACACAGGCTGCCCAGGGAGGTGACTGAAGCTACATCCCTGGAGGAGGAGCTGGAGGTGTTTCCAAGAGCAAGAGCTGTGGTGCTGAGGGCTACAGTTTAGCACCAGCCTCAGCAGAGTCAGAGAATGGTTGGACTCTGTGTCCTTAAAGGGCTTTTCCAGCTGCAATGATTCTCTGACAGGGACCAAGCCCATGGCCCCAGCAAGCCACTGCCCGTCTCTCATCCTGGGGTACAGAGTCCCACCAATGCCCCCATGCCTGTCCTGCTTCAGTTCAACTTCTGTTATTGCAGATGTGAGTTTGGGGGTGGGAAAAGCAAAACTCCCTGCCCCCCAGCCCCCCACCAGCAGTCTGGAGAAGGGGACAGCACCAAGGTTGAGCCTCACCAAGCAGCCCAAGCCCTCCAGCAGCACCTACCCGCAGGGGCTTGCAGTTCTCCTGGACGTATCTCCCATCAGATGTGTTCTCATCCCACACCAGATTCCCATTGTGGAAATATTTCTGCTTCCTGCAAAGGAAAGGCAGTGGTGAGGAGGGCTGCTCACAGGAGGTACCTGCAGCACATCTGCCACTGAGGGACAGAGCTGTGGTGGCCTGAGTTAAGTGGGCACAGAGAGCTGAGGAGAAGGTCCTCACCGAGTTTTGTGGATCATGTGGGACGGAATTGGCCCAAGGATCTTCTCCATCATCACGAGGTGCTCCCGATTCTCATGGGTCTGCAAAGCACAAGGGGAGTGGTGCATCAAGTCACAGCTTGGAGATTTGACAGCCAAAGCTCCATCCCTACGTGGTACAGGAGGAAGCAGAGCCTAAGCCTCCAGCAGGCTCCTGTCCACCTCTGCTTCCCCTTCTCCACAGGCAGAGTGAAGAAACCGGAAGTGATCTGAACTTTGGCTGGGTAGCACGGCACAAGTCCTCAAACCAGGAGTTCTCATGAGCTTCTTTTCAGCCTCAGCTTCTGCTTTCCAGTGCCTGGCTCTGTGTTTCCCTTCCCCTGTGTGAGAGCCCTTTTTTAGACAGGGAGAGCTGCAGGGTGCTGCTGCAGGGCTCCTACCTGGAAGAGCGTGAAGCCGCGGTAGTACTCGAAGAGGATGCAGCCGGTGCTCCAGACGTCGCACGGTTGTGCCCAGCCCAGCTCTGCAAAGACAAGCACCTGAACCTGGGGCTCTCCATGCAGCCCACCTGAACCTGGGGCTCTCCACGCAGCCCAACAGGTTCTTCATCGTTGTCAGCACCAAGAGAGGCCTAGGAGTTATCTGTGCGTGCCAGCGAGGGGACTTCTCGAGTCTACTCCCAGAGATTTCGTAGAGTGGTCCGGGTTGGAAGGGAGCTCCAAGTGTCACCCAGCCCAACACCCTCTGCAGTCAGCAGGGACATCCTCAACTAGACCAGGTTGCCCACAGCCCTGTTGAGCCTCACCTCCAGTCATTTACAGGGATGGGGACACAACCACCTCCCTGGGCAAGCTGCTGCAGTGTTCCACTACCTTCACGGTGCACAATTTGTTCCTCGTATCCAACCTACATTTGCTCTGCTCCAGTTTGAAGCCATTGCCCTCGTCCTGTCACTGCAGGCCTTTGCCAACAGTCTCTCTGCAGCCTTCTTGTAGCCCCCTTTGGGTCTATTAGGTCTCCCCAGAACCTTCTCTTCTCCAGGCTGAACAACCCCAGCTCCCTCAGCCTGTCCTCAGAGCTGAGGTGTTCCAGCCTTCTGATCATTTTCATGGCCCTCCTCTGGACCTGCTCCACCACTTGGAAGAGACTGGCTTCTGTTTCAGCTTATGCTAAGCTCCACCCTCACCTGGAGCTAACCTGAACACTTCCCAAGTTTCACAGGCTTTCCTCAGCTCCATATCAAGGCTCTGTACCATCCATGGACACCTTCCATCCGGTCAGGATGGAACCACTGAGGCAGAGGTGCAGCAATGCACCGAGCAGCTTGTCCCCAAGAACTGGGAGAGCCCTCTCAAGTTGCTTTTCTTCCAGCCAGCACCACCCTACAGCCTCCCTGGGCCAACTGCTCTCCTCCAGCCACTGCAGAATGCCCAAGGGCAGCAGCACTCACCCAGGATGACCTCTGGGGGGCGGTAGTGCCGGGTGGCCACGATGGTGGTGTGATGCTCGTGGTCGAAGGTGGCGCTCCCGAAGTCTGCCACACGAATGCTGGTGTTCCGGATGGACTTCTCCTCACAGCTCTGCAAGCAAATGAGGACTCCTTGGTGCTTCCAGCAGCTGCTTTTGCACCAAGCTGGGGTTTGAGAGGAGCCCTCTGACCCCAGAGCTGCCAAGTCCACGCTGCTAAGCAGAGGAATGATGACTCTGAAGCTCTGAGCTCTTTACACCTCAGAGCAGTGATAAGGGAAGGTACCAAATGCTCCACCTGAGCCACCTGAGGCCCAGCTTCCAGGTTCTTCCCACCGACCAGACTTGCTAAGGCTCTGTGAGGGGAGGATGCTTCAGCAGGGAGGGGGTGTGGGCCACAACCCACCTTCTTCTCGTTGTAGAGGGTGTCAAAATCCGAGTTGACAAACAGGATGTTCTCTGGCTTCAGGTCGGTGTGGGTCAGCTGGTTGTCGTGGAGAACTGCAGGGGAGGGCAAGGAGGAGAGGGGGCAAAAAAAAAAAAGCACTTAAGAACCATAGAATGAGGTACCCAGGCAGCTCTGCCCCTGCAGGCACCAGGCCCTCTCCTCCTCAGCTCCCTCCCCATCCCCTGGCGAGGCTGACTTACACCTCAAGGCGTGGCAGAGCTGGTAGGCCATGTGCCGGATCTGAGGCAGAGGGTAGGGCTGGAAGTTGTTCTCCTTCAGGAACTCAAAGGTGTTCTTGCCCAGCAGCTCAAAGGCAATGCACATGTGGCCGTGGAAGTTGAACCAGTCTGACATCAGGACACACAAGCTGAGCAGACAAAGACACCAGGATTAACCTTCATGCAGTCACTCTGCCTGGGCCTGGCTGCTTCAGAAGTGGTTGGTGAGCCAAAGCTCGGTGTAGGATGACTCAGAAGCAGAAGAAACCCTTCTTGGTGTACACCAGAGACATCTCCTCCTCACTCTGTCTACCACCTCTGGAGAGAGACCTTCCAGGTGAAGTGGGACAGGGCATCAAGTGGCTGCTAGAGAAGCTCTGGTTGATCTTTCCCCACTCTGACCTGGCAGGGCAGTTGCTGAGGTGTTCATAGCACCGTGGAATCCTTTGGGCTGAGAAAGGCCTTTAAGGTCCAACCATTCTCTAACTCTGCCCAGGCTGGTGTTAAGCCATGGCCCTCAGCAACACATCTCTGACGCTTTTCAACACCTCTAGGGGTAGGGATTCAGCCACCTCCCTGGGCAGCCTGTGCCAGTCTTTGAGAGCCCTTTCAGTGAAGAAGTTTCTCTTAATGTCCAACCTAAACCTCCCCTGGTGCAACCAGAGGCTATTTCCTCTTGCCCAGTTGCTTGTTCCTAGGGAGAAGAGACCAACCCCACCTGGCTCCATCCTCCTTCCAGGGAGCTGCAGAGGGCAATGTGGTCTCCCCTCAGCCTCCTTTTCTCCAGTTCCCTCAGCTCACCAGCCCTGTTCTCCAGACCCTTTCCCAGCTTTGTTACCCTTCTCTGGACCCACTCCAGCACCTCAATATCTTCCTTGGAGTAAGTGGCCCAGAGCAGAGCTTCTCTGCCTCTCTTCTTCCAAAACAGAGAGGAGTGAGACAAGTTTCCCCACCACCAGAGGAGGCACAGAGCAGGTACCCCAGTCCCCAGCCCCATGTTTCTCTGGATGTCACCCGGGCACAGACCACTTCTCTGCAAGGCTGTGGTACTGCCCACCCAGGAGCCTTGCAGGAACTTACAATTTGTTGTCCTTGTCCTTCTCCTTGATTTTTTTCAGCACATTGATTTCCAGCCTGGCTGCTTCTCTGTACTTCCCAACGTTCTTTATGATTTTCAGAGCCACCTGAGATTTGCCTCTGGAAGGGAGGAAGGAGAGGAGAAAAGGCTGGAGTCAGAACAAGCCCTCACATCCATCCTCAGCCCACAGAGAGAGAGAGAGGGCATATCCCAGGCACTCCAGTCACATTTTCAGGTCTTCAAAGGCTTTGTCCTTCCTAACAATGCCCTCAAGACTTGCCAGAGATTTCTGATCCTTCACCAGTAGCTAACTGGGAGGGAAAGGCTCTGTCCAGTTGACACTGCAGACAGCAGCAGGCAGTTGTGCCAGCACTGCAGTCCCTCAGGAAGGAGGCAGGAGATCCCAGGCACTCCTCAACCAGGCTGACCTCAGGGCTGAGAGCCAGACAAAAGGTCAGAGAGAGGCAGGGGTCAGACATAATCCCAGGAGGGGTTAAACAGAGAACTGAGAAGTACCCAGACAGATCAAGAGGTCACTTCCCCAGCTGAAGCTCGCTGCAGCAGAACAGTCCCTGCCAAAGCCCTCAGCCATGGGACTCCAAACCCTTCCTGCTTCCCCTAACACGACAGCCTGAGGAGTCTGAGGTGTGACCCAGGCCCCTTCCCACCTGTTGTGGCAAGCACAACTTCTCCACAGCTTTCATTGATTCACAGAATGGGTTGGGTTGGAAGTGACCTTAAAAGATCATCCAGTTCCAACCCCCTGCCATGGGCATGGACACCTCCCACTAGCTCAGGTTGCTCAAGGCCTCATCCAACCTGGCCTTCAACACCTCCAGGGAGGGAGCATCCATAACTTCTCTGGGCAACCTGTGCCAGTGTCTCCCCACCCTCCCTGGAAAGAATTCTTAATCTCCAGTTTGAATCTGCCCTCCTCAGTGGCAAGTGGAAGGTGCTGGTGGTCTGGTTCAGGCAAAACTGGTAACTCCGGTGGGGGGTCAGGGCTGGGGCCGAGAAGGGCGCTGGGGGCCGGGGCCGAGAAGGGCGTCAGGGGCAAAGCCGAAAAGGGGGCCGGGGTCAGGGCCGAAAAGGGGGCCGGGGGCCGAGGTTGNGCCGAGAAGGGCGCCGGGGGCCGAGAAGGGCGCCGGGGGCCGAGAAGGGCGCCGGGGGCCGAGAAGGGCGCCGGGGCCAAAAATCCCACCTGGCATGGTCCACGCACTCCACCACTTTGCCAAAAGTGCCTTCGCCGAGGCTGCCGACGATTTCATCTAGGAGAGAAAACAGGAGGGGATGTGAGCTCCAGAGGCCCGCCCAGAGCTGAGGTCTTGCAACTTCACCAGCGATAAAACATCAAAGCCAAACCAAAAAATAAAAAAACCAAGCCAAAAAAAAAAAAAACCAATACGAGCCCCAAATTAAAACAACTAAATAATTGATTTGTCTTTGGTTGCTACTCTCTTTTAAAACTCAAGTGTCTATTGTCTGCCTCAGGCAATTTTACTGCTCGGTCCAGTTTTTCATTTGTGTTTTTAAGCAATAAAACACTAGGAGAGACCTCTCCAGTGCAAGAGGAGAGAGAGCTCTGGTCTAAGAGAAGAGGGATAGAAAGGAGAAAGAGGAAGAGGAAGGGAGAGAGAGAAGGAGAGAGGTAAAGGTTTACGAAAGGTGGCTGTACATCGCTCTTGAAGCCAATCGCCGATCCTGCACACCAGGTGACCTTCCTTGTCATCTTCCACGCTCCTGCTGCGCTTACTGCTCTGCTGGCTCCTCTGCAAGGCGCCGCCGCCACCGCCGCCAGGCCACCGCCGCCGGGCAGGTAGCCGCGGCAGGAGGTGGTGACCGGTGCGGGTGGTTGGTTGGTTGGTTGGTTGGTTGGTTGGATGGATGTTGGTTGATAGTTGGTTGGATTTTCCAGATCCCAGCATTTCATAAGGCACACAGCATATATAACGATAGGGATATTGCAAGGGACACGTCAAAGACACAAAACTAACTTCAAAACAGGAAAAAAAAAAACCAAAAACCAAAAAACAAACAAACAAACAAACAAAAAAAAGTAATAAAACAGCTACAGGTATGTAAAGAAAAAAAACCAAAACAAACCAAAAAACCACAAACAAACAAAAAAACCCAAACAAATAAAAATAAAATAAAAAAAAAAAAACAAAACAAAACAAACCAACCACAACCAAAATTCATTGGTCGATGCCTCTCAGCTAAAGAAAACGTTCCCCTTGTCTTCTCCAGAGGGTTAAGGTTGGCTTTGGCACTACCCTTCCCCACAGGGGAGCAGCTGCCTCTGCAGCACAGGAAGACACAATTGCAGAATGCTTTGGGTTGGAAGGGAGTTCTAAAGGTCAGCAAGTTCAACCATCCCATCCCCCACCTCTTCCACCCCCAGCCCCCCTCCCATCCCTGCAATCAGCAGGGATATCTGCAGCTAGAGCAGGTTGCTCAGAGTCCCAGACGACCTGACCTGGAACAGTGTCAGGGATGGGAGATCTTCCATCTATTTGGGCAACCTGGGCCAGGGTCTGACCACCCTCAGTGTAAAAAAATGCCTCCTTTGATCTAGTCTGAATCTCCTTCCTTTCGCTTAAAACATCACCCCTTGTCTTGTCACAACAGGCCCTGCTAAAAATTCTGCCCCCATCTCCTTACAAGCCCCCTGTAAATCCTGAAAGGCTACCAGAAGGTCCTCCCACAGCTTTCTGCCAGAGGCTTTGCCAGAAGAACCTCATTTTCTCCACTGGCAAAGCCAGGGAAGAGTACAGCAGTTTGGACATGCTCTCCAGCAGGAGCCAGAGGAGCAGCTGTCCCCTCTTCATACCTCAGTTAACAGGCCTCCAGCTACCCAGAGCCATGCCCTGCCCTTGCTGCCAAGCAGCCCACCCCTTCCTGACACCGAATCCATCCACAGCCAAGTGGCTGCACACAGACCTGGTGTTGCATATTGGTCCCCGGATGCAGTGTTCGGCCTGGGAGAACTTTAGGGACAGTTCAGTTAATCCCTAGGGACCATTTCACTTCACTGTAGGTGTGAGGTCACATTTACCTATTCTATTTTTCCAACCACCCCAACATTCCTGAAAGGACCTCAGGGTCCACCAAATAAGCTGCCTGATTTCTCACCTTTTTTCTACTCAGCCTTAACAGTCTCAACAGCCAAAGAAATTCACACAAAAGCTTCTACATCTCCATGCCTGAGCTTCTAACAAGCTTCACCTTCAGTCCCCAGCTAGTCCAAAATCATCAGCCACAACCAAAACCCCAAAAGGCCAATGGAGAAGAAGGTAGAGAGGACAGTTAGGAGAGCTGTGAGGCTTCCAAAAGGACCTGAGGTGACACCAGCCTGAAGCTGCAGGCTGCTGCCATCGCTCACACACACAAACCCCACCAGAACCCCTGGCTCTGGCTAAAAACTCAAATTCCAGCTGGAAAGAAATCCAAGGACGTAAGCAGCAGCCCCTCAGAAGCTCCTGGCCATGCAGATGTCTGGGAGCAGGGCCTGCTCACGTGGTTGTAGTGACACTGAAAAGCATCAAAGGTATGAAGGACGGAAAGGTTCCTGCCAGGACAGGAGCAGGGAGGCACAGGTCTGATACCTCGCCACGCTTCCAGGCTATTCCCAGTCTCAAGACCAGCCCACTCCCCCAGTTCTCAATATTCCCTGAAAGGAATGCTGTGTGTTCCAAAGGGAAAGAACATTGTGGGGTGGGGGTGTTTTCAGAGAAGCTGAAGTCTAAGCACACTTGTGTGGAAGAAGGCAAAGAGCTCAAGCACACATCCTCAGGAGGTGGAAGCCTTTAAGTAGGGTGGTACAGGAGTTAAACAACCCCAGTGGCGAACCAGGCTGGGACCAGAATCCACTGGAGGTGTCTCTGCAGGAGCACTGCACACCAACCCCTCCCACAAGGAAGCAGCTACCTGCAGAAGCCAAGCCCTGGCCACCTTCAACCCCCCAACCAGAACGCCCAGCAGCCAGGTTGGCCGATGGCCAAAGCTGGCCCTCCTTAGCCTGTCACGTGGGTGCCATCTGAAGCTCTCCCTTGATCCCCATCGAAACCACAGCTTAGTTCCCTGGTGTGTTAAAGCTAGAAGGGGCTGAACCAGCAAAGAAAACAAACAACCAAACCATCACCTCCAAACGCTTCCCACTCCACAGGAGACCAGGTTTTGGGAGCGCACGCTGCAGGCAGTGAGAACGCAACAACACACGGAACCAAAGGAGGAGCCAACAACGAGAGAAAGGAGTAGAGCTTACTCACCCAGCATGCTCCCAGCTGGAAGGAGGCAAGAACAGTTAAAAAAACCTGAACCCTCCTGAGCCCGTTCTGGATGCTACTCACCGAGGAGGCACTGCTACAAGACCTGCTCCTGCGTTTCCTGCAGTAGTGTTGATGCTTCTTGGGCCGGTGCTGCTCCCTGCCCCGGGAGCGGCGCCAGTGGCGCGGGCGGCTGGGGTAAAAGTCCTCGGCAAAGGAAGGGCTGTGCTCCTCGCAGCGGTAGGCCTCGCTGTCCCGCCGGTACCTCCTGTGGTAAGGCATCCTCTCGTGGCTGCGGGCACAAAAGACGGCGCCTTCAGAAGCCTGGCAGCCACCACTAAGCCACCCGGAGAGCGACGAGCCCGAGAGAGTTAAGGCAAGCGCTGGGTACGCAGAGCGAGATGGAGAAAGCGACGCAGCCGCAGGGGGTGAAACCCTCGAGGGATGTGGATTCCAGCACCTCCCTGGGCAGCCTGTGCCACTGTCTGACCACTCTCACAGCAGGCAAGCAATCGATCGTGGAATCAGAACGGTCTGGGTTGGAAGTGGCCTCCAATTCTACTCCCTCTGCAGTCAGCAGGGACATCCTCCACTAGATCAAGTTGCCCACAGACCTGTGGAGCCTCACCTTAAGTATCACCAGGGATGGGGCCTCAACCACCTCACTGCCTGGGCAACCTGTTGCAGTGCTCCACCACCCTCATGGTACAGAACCTGTTCCTAAAATCCAATCTAATCTGCTGTGCTCTAGTCTGAGGCCATTGCCCTCATCCTGTTCCTGCAGGCCTTTGGGAACAGTCCCTCTGCAGCCTTCTTGCACCTTCAGGCTATGAGGTGTCCTCTGGGCCTTCTCTTCTCCAGGCTGAATGCTCCCAGCCCCCTCAGCCTATCCTTCTAACAGAGTTGCTCCAACCTCCTGAGCATTTTTGTGTCCCTCCTCTGAGAAAGCAGGAAACTGCTCAAGAGTCCAGTGCAGAGCCACAAAGGTGATTAAGGGAGTGGAACATCTCCCTGCTAAGGGAGGCTGCATCTCCAGCCCAGTCTGGAGAAGGCTGAGAGGAGGTTGAAGTGAGGCTGGTATTGGTCTCCTCTCCCAGGTAACTAATGACAGGACAAGAGGAAATGGCCTGAAGCTGTACCAGGAGACATTTAGGTTGGAGATGAGGAAAAAATTCTCTGCTGCAAGAGTGGTCAAGGATTGGAACAGGCTACCCAGGGAGGTGGTGGAGTCCCCATCCCTGGAGGTGTTCAAGAAGTGTGTGGCCATGGCACTTCAGGATATAGCTTAGTGGTCATTGTGGTTGGGTTATGGTAGGACTTGATCCTAAAGGTCTTTTCCATGCTTACCAATTCTATGGCTCTTGAGCTTGGAGCAGAGGAGCCTGAGGGCAGACACATCCAGGCTCTGCTCAGGGATGTTCAAGGACTGGACAAGGGGCAGTGGGTGCCAGCTGGAGCAGAGGAGGTTCCACAACAACATAAGGAAAAACTTCTTCACTGTGGGGGTGACAGAGCCCTGGAACAGGTTGCCCAGAGAGGTTGTGGAGTCTCCTTCTCTGGAGACATTCAAAACCCTCCTGAACACATTCCTCTGTAACCTGCCCTGGGTGATCCTGCTCTGGCAGGGAGGTTGGACTGGATGATCCTTCAAGGTTCCTTCCAATCCCTAACGTTCTGTGATTCTGCAAAGAAACTGTTCCTAACATCCAACTTAAACCTCCCCCTGCACAACTAGAGGCCATTTCCTCTAATCCTATCACTTGTTACTAGGGAGAAGAGACCAACCCCCAGCTCACTCCAACCTCCTTTCAGGGAGCTGTAGAGAGCAATGAGCTCTCCCCTCAGCCTCCTCTTCTCCAGACTAAACGACTCCATCTCCCTCTGCTGCTCCTTGTATGACACGCTCCAAACTCCTCACCAGCCTCACTGCCCTTCTCTGAACATGCTCCAAGACCTCAATGTCTTTCTTGGACAGCCTGGAAGCTTGGAAAAGCACAAAAGGACAAGAGGTCTGCTGGAACTAAGTGCTCTTGCTTCCTGGCAGCAGGGAAACATCCTGGCTTCAAACCAACCCTCTGCTGTGCCTCAAACATTGAACCTCCTCTCATGGAGACACTCCCACTTATCATGAAGCCAGCAGGAAACAATCCACTTTGAGCTCCACCTGTAATGCCCATCTCATCTGAGCCACTTCCAGCATCACACAGAATCACAGGGGTTGGAAGGGACCTCTGAAGGTCAGAGAGTCCAACCCCCCCTGCCAGAGCAGGATCACATAGGAACACATCCAAGTGGGCCTTGAAAGTCTCCTGACATGGAGATTCCACAGCAGTGTTTGTCTACCACCCTATCTCCTTCCCCTAGGAGAATCATTTTGGTTGGGAAAGACCTTCAAGATCACCAGGTCCAACCATTTCCTAACTCTGCTAAGCCATGGCCCTCAGCACCACATCCCTCCAGCTCTGAAACACCTCCAGGGATGAGGATTCAACCACCTCCCTCTGGAGCCTGTTGCAGTGTTTGCAATCTTTTTGGTGAAGAAGTTTCTTCTAATATCCAACCTAAACCATCTAGGGAGAAGTCTCATCAGGTCTTCAACAAATGAGACTTGAAGCCAGCAGCAGTAATCACCCCAGGAGAGAAGCAGGGGCCCTGAAGGGCAGGCCTTTGGTGCACACCTGCTCAGCAGATTGTTACACTGAAGCCAGAAGGAAAATGTGACCTCCACGGTACAGCTGCACCTCTTAACAACAATGAGGGCTGCAAGAGTGTCAGGGAAATGTTCAACCAAGTTCATTTCTGCACTGGGAAGGGCCAGAAGGCCTCAGACAAAACTCCTGGCTGTGAGCATTTACAAGCTGGTGTTGCATGCAGGAGTTTCAGGCACCATGACCCCACTCTGTGGGGTGGATCACAAAGAGTGTGTCCAGCAGATCCAGGGAGGTTCTCTGCCCTGGTGAGACCTCATCTAGAATACTGCATTCAGTTTTGGGCTCCCCAGTTCAGGAAGGACAGGGATCTACTGGAGAGAGTCCAAGGGAGGGCTATGAAGGTGATGAAGGAGCTGGAGCACTGCCTGATGAGGAGAGGCTGAGGGACCTGGGACTGTTTGGGCTGGTGAAGATCAAGGACTTAGAGGGGATCTAATCAATGTTTATAAATATCTGAGGGTTGGGGGTCAAGAGGGAGGGGACAAACTCTTCTCAGTTGTGCCCTGCAATAGGACAAGGGGCAATGGATATAAACTCCAGCAAAGGAAGTTCCACCTCAACATGAGGAAAAACTTCTTTACTGCAAGGGTCCCAGAGCACTGACACAGGCTGCCCAGAGAGGCTGTGGAGTCTCTGGAGCCTTTCCAGCCCTGTCTGGATGGGTTCCTGTGTGATCTGTGCTAGATTCTCTGGTCCTGCTCTGGGAGGGGGGTTGGACTGGAAGATCCCCAGAGGTCCCTTCAAACCCTTAACAGCCTGTGATGCTGTGGTCCACATGCTTCCCTGGCACCACTGCTATGGTGCCTTTCCTACAGCAGGCAGCAAAAATGGTGTCACTGAGCAGTGCCCTGCTTCTGCCCCCAGAAGCACGACTGCCACTGCCACCCCAGCTGGTCCAACTGGTCTGATCAAACAGCTTCCACTGCCTTGCTTCACAGGTCACCAAGTGAGAAGCTGTGGTTCAGGCAGAAGATCCAACCACTCAGCAAGAAGAGGAGCTGCTGGCTTTCCAGCCATGGTTAATCTCGCTTTAGATCGAGAATAGTCCCAAGCTGCCTGCCAAGAAAGCAGCAGCTCTAGGTCATTGCTGAACTAGCCAAAATACAACACCCCCACTCCTCCAGCCCTGTTCTGACACTGATCCTCAGCTCCAACCACACCTCCAGGATGCCTCTGTTTGGGGGATTCAGAAATAAAAAAAAATCTAAAACACAGAGGAGGCCAACAGATCTCTGAGAGGCCCAGAGGCTGAAAACAAAGAGGTGAGAAGGTTTTCACCTAACAAATCATAGAACATCATCAGAGAATGGGTTGGGTTGGAAGGGACCTTCAAGATCATCCAGTTCCAACCCCCCTGCCATGGGCAGGGACACCTCCCACCAGCCCAGGTTGCTCAAGGCATCATCCAGCCTGTCCCTCAACACTTCCATGGAGGAGGCATCCATAACCTCCCTGGACAACCTCACTGGAGGTTGTCTCACCACCCTCACTGGAAACAATTTCTTCCTAATTTCCCTTCTTCCAGCTTCAATCTACTACCACTCATGCTGACAGAGCAGGTCCAGAAGAGGACCACAAAAATTATCAGGGGGCTGGAGCACCTCTGCTATGAGGACAAGCTGAGGGAGCTGGAGGTGTTCAGTCTGGAGAAGAGAAGGTTCCAAGGAGACCTAATAACAGCCTGCCAGTACCTGAAGGGGGCTGCAGAGGGACTGTCTGCCAAGGCCTCTAGGGACAGGATGAGTGCAATGGCTTCAAACTAGAGCAGAGCAGATTTAGATTGGATGTTGGGAACAAGTTCTGCACCATGAGGGTAGTGGAACACTGCAGCAGGTTGCCCAAGCAGTGAGGTGGTTGAGGCCCCATCCCTGGTGATACTCGAGGTGAGACTTTACAGGGCTCTGGGCAACCTCATCTAGCAAAATATGCTCCTGCTTGCTGCAGAGGGGATTGGACTGGATGACCTTTGGAGCTCCTTTCCAACCCAGACCATTCCATGATTCTGTCACTAGAAGGCCTTGTAAAAAGTCCCTCCCCAGCTTTCTTGTATGCTCCCTTCAGCCAGATCCATCCTACAAGACTCACCAGCTGAAAGAACAGCAGAGCCTACTGCGTGCGTCAGCTGTTATTTCACAGTCCTTCCCGTAAACAAAAGCCAGGCTGGGGAGAGAAATTCATCTGCAGAACACTTCAGGAATGATGATCTCAGCTCCCTTCTGGCTGCACCTGCCCTGCTCGACCTGCTCAACTGCACCGGCCCCGGTCCTGCGGAGCAGCGAGGTCCAACCACGATGTGTCAGCAGGTAGCTACTGCCTCTATTCCAGAACCCTCACCACCACTCCTGTCACCAAAAGGCCTCAGCCACCCCGTTTCCAGCACCTCATTGTCCCCGTGGAAATGCTGAACAAAGAGAGGATCAAAGGTAAAATCCAGAGCTGAAGCAGGAAAGATCAGTTAGCGATGCTCGGATCCTTGATGGCAGCACAGGTGAGGGAAAAGTGCTGGTATTGAAAACCTGACCTGAGATACTTTTGGAGAATCATGGAACACAATCACTAAGGTTGGAAAAGCCCTCTGAGATCATCCAGTCCAACCAGCGACCTAAGACCACCACAGTCACCGAACCACATCCCCAGGTGCCATGGCCACACGTTTCTTGAATGCCTCCAGAGATGGGGACTCCAGCACCTCCCTGGACAGCCTGTTCTAGTGCCTGATCACTCTTGCAGTGAACAAATTGTTCCTAATCTCCAACCTAAACCTCCTCTGGTGCAGCTTGAGGCCATTACCTCTTGTCCTGATGTCAGGAAGGAAAGCCTTTAAAGCCTTCACAGCATCAGAACTGGGGAGGATGATTCTAGGGCAGTCTGCTATCTCTGCAATATTCAAGATAGGACTTTGTGAAGAACATTTAGCCAGGTACAGCAACATGTAAGGGAAGGCAGGCACACACACACACACAACTAAGCCCTTTCCTTCCATCCCTGGGATTTACAGGTTTAAAGCTGATCCTCAGCCAGGAAATGGAAGCTGCCACCACGCAGCGATGGCTCCGGAATGCCAGCAGCACAGAGGACGACGGTTTGTTTGGTAATTGCCCCCTCTCCCCCTGCCCAAACCTGCTCTCACCTTCTGGACCGTGACCTCCTGGCCAGATCCCTGCGGGGTGGGTATCGCAGCCTCCCCTCATAGTAGTCTCTGCTTCGAGACCTCTTCCTCTTCCACCTGTGCCCCAGGTAGTTCTCCTGCTCCGGGGACCGGTACCTCTTACAGTGATGCATCTGAGGGAACAAGAGGCTTCCCGCTCTAAACGCGCCCGGTTCTTAACACCCTCACCCTGTCACCAGCTCCCTGGGGGAACCCGGGGCCGACCCTGCCTCCTGGCACCCCCGAACCCAAAGGCTGTGGGCAGAGCACAGCCCAAAGGGCGCCGTGCGGACGGCACAGGGCCCGTTGGCTGCGCGGACCAAGGCGAGCGGCCTACTTCACGGGAGGCCCAGGGCTCCTAAGGCCGACACCGCCCATTTCTCCGCTGCCCCTTGCAACGACCCGGCTACAACGCGGTCCCACCGCCGCCAGGCCCGCGGCCGACTACCCCTATGGCTAGGGGGCACCGGGGCCGGAGCGCTCCAGGCCGTGGCACCGCAGCGGGGCGCACCAACAGCACTGGAGCGCCGCGGCCCAGGCCAGGCCCGGCCCGGCCCGGCCCTGCCCTGCCCTGCCCTGCCCTGCCCGATCCCCTCCGGAGAAGCCCTTCCGGCCTCCCCCACTGAGGCCCTTTCAGCCGCGGCCTACTCACCGCCCCTGCGCTCCCCTCCAGCCGCGCTCGGCGGCTGCGGCCCGGCCCGGCCCCACCGGCCCAGCAGCGCCGCCGCAACGGCTTTGGCTCCGCTTCCGCTTCCGGCCCCGCCCGCCCCGCGCGCCGCCGCCTCTCGCTGCCCTCTGCAGCCGCCGTTAACTCTCGGCGCGCCGGCAGCGCCGCGGGGAACTGGCCTCGGAGGTTGCACGGGAGGCAGGCGGCAGGCGGCAGGGCCAGCCCCGGCACGGCCTCCTTCGGCGTGCCCTTCCCCACCGTGCCCTTAAGGCCCCACCATGCCCTTCCGTGACTTTCACCGTGCCCTTCATCGCCCTCACCGTGCCGGCTTCCTGACTGTGGCCATCCTCACCCTCACCATGATCTTCCTTGCTGTGGCCATCCTCACCTTCACCATGCCCAACCTTGCTGTGCTACTTCACCCTCACCATGGCCATTCTCACCCTCACCATGATCTTCCTCACTGTGGCCATCCTCACCCTCACCATGGCCAACCTCACCGTGCTACTTCACTCTAACTATGGCCATCCTCAGCCTCACCATCTTCCTTCCTTCCTGTGGTCTGCCCCACTACTTCCATCCTCATCATGGCCTCTCTCTCCATGGCCCTCCCCACCAGAGCTTACTCCATCACCACCATCCTCACCTTCAGCGTGGCCTTCCTCCCTGTGTCTGCCTCGCAACAACCTTCCTCAGCAAGGTCATCCCCACCTTTGCTTTGCCCACCGTTGCTCACGCTGGTCCCAGTCTGCTTTGCCATGGCAACCCTCACCATGGTGAGCCTCACAATGGTCTGTATCACTGTGACCTGTGAACCTTCTCTTCCCCGGGGTTCCGCAGGCACTTTCCTTCCACCAAACAGGGCCAAGAGCTGCTTCTGTCCCCCCCAGGGACCTGCCGTTGGTATGGTGAAGGAGCTGGTGAAAGAGGCTCAGTGAGGAGTTAATCTCCATGGAGAGAGGACCTCAGTCCCACTGAGTTACTGCTCAGCGCCACGCAGGGGTTAAGAGTGGGGCTTTGCTCCCTCCAGCCTTGTCGGCAAGTGCCCATCTCCTCCACCACTCTGGACCTGCTCCAACCCCTCAGTGTCCTCCTTGGAGTGAGGAGCCCAAAACTGAACTCAAGGTGTAGCCTGAGCACAGGGAGGCTGTACCAGTGTGTGCCACAGCCCTGCTTTGGGGACTTCAGCCCTGCAGTCAGATGCTGATGGCAGCAGAAGGGGAGAAGCTTCCAGGTGGTGATGCTGAAGCAAGTTTAATGGGAAGAAGAGAAAGGTTTGAGCAGCAGGCCCCGTGGATGGGCTAACAGCCAAAGCAAATACAGGCAGCAGGGCACAGCAAGGGCTAGGAACCAGCTGCTCTCCAAAGGCCAAACTGGTTCAGCGACTGGAAAAAGTGGCGTCAGGTGCTGCGTCAGCAGCAAACCTTTGGGAAGCATCAGATGTCCTTTGTGTGCAGAGGAGGTGGCCACGCAAGGAGGGATTTGGGAGAGGGGCTCTTGCCCCCAGCCTGGCCTTCAGACAGCTGAGGCTGAGTGAGTGGCACAGGGCAGGGAGAGCCCTTCCAGGAAAGCCTGGGAAAGGAAATTCAGCACACTCCTTTAAACCACTGTTCATGGTGGAGTTGGTTGGGTTGGAAAAGACCTCTGAGATCGTGGAGTCCAACCAGGTTGGTACCTGACACCACTACGGCCATTGAACCCTGTCCTCAAGTGCCATGGCCACACATTTCTTGAGCACCTCCAGGGATGGGGACTCCACCACCTGCCTGGGCAGCCTCTGCCGATCCCTGACCGCTCTTGCAGCAAAGAAATTTTTCCTCATCTCCAACATAAACCTCCCCTGGGGCAGCTTGAGGCCATATCCTCTCCTTCTATCACCTGATATTGGGGAGAAGAGACCAACCCCACCTCACTCCAATGTCCTTTCAGGGAGCTGTAGAGATCAATGAGGTCTGCCCTCAGCCACTTTTTCTCCAGACTAAACCCCCCCATTTCCCTCAGCTGCTCCTCACCAGGCCTGTTCTCCAGACCCTTCCCCAGCTTTGTTGCCCTTCTCTGGACCTGCTCCAGCCCCTCAATGTCCTTCTTGGAGTGAGGGTCTCAAAACTGAGCTAAACACTTGAGGTACGGCCTCACCAGTGCCAAATATAGGGGCACTGTACTGCCCACAGAGGACAAACCCACATCCTACCAGATCAGGGTTTGCAATCCAGCTCTCCCCACAGAAGTACAAAAGCCTGCAAGGATACAGCCCTCACCCAGGATGATCTATATCCAGGAACAGTGTTAGAATCATAGAATGGGAAGGTTGGAAGGGACCTCAAGGATCATCCAGTTCCAAGCCCCTGCCATAGGCAGGGACACCTCCCACTAGCACAGGGCACTCAAGGCCTCCTCCAACCTGGCCTTGAACACCTCCAGGGAGGGAGCAGCCACAACCTCCCTGGGCAACCTGTGCCAG
>VWZE01009413.1:227956-240067 GCA_013396675.1 Eubucco bourcierii
AAGAGCAGTTCCATGGAATTTCACCCCTGCAGCCCAAGAGTAGCTCCATGGAATTTCACCCCTGTAGCCCAAGAGCAGCTCCATGGAATTTCACCCCTGCAGCCCAAGAGCAGCTCCATGGAATTTCACCCCTGCAGCCCAAGAGCAACTCCATGGAATTTCACCTCTGCAGCCCAAGAGCAGCTCCATGGAATTTCACCCCTGCAGCCCAAAAGCAGCTCCATGGAATTTCACCCCTACAGCCCAAGAGCAGCTCCATGGAATTTCACCCCTGCAGCCCAAAAGCAGCTCCATGGAATTTCACCCCTACAGCCCAAGAGCAGCTCCATGGAATTTCACCCTTGCAGCCCAAGAGCTGGTCCCTGACATTTCACCCTTGCAGGAATTTGTCCTGTAACCCAGGAGCAGCTCAGCTTCCCCAGGCCCAGCAGTGGTCATTGCCCCAGCTGCAAGCAGCCAGTGATCTTGGAGCAGCATCCACCTCAGGACATGTGCATCCTCATCTGCTTCTTCTTTTCCTTCCACATAATCCTCACATGGTTGGGTAGAGGTCAAGCTACAGTGTGGGAGCTAAGACATGGAGACCACAGAGCTTCTGGCAACCAGAATGTCCTGCCTGTGGGTCACACAAGCTCTCAAGGACACAGCAGCAGCCCAGCTGAGCAGTGCTGGGGGGGTTAAAAAGGACAACCTGAGAGTTTGATGGTAGGATGATGGCTGCTGCTGGGGGCTCTTCCCCTGGGCCTGGTGCAGCAGAAAACCAACAGCTTCTGGGAGCAGCACACCCAGGGAGCACAGGGCCATGCCATGGCTAACCAGGAAGGCATCTGCCCTGGACCTGTGAAGTCTCCCAGAGCACCAGGACAGGTTCAAGCTGCAGGTGACTGGGCAGGAAAGGGACAGACCCTTGCAGGCCGTGCTTGGGCTCAGCAGTGCAGGCAGGCAGGCAGGCACCAGTGCCTCCAGCCTCCTGCAGGGCTCAACACTCCCCACATCTCTGCTCACTTGTTGACCAGGGAGAGGGTGACCATCTCATACCTGTGTGTGACAGACAGCAGCTCACCCTCCATGCTCCAAGAAGCTGAAGCTCTGGACTTAGAACATGGTTTTTACTCACACCATCACAGAGCTACCAAGCTCAGGTGGCTGTCACACAGAGGTGAACAGACAGAACAACAACTTCTTTTGGCCAATGTGGCTTAGACTTGTAGTGTAGACAGAATTAGCTGTGGCAGGGATGACAAAGTCCCAGCAGAGCTGAGGAGGTGGTTGGGTGCAGCACCACAAGACCAAGCTGTGCTTTCAGGTCACCAGAACCCACCTTGGTGCCAGAGGTTTGGCTAAGCTGTAGTGTAAGGGGTGCTGGGAGGAATAATGAGGCCTTTGGAGACACCTTGGCCTCCAAGGTGAAGTTCAGGCCTTCTAAGCAAGCAGTCACCCTTGCTCCTCTTTCCCTTCTACCTGTGCCATGCACATGTCCTGGGACAGTGCTGTTCCACTTATCTCCTGCTTGGCCCAAAGGATGAGTGGAAGCCACTGCTCCTTTGCTTCAGCCTTTTTCTTTTTGCTTTCTGTCTTTGGTGATAGGACTAAAATCAATTAAAAACCGAACCACCCCCAAAACCCCAACCAAATCCAATCCCCAAACACAAGGTCTGTAAAACCAGATATTAAAAAAAAAAAAAAAACAAACCAACAAACAAACCCTAAAACAACCCCAAAAAACCCAAGCAACAAAGATATGCCAACATTTCCTGAAGAGGTTAAAAACGACCCAACCAACCCCAACCCAACCAAAACCAAAACAAAACCCAACCCCAACATGGAGAATATATCTGAGGTATTTCATCTGCTCAAAACAACGAAACAACCAACCTGACTTGGGCCTGGAGGATAGCAAAGACGTCACCAGGGCAGGATGGATGGTGGCTGGTGCTTGGACACCTGTTCTCCAGGCTGGGCAACAGGCCAGAAGAAGAAAGGGGATATAAAATAAGACCATCCTGAGGTTATGGAATTACTAAGTCAGTTTGGTTGGCTTCAGACATTGGGAGGGTTAGAGCCAGCTTTTGCTTGCTTTCAGCTGGAGGTTTGAGGAAGAACAGCAAGTGAGGGTTTGGTTTCCATTTCTCTGCTTCCAGAAGGCTTCAGGACTCAACTGAGAGCCACTTTCCTTGTGCTCCTGGATGATTTAAGGGGTCAGGGCTTCTGCAGGCTTGCTCAGACACCAGCGTGTGTAATGCTGACCACAATGCCAACAAACCCACCACAGCTCTGTTGAGCTGAGAGGTCCTCTATGACCTCCTGCTTTCCTCAGCTCACAGATGTGGAGAGCCCCCAGGGGAAGCTCCAGGAAGCCTAAACCCACCTCAGTGCCAACACTTTGGTGTCACAGGGGGCAGGGGACAGAAACACCAAGCCAGCAGCAAGTTCAGGTTGTCAGGGTAAAATGTCAGTGGGATGAGTTCCTCAAGGGGGAGAGAGACGAGGTCAAGGGCATTTAAAACTTGGCTGAAAGCCTGAAGGCAACAGGAGGGAAGAGGCAAGCACCAGCCAGAAGCAAACAGCTGATTGAGAGGTGTTTTTTCATGCACCTGTGGCTCAAAGGTAGGGGTGAGAAAGTCCTTCCCCTCTTGCCAAGAGCTCAGAGAGCAGGAAGGAGGCTCACGAGCCACAGCAGGACATAGCAAGAGTGGCCCACAGCAGAGCCTGAAGGCAAGAGAGGCAGCTCGCCGGCTCTGCAGCACCAGCCGCGGGAGGACGGGGACAAGACACCCCCTGCTGGCTCTTCGGATTGTCAACACACGGAGCTGTTTTGTGGGGCAGGGTCCTCGTGGCTCCTGCTTCAGATGAGAACCAAGTTTCCCTGCCCCAAACTCCAGCTCTTTCCACCTGCCTTGGTGACGTCTCGGCCATCTCTCAACCTGCAGCTCCTAAAGATGATCCCTGATTGAAAAACGCCAGGCATATGTTCTCCCCACCCACCAACCTCCCCACTCCCCTCCATGTCCCACCCCCACAACAGGAACACAGCAAACCCTGGGAGGAGGAGGAAGAGGAAGAACATCAATAAAACAAAGAGCAAAAGGGAGGAAGAAAGGGGAGAACAAAATAAAAGGCTGAGCAAACAGACGATGAAGACAAACTCGCTGGCATGGAAAGGTTTACAACATCAGCATCATCATCATCATCTTGCTGTTGGCCAACCCCAAAAGCAGGTTCCTTGAGATGAGGTAATCTGTGCGACTCCTTCCTGCCCAGAGCAGAGAGGATGAGCTGCTGGAGGCCAGTGTGGGAGACAGCAGGCTGGGCCCATCCATCAGAGAGACCAGCTGGTGGAGGGCTCTGCGCTGGGGGTTCCCCGCGATGAGGTAGGGCTGGGAGAGCAGTGGGAGCTGCTGCTGCTGCTGCAGGAGCTTTGGGTGCTGGAGCCTGCGATGAGGTGGACGACGGGCTTCTGGGCAAAGAGCACTCCTGCAAGGCAGAGGGAGGGGAGGAGGAGGAGGTTTTACTGGAACCATGGCTGAGAGGGGTGGGGGACAGAGCAAAGGGCACTCTCTCCAACCCCGAGGATCTCAGCTAGACCGAAACGCAGAATCGGCCAGGTTGGAAAAGACCTTTGAGATCATCAAGTTCAACCTATCACCCAATACCTTCTAATTACTAACCCATGGCACCAAGTGCCTCATCCAGGCTCCTTTTAAACACCTCCACAGATAGAGACTCCACCACCTCCCTGGGCAGCCCATTCCAATGCCAATCACTCTTGCTGGGAAGAACTTCTTCCTAATATCCAGCCTAAACCTGCCCTGGGCTCCAGTTTCCTTTCAGGGAGTTGTAGAGAGCAGTGAGGTCTCCCCTCAGCCTCCTTTTCTCCAGATTAAACCACCCCAGTTCCCCCCTCAGCTGCTCCTCCCCAGCCCTCTTCTCCAGACCTTTCTCCAGCTTGGCTGTTCTTTTCCAGACATGCTCCAGCACCTCAATATCCTTCAAGTGTAGGCCCCAAAACTGAAACCAGTACTCAAGGTGTGGGCTTGCCAGTGCCCAGCCCAGTACAGGGACACAATCTTTTCCCTGCTCCTGCTGCCCAGGCCAGGATGCTGGTAGCCTTTTTGGCCACCTGGCCACACTTTGGCTCATATTCAGCTGGCTGTGACCAGCATCCCCAAGTCCTTTCCAGCCACTCTGCCCCAAGCCTGGTGTGTTAATGGGGTTGCTATGACCCAAGTGCAGGGCCCAGCCCTTGGCCTTGTTGATCCTCATCCCACTGGAGCCTCATCCCATCCATCCAGTCTGTTCAGGTCTCCCTACCCTCCATCAGACCAGCCTGGTGTCATCACCTGCAAACCTACTGAGGATACCTTGATCCCCTTGTCTAGATAACTGCTAAAGAGATGAAAGAGAACTGGTGCCAGTACTGAGCCCTGGTGCCCACCACTCGACACTGTGAACAAAAACCACCTCGCACTGAGCTTACACACCAGACAGGTAGTATCTGTGGTGCTTTGGTGAAGACCTGGGAGCAAGCCACCCTCTCTTCCTTCCCCTCCACAGCCCCCCATCTCTGGGAGCAGTTTTCTCACCAGCATAAATGGTGCCATTGATCTCCACTGACATGTTGATGCTCCCGATGCCGTTGGGTGACACATTCAGTGCTGCTGCCGACTCTGCCTTGTCGTCTTCCAGGAAAGAAGAGATGCACAGTTAGAGAGGAGCTGCCCTGGCCTGCTGCCTGGGCTGTCCAGAGGGGATCCACTGTGTACAACAGCCCTCCTTGCTCAGAAAATCCCCACACCACATCCCCATCCAGGAACGCTATAACGCAGCTCTGGACCAAGGTGGTCGCACAGCTGCCCCCGGCCCCGTCCCGAGGATGCTGCAGAGCTGCCCCCGGCCCCGTCCCGAGGATGCTGCAGAGCTGCCCCTGGCCCCGTCCCGAGGATGCTGCAGAGCTGCCCTTGGCCCCGTCCCGAGGATGCTGCAGAGCTGCCCCCGGCCCCGTCCCGAGGATGCTGCAGAGCTGCCCCCGGCCCCGTCCCGAGGATGCTGCAGAGCTGCCCCTGGCCCCATCCCGAGGATGCTGCAGAGCTGCCCCCGGCTCCGGCATGAGGATGCTGCAGAGCTGCCCCCGGCTCCTGCACGAGGATGCTGCAGAGCTGCCCCCAGCCCTGGCTCGAGGATGCTGCAGAGCTGCCCCCGGCCCCGGCTCGAGGATGCTGCAGAGCTGCCCCCGGCCCTGTCCCGAGGATGCTGCAGAGCTGCCTCCAGCCCCGTTCCGAGGATGCTGCAGAGCTGCTCCCAGCCCCATCCCGAGGTGGCTGCAGAGCTGCCCCCAGCCCTGGCCTGTGGCTGCTGAGGTGTTTCAGTGCCTCAGTGTAACGAGAGGTCAGGCTGGGAGCCAGCTGGCTTTGCAGCTCCCTTCCCAGCTCACAGATAAGAGGTCCAGGTGAATTCCCCAGCTAGCACCCAAGCAAAGCTCCTGATGAGCTCCCCGGGGCTGTGTTTGCACCCCTAGCCCTCAGCTGAGGGTTGCTGGGTTCTCCAGAAGCAAGGCTCAGGCTGCAGCAGTTCCGGTGGCCACTGGAGGGAGGGGACGACAAGGATCCAACCCAGCAGCACTCTGCTTGTGTGCAATCTGCTGTTTGTTCTGTGCCCTCAGCCACCAGAGGCAGCTGTGGGGGCTTCAGGGCTCAGCAGGGCTTCAGTTCTCCCAGATAATTTAAGTCTCCAACCTGAGCAACCCCTACAAAATACTTTCCAGCAAGGATGGTGAGACACTGGAATAGGTGACCCAGAGAAGCTGTGGATGCCCTCTCCCTGGAGGTGTTCAAGGCCAGGTCTGAGCTGGAATGGACCTTAAAGATCACCTAGTTCCAATGCCCTGCCATAGGGACACCTCCCACGAGATGATATTGCTCAAAACTTTGACCATCTCCAAGGAGGGAGCATCCACAACCTCCCTGGGCAACCTCTTCCAGTGTCTCTCCACTCTCCCTGGTAGGAATTTCACAGAATCATTGAGGCTGGAAAAGACCTCCCGAGATCATCAAGTCCAGCCTATGACCTAACACCAGGACATCAGCCAAACCACACCACCAAGTGCCACAGGAAGTGCTTCCTGACATCCAGCTTAACCTCCAGTCTGATCTCCATGAAGTGCTGAAGAGTGTTGCTAGCAAAGACCTCAGGTACAGCTCCTCCCTTATTTCTAAGCTGTGCCAAACCTGCCTGGCCTTGTGCCTACACCCAAATGGGCAATTCATAGTAGAGTGCAAGACCTTTGATTTTTAAGGGATCAAAATGTTTGGGGCAAGCAGCTGTTGGGACTGAAATTTTCTGAGGCTTCACTGTCCAGTGTCTGACAAGAGGCAATGGTGGAAGCTGAGGCATAGGAAGTTCCATGGAAAGGTGAAGAGGATTTTTTTTCCTATGAGGGTGACAGAACCCTGGCACAGGCTGCCCAGGGTAGGTTGTGGAGTCTCCCTCTCTGGAGATATTGCAAACCCACTTGGATGTGTTCCTGTGTGATCTGGGTGATCCTGCTCTGGCAAGGGGGCGTTGGACTGGTTGAGCTTGGAGGTCCCTTCCAGCCCCTGACATTCTGTGATTCAGTGAAGTGCAGTTCCCAGGACAGCTATAGGAGCCACAGCACTTCATCAGCTTTAGAAGACATCACCTAAGAGTACTGATTGTGACAAAGTGACCTTCTTAGAGTGACTCCCCCTGTACAAAGCACTTTAGGAGTGCATTTCCCAGGCCATGAGTGCTGCTCAGGCCTGACCTTCTCATCCAGCCTTGCCAGGAGTTCTTTAGCTAGGGGAAGAGAGGGTTGCAGCAGATGTTGGTAGAAATCACTTGACATGCTTAAAAGCCCAGGCCTGGGTCTTTGTGGCCGCCTCATCACACCTGAGAGAGGATTCCTAAGTGTTGAGCATCTCTCCCCTGCAGTCTGCTCTCTGGATGGGAAAAGCTGTTAGCTCCATAATCAATTAAAAGGGTTCCTGGCCAGGAGAGGACAGAAAATCATTCCCTGCAGCACAGTGCTGGGGTGAGGCTGAGAGGAGAGCAGGGCAGGGGAGAAGCTGAGCAGCTGGCACATGATGGGATCCTCTCCAAGAGTCATCTTAGTGACAGGGCTACTTTTGGCTAGGCTGAACCAGGCTGAAGGGTGCAGCAGGTGTTAAATATGAAGAGGTCAGGGATGTGGCCCAAACCAATCTCACAGATTCACACATTCACAGAATGGGTTGGGTTAGAAGGGACCTTAAAGATCAGCAATTGAGGTTGCTCAAGGACTCATCCAGCCTGGCCTTGGAACACCTCTGTGACCTCCCTGGGCAACCCATGTGCTTCCCATGAAGGAAGGAGGATGACATAGAGCACTCCTGCAAGGACAACTGAGCCAGCATCAGCTGGAACCGATTATTCCCCATATATGGGGACATAATGGCTCAAGTCCTGGAGAGATCTTGCTGTGATTAACACTGGGAGGTCACAAGTTCAGAGTAAAAGGTCTTGTATGGCTCGTGTGGGTTTCAGCAGCTTACAGCTGCCTGAACACAGTCAGGCTGTGTGTGCTCTGGGAGCCCTTCCAGGGAAGAATCATTTTCTCTTGTCCAACCTCCTAAACCTCCCCTGGTGCAACTTAAGGTTGTCTCCTCACCTCCTGCTACCTAGGAGAAAAGATCGACTCCTCCCTGGCTCCAATCTACTTTCAAAGTGCTGCAGAGAGCCAGAAGCTCTCCCTGCAGCCTCTTTTTTCTCCAGGTTGAAGACACCCAGTTCCCAGAGCTGCTCCTCCCCAGCCCTGACCTTGGGAACCTTCCCCAGCTTTGGTGCCCTTCTCTGGACCTGTTCCAGTCCCTCAATGTCCTTCTTGGGGTGAGGGCCCCAAACCTGAACTCAGCACTCAAGATGGGTTTAAACTGGCAGAGGGGAGACTTAGACTAGATGTTAGGAGGAAGTTGTTTGGAGTGAGGGTGGTGAGACACTGGCACAGGTTGCCCAGGGAGGTTGTGGCTGCTCCCTCCCTGGAGGTGTTCAAGGCCAGGTTGGAGGAGGCCTTGAGTGAGCTGTGCTAGTGGGAGGTGTCCCTGCCTATGGCAGGGGGTTGGAACTAGATGATCCTTGAGGTCCCTTCCAACCTTACCATTCTATGATTCTACGAGGCCTCAACAGTTCTAAGCACAGGGGCCAATTTCTGCCCTGGTTCTGCTGGCCACACTATTGCTAATCCAAGCCAGGATGCTGGTGGCCATCTGGGCACATGCTGGCTCATCTTCAGCCAGCTGTCAACCAACACCCTCAGCTCCCTGGGCAGTTTTCCCGCCGTTTCTTTCCAAGGCTGTGCATGGAGATGCTTGAAACCCTAGAGTGGGAGCAGTTCCCTCCCTGTTGCAGCCTGCAAAGGCCTCCTGTGCACCTGGAGGTGCTGCTGCTGCTGCTTACCCTTGCCATTGATTTTGATCTTCATGGGGATCTGCCGCGCCATGCTGAAGAGGTTGCGCTGCAGAGCCTGCTGGACCAGTCGCTGCTCCTCCTCCGTCATCCGCGACACCTTCTTCTCTGGAGGCTCCCCAGACTCCAGCCTCTCCCTCAGTTGCTCCAGGGTGGCTGTTCTTGCTGCCACAGAGGCCTGCTGGCTAGCCAAGGTCACTGGCACGGCAATACGGTTTGGCATAGACACAGTCAAGGGCACACTGTCACCTAGAATCACAGAGTCGCAGAAGGTGAGAGGTTGGAAGGGACCCCCAGAGACCATCCAGTCCAACCCCTCTGCCAAAGCAGCATCATGCAGGGTAATCCCCACAGGAAAGCATCCAGGTGGGGTTGGAAAGCCTCCTGAGAAGGAGATTCCACAACCTCTCTGGGCAGCCTGCTCCAGGGCTCACCCTCACTGTAAAGAAGTTTCTTCTTTTCTTGAGTTGAAACCTTCTGTGTTCCAGTTTGTATCCATTGCTCCTTGGCTTATTGCTGCAGACCACTCAAAAGAGCTTGGCCCCCTCCACTTGACCCCCACCCCTCAGATATTGATAGACACTGATCAGATTCCCCTCTCAGCCTTCTCTCCTCCAGACTAAACAGCCCCAGGGCTCTGTGTCTCTCTTGGTATGGGAAATGCTCAACTCCCAGACCAGAGAGCTGCTCTTCCACAACAGGGAAGAATCACTCAGCACCTATCACAGAACCTTCTGCCAAGCCATGCCCCATTCCTCCCTAGTCCATCCCACCAGCCTAGGTGGACAAACACAGAACTGTGTTTCAGTGCCTGCACCTCCTCACACAATCACTTTGGTTGCATGAGACCTCCCAGATCAGAGTCCAACCACCAACCCAGCACCCCTGTGCGCACTAAACCATGTCCCAGGCGCCACATCCACATGCTTCATGCACACCTCCAGGGCTGGGGACTCCACCACCTCCCTGGGAAACTTAATGCAAGCCTTTTAACTCAGCCAACCCTTTATAACTCAACCAACCCTGTTAACCTAGCCAACCCTTTATAACCCAGCCAACCCTTTTAACCCAGCCAACCCTTCTTGCTGCCAGTAGCAGTAGTTGCTGCTGACCTTTCCTGACGGCTGCTGCTGCTGGAGACACCCGAGGATTGCTGGTGCCGCTGCCTGGCGCGACACCGATGATGGGGAAGCGAATCTTTGGGGGAGAGAGGAGGGAAGGAGGCCCAGTGGTGGTGGGGGAGTAGCTGAAGAGAGAGGAGCTGTAGCTGGGCCTCCTGCCCTCCCGCCGGTTGCCATCGATCGCAGCCTGCAGCTCAGCAGGAGAGCTGAGGGACTTCTTCTCGCACTCGTAGGCGTACAGGTACTTCATGTACCTGGGGGAGAGCAGAGCACAGGGCAGCCCCAGCAGGTTTCACAGAATCACAGAGGATCACAGCTTAGAAGGGACCTGCAGAGTTCATCCAGTCCAACCCTCCCTGTCAAAGCAGGAGCCCTTAGGGCAGTCCACACAGGAATGGAGCCAGGTGGGTTTGGAAAGTCTCCAGAGCAGGAGACTCTATAACCTCTTTGGGCAGCCTCCTCCAGGCTGTAAAGAGGTTTCTCCTCATGTTGAGGTGAAACCTTCTCTGTTCAAGGTTCTCAACAGAACATGAATGCATTGATGTATGAATGCATACAGCAATGAGCATTACACTCAGGAAGACTTTTAGGCTGAGGTCCTCTGCACATCTGAAGAGTTTCAGGCTGAGGTCCTCTGAAGATCGCCAATTAACATCAACACAGAAACCTCTCAGATTGGTGGTGCCCTGCTGTGGTGAGTTTCCAATAGATATCAGGGTGGCTAAAATCTCCCATGAGGACCAGGGTTTATGAATGTGAAACTGCTCCTATCTGTAGGAGGCTTCATCCACCTGGCTTTCATGGTGGGGAGGCCTGTGACAGGCTCCTGCTATGATCATAGAATAGTTTATGTTGGAAGTGGTTCTAAAAATCATCTGGTTCCAAGACATCTGCCACGGACAGGGACACCTCCCACTAGCCCAGGCTGCTCAAGGCCTCACCCAACCTGGTCTTCAACATCTCCAGGGAGGGGGCATCCACAATCTCCCTGGACAACATGTTCCAGTGTCTCCCCACTTTTACTGCCAACCATTTCCTCCTAATCTCCAGCCTCAATCTCCCCTCTTCCAGCTCAAAGCCATTGCCCCATGTCCTCTCGCTCCATGCCTTTGTCAAATCAAATTTGTTCAACAAATCCAAGTGCCAGGTGCTGCACTTTGGCCACAACAACCCCATGCAGAGCTACAGGCTGGGGGGGCAGTGGTTGGAGAGCAGCCAAACAGAAAGGGATCTGGGGGGGCTGATTGAGACCCACCTGAACANCTGGAGCACAGCCCTATGGAGAGAGGCTGAGGGAGCTGGGATTGGTTAGCCTGGAGAAGAGGAGGCTCAGGGGAGACCTTCTTGCTGTCTCCAGCTACCTGAAGGGTGGTTGTAGCCAGGAGGAGGTTGCTTTCTTCTCTCAGGCAAGCAGCACCAGAACAAGAGGACACAGTCTCAAGCTGTGCCAGGGGAAGTTTAGGCTGGAGGTGAGGAGAAAGTTGTTGCCTGAGAGAGTCACTGACTGCTGGAATGGGCTGCCCAGGGAGGTGGTGGAGTCAGCGTCCCTGGAGGGGTTCAAGGCAGGTTTGGACGTGGCACTTGGTGCCATGGTCTGGTCTTGAGGGCTGTGGTAATGGGTTGGACTTGATGAGCTTTGAGGTCTCTTCCAACCTTGGTGACACTGTGAAATGTCCCTCCCCAGCTCTCCTGCAGCCCCTTCAGGTACTGGAAGGCTGCTCTATGGTCTCCCCAGAGCCTTTTCTCGAAGCTGAACAGCCTCAACTCTCTCAGCCTGTCCCCACAAGGGAGGTTCTCCATCCCTCTGATCATCATGACACCCTATGGACCCCACTTTGCTGTCCTCCTTATGCTGGGGGCAACAGAATGATGTCTCTTTTCCTTGGTCTTCCCTTTAATCCCCAGAGCCTCCTCTTCTCTGGGCTGAACACCCCCAGCTCCATGTAGCAGAGGTGCTCCAAGCCCCAGACCATTTCTGTGGCCCTCCTCTGGGCCTGCTCCATCAGCTCCATGTCTTTTCCTAAAGAAAAGAGTAGAGCAGAGGGAGTGCTGCAGTGGTGGTGCTGGGACTTTAACACCTTTGTCAGTGCCATGGACAGAGGAATCAGTGCACCCTCAGCAAGTGTGCAGTTGGCACCAAGCTGTGTGGCACAGTCACTTGCTAGAGGGCAGGGATCCATCCAGAGGGACCTGCACAGGCTGCAGAGCTGTGCCCAGGCCAACCTCAGGACATTCAACAAGGCCAAGTGTAAGGTCCTGCACCTGGGTAGGCACAATGCCAAGCACAGCTCCAGGCTGGGTGGGGAATGGCTGAGAGCAGCCCTGAGGAACAGGGTCCTGGGGGTGTGGGGTGATGAAAAGCTCAAGCTGAGGCTGCAGTGTGAGTGCAGCCCAGACAGCAACTGTGTGCTGGGCTGCAGCAAGAGCAGTGTGGGCAGCAGGGCAAGGGAGGGGATTGTGCCCCTTTGCTCTGCTCTCCTCAGAGCCCACCTGCAGTCCTGGGTGCAGTTCTGGTGCCCCCAGCACAGGAAGG
>VWZE01009413.1:240190-251429 GCA_013396675.1 Eubucco bourcierii
AACCTCTCTGGAGGTGTTGAAGGCCAGGTTGGAGGAGGCCTTGAGTGACCTGTACTAGTGGGAGGTGCCCCTGCCGATGGCAGGAGGTTGGAACTAGCTGATCCTTGAGGTCCCTTCCAACCTTCCCATTCTATGACTCTATGACTGCTCCCACCCCAGCTGTGCTTACTGGGTTCGAAGCGTGAAGGCGGCGCTGGTAATGGACGTGGGCAGGTTAAGGCCTTTGGTGATCTCTCGCCAGATCTTCTTGTTGATGATTTCCACCAGCCCTCCTTTCTCAGTCACCAGCTTGTAGAGCATGTAGAGATCCAGGATCTGCTTTGCCATGATGGGGATCCGATTGATGGGAGTTCCTGCAGGGAAACAACAGGGAAGGAAACTTGGGAGTCAGGGAGAAAAGGAGGCTGAGACAAGCAGCAGGTTGTGGCCATCTCTATTCTTCCTAAGAGGAAATTCAGGCAACTCCATTTGTAGCCTGACTTGAGGCAGAGAAGTGTAGCTAGATGGCAAATCTTCTCCAGCAGAAACCCTTTCCTGTGGGCAAAAGCAATTAGCAGACAAATGAGAACCTGCAGCAAAAAGCAGCTGCTAAACTAAAGAGGGGAAGCTGGGACCCTTCAGTCCTACAGGTGAAGGAGCAGCACTGAGAAATCATTTTGTTTTATGAGCTCCCAGGGCAATCTCAGATAAAAACCTGCACTGCCTGTGCTCAGGAAGGGCTGAGCAGCCAGGCAGCTCTAGCTGGGGTGGGGGGAAAGGGGGGTGGGATTCAACTCCCTGACTCCTCAAGGCTTGCTTGGAAACTCTGCTGTTCCCATAGTGCAGCAGAAAAAGGCAGGTGACACCTGAAGGCATCTCCCTCCCCCACATACATTTACCTCCACCCTCCCTCACGAGCACATGTGTGAAGCTCTGCTCCAGCTTCTGCTCTCACAAAGCCCTTTTCATCCTCCCACTCCTTTGCCCTGAATGTGCTGGCAGAGATGAGGTCACACATGTGCCACCTCGGTGGCAACCCCAATCCAGGTGCCAGAGCAAGCAACGTGTTGGGAGAGTAATGTGGAGCCCAAAGTCCTTGGAGCCCCAGCTAAGAATCATAGAATGGGTTGGGTTGGAAGGGACCTGCAAAGGTCATCCAGTCCAACCCCTTCTGCAGTCAGCAGAGACATTCCCAACTAGATCAAGTTGCCCAAAGCCCTCTTGAGCCTCACTTTGAATATATCTAGGGATGAGGCCTCAACCACCTCCCTGGGCAACCTGCTCCAGTGTTCCACTACCCCCATGGTGCAGAACTTGCTCCTGAAGGTCCTGCTCTGTCTTCGTGAGGACAGGGAAACCTATTTTGTCATTTTGTGGCATGAGGCAAGAAAAATCTGATTTTTAACCCAATGCTGCAGCACCTTGAAGTGGCAAAGCAGCCAGGGGTTGAAAAAGGTCAAACTAATGGGGTTTAGGTGAGGAGAAGAGGGGCACAAGAATGCTGATGTTGCCAACCTTGAGTATCTCCAAGGATGAAGCTTCCACCACCTCCCTGGGCAACCTGTTCCAGTGTTCCACTACCCCCATGGTGCAGAACTTGCTCCTAAAGGTCCTGCTCTGTCCTCATGAGGACAGGGAAACCTATTTTGTGGCTTAAGAGAGGCAAGAAAAATCTGATTTTTAGCCCCAACGAGCTGCACCTTGAAGTGACAAAGCAGCCAGGGGCTGAAAAAGGTCAAACTAACAAGGTTTTGGCCAGGAGGAGAAGAATGCTGATGTGGCCAAGCTTTTATTTTGCAGAGGAAATACTGTCCTGGATCAAAGAGCCATCCACCCGAGGTCAGTATCCTGCCTCCCGCAACGCTCAGCTCCAGCCTTTCCAGGAAAGCCTTCCAAGTGCTGTAATGGACAATTATGGAATTCCCAACTCACAGGGGAGGCTTCTGCCACTGCTCATCAGCCAGCCACTTGGCTAATACCCCCAAGCAGAACAGTTTATGGCCCTTATAAATGGGGTTTATTCTGCTGCCTGAAAAGGAGTTGGGCTCAGCTCCGCAGATGTCCTCATTATACATCTAAGTGTAATTCCCCTCCCCAACACACACTCTCATCTCTCTTTTTCTTTTCTGTTATGTATTAGTTCATGATAGCAATTCCAAACCCCCCCACACACTAAGGTTATTGAGATGCTGGATGGAAAGAAAAAAAGCCAAACTTTTTCAGCTTTAAAAATGTTGCCTTCAATGTCACCAAGCTACCAACTCTTACGCTGGAAGAAAACAAAGAGCAACCTGAGCAGGCTCGAGCTCTGTGCTTCCTCACTTAATATCTATCACATCCTTTTCTCTTTGCCTTGTCTAAACAACCCTTTCCCTGCCCACAACAGCCAAGTCTACAAAGCAGTCATTTCCCAAACTGCAGCAGATCCTCTTCCTGCGTTTCACAGACAGAGCAGAGACCTTCCCGAACCGCTTAAACACGACACACGGCTCTGACTGTGCCCAGCCAGCCAGCCTGGATCTGGTGATCCCTCCCCCTCCAAAAAAATGTAATGTAAAAATGCAATGCTCAAGGTTTCTCCAGCTTCTCCTCAGCCACCATTTTGTCTGGGTGTGCTGTTGCAGATATGAAGAGGAGCAACAGCAAGGGCGTCACTGCAGCCACGCAGGGGGCTGGCAGCGATCATGTTACCCGCCTGAAGTTATCATCCATCAGCTGAGCCACAGCAAGCAGAGTCCCACCCTGCCCACTCCAGCCGAACACAGGCAAAGATTTCTCTCTGAGCTTTCTAGGAAGAGCCAGAGGTGGTTTATTGCTCCTTCCCACCCCTAAAATGCTCCTTCACTAACAGCTCAGCATTTTGGCAGCTAAGAGAGTTGAGGTGTCCCAAGCAGCGACAGGACATCAGCAAAGCCTTTGCTCCCCTGGGGCAGGATCAAGATCTACTCTCCCCCCTGCTCCTCCAGCACCCACTTTTCCCCAATCCAATTTAAGGGAACAGCATTAACATGTCCAGAAGGGACTTTCATCCAGCACTCCTTGGACAGTGACCAGATGGAGAGTGAAAGGGAAGGCTCATGGGTAAGGCTCCTCAGACAAAGCTGCTGCTAAATACAGGAGGACAAGGGGAGGGGAAAAAAAATATCTATTTTAAAACACAATTTATTTATCCTCAAGATGATTTTAAGATTCTCCCATCTCAGAGATTGGGAAGGTGAAGTCTCTTCACCCAAACCCTCCTTTGAAAGGGACACCAGTGGGAAATGAAGGCTTAAATATATTTCCAGAGTGCCTGCTCCTAGCTGGAGTAGAAACAGCCATCAGCTCTGACCTCTCCTCCTCAAGTTACCACCCCTTTGACACCTTCCCTTCCTCAAGTTTGCTTTTAACCAAAGACCCACAGACCAAAGTGCCCTGAAATTTAATTAGTAACTTTATAAACCAAGCTTAAACCTTCAGCCTTATTTTTCTTTTTATCCCCTCCCATAAAATATCTTTATGCAGGTTGAGAAACTTTACAGCAGGGCCAAAAAGCTTCCATTCTTCTTTCCCAGCTGAGCACGGAGATGCTCATATTCCTCTCCACATTTTCTCAGAGCCATAAAGCCCAGGAAAATTATTTGGGGGTTGGAGTTGGTAAATCAACTGTACACAGAAGTACAGTGAGGTCGGGGCTCTGTTTCATAAGATCTGAGCTGGGAAGCTGGGGAAAGGCAACTCCCAGAGCCCTCTCCTCCCCCTCCTCAGCCCCTGGCTGGGGAAAGGAGGAGGTGATAAAGTCTTTATTGGAACACCCCCCNCTGCAAGGCTTGTCAGGGGCCATGATGGATTACTGTCATCTGGCAGCATCAGGATTAATGATCTGGAGGTCAGAGGGGAGAATTCCAGAGGGAAAGGTCAGCAGCCAGGGGCACAGCATAAGACTTGTTGCCTTTTGATGGCAAACTCATTTTACTGTACTTTTCAAGGCTCTCTGCTCTGCCGGCTCGCAGTGGTGGCGCAAGGACTGTGCGTGCAAAGAGCCGGAAGCCTTGCCCAACACCAGAGCCCAGCTGCCTCCTCTCCTCCTCCTCCTCCTCTTGCTCTACAACTCTTCTTCCTATCGGTACAACCCCAGCTTTCTAAGCATGGGCTGCTCCTGCGAGGTAGCAGCCAAAGAGGAGGACACAAGGGAGTCTGTTTCCACTTGTGCGTAGCTGACGAGCATGGGAGACCTCAGCGAGACAAACTCTAGGGCGAGCAAGAGAGGAATCAGCCCACAGCCTGCTCTTGTGAAGGGAAAGACAGCTGTAGCTACAATCCTGACTGCTGGAATAAAGAGTTTCCCTGGAGGAAGCCTGACTGGAGCTATAAACATCTCTGTCCTTCAAGGGAAATAAGCAGCTTCCCCCCCTCTGCCGAGTTGCTGCAGTCCCTTCAAAAGCCTCTTGTGTTTCAGGCAGACGTAACAGAAGCCTAAAGGGTTTACATAGGCTTGAATGTCCCCTATGTGCCCTGTGCAGAAGGAGCAACTGTTTCATTTTCCTCCTTCAAGAGCTATTTAAGAAGGGGCTGAGGAAGCTGTGAACCCAGCTCATTCCTCAATGATCCTTTACATCTACTGGCAAGGAATCAGGAGCCGGGGAAGGGGTACTTGGCTAAGCCACTACCACTCACTCAGTGCTGGGGCTCAGCCTTTCCATTCCTACAAGAGAAACTAAGTTTTGGATCAACACCTTCCTTAACCCTCTCCAAGGCGGGCATTAGCCTTGGTGGGTTTGCTTTCTGGTCATCAGGCTTCAGAATCAGACCTAAACCTGAAGATGCAGGTTGATGTTCAACAAAGAAAGGTGCTCCTAAGATTGCTCTTAAACCAAATGGCTTTGTGGGTTCCTCACAATGGAGATTCCTCTCCCAAAGGCCACTCTCCTCTCCTCCTGCTGAGCCATGCCCAGTGTAGGGAGTTCCCCAGCAGCAAGCAGCCTAAGCCATGACTTGTCCTGCACGCAGGAGGCAGAGCAGTTAATTATACCCAGCCTGAAGCACTGCTTTTTGTTGTCACCTCCCATTTTTCTCCTATCCAATTTACTTCCAGAAGAGTCCATTTTTTAAGCAAGGAACAAAAAGGAGGTGAAAAAAATCCCAAACATTTCTTCTGCAGAGCAACATTCAAAGTGCAATAAAACATGCTCTGGAGTGAAAGAAAAAAAAAAAATTAGGGGTGAAGGGAACATTTTTAAGCCATCACCTGTACAGGGAAGGAAAAGAGCTGCTCTTTCCACCTTCCACTCTGCCTTCAGAAAGGAAAACAGCTAAAAGGAACAAGGCTCCTGCAGGGGACTGAGGAAATCCACAGGCAGTTGAAATCAGTTTGAACCAAACCTTGATGAGATCTTTGTGTTTCGGTGAGAGGAGACAGAGTAATTGGTATGAAAAATCTCCTCCCTCTCCCAGGCTAAACAGAGGTAAAATTCAGTTTGACAGCAAACCAGCAGCATGGAATAGGAGCAAATCAACTCCAACCCTGCCCTGCCCCAGCTCCCAGTTGGCTTTAATTCCTCTCCAAGGGCAAACCCTGGCTGGTTTCACGTGAAGCTGCCTGTTCCTTCACCTGAGTCTGCTCTGTTGATCTGAGCACTCATTTAATATTACAATCAAAAGCAAGAGGTAGACAGAAGGGAAATCACCTCTCCCCCTCCTTTCCTCCCTGCCCCTGCCACCCCTGATCTAATCTCTCCCTCTGCCTGGCATTTCCACAGCGGGCATCCTCACCTCCCAACAGGGCTGTCACCACCTGATCCTCAGGCCTGCAGCCCATTAGCCACTGCTAGGAAAGCAGGAGCCAGGAGAGAGGCTCATTAATCATGCTCCATTTGACAGGAGGCCCATTTCTTATCTGCACCCCTTGAAAGCCCATCAGTTTCTGCTTCCCTCCTCAAGCAGCTGGGCTGACAGCAGCCCCTGCTCAGATTTCGGCTGCCGAGCCAGAGGCTGCCTACCTGGCACCCAGTGCCCTGCTCCCATTAGCCAAAGCTCCAGCCACCAAAGCTGACCTTCTCCACCCCCAACACATCCAGACTTTGCACCCACACAGCCCAGCTCTTCTCTTTGGCCCAGTGTCCTACAAATGTCTTCACTGGCAGCTGCTGGTGGTTTTCATATATACATCCTCAGATGCTTCTCCACTAAGCAAAGAGGCAGGAATACAGAAGGCAGAGCAAGCTGGCCCAGGTAAGCACCCCCAAAATACCAACTTCTGTCTCTGCTGGAGGCTTTTGGTCACCTGGCACTAAAGGTTGATGAGGAAAGATCTTTCTTCAAGACTCTTCTGGATGTTACAGAGAAAACTACCTCAGGGAAAGGACTTGGTGTTCTTCAGCCTGCAGAAGAGAAGGCTTCCAGGAGACCTTAGAGTAGCCTTCCAGGATCTGAAGGGGCCACAGGAAGGCTGGGGAGGGACTATTGACAAGGGTTTGCAATGACGGGACAAAGACAATGGGTCTGAACTGGCAGAGGGGAGATTTAGACTGGATGTTAGGGGGAAGTTCTTTCCAGTGAGGGTGGTGAGACACTGGCACAGGTTGCCCAGGGAGGTTGTGGAGCACAGAATCACATTGGGTGATCACTGTGCTCCACAACCTCCCTGGAGGTGTTCAAGGTCAGGTTGGAGGAGGCCTTGAGTGACCTGTGCTAGTGGGAGGTGTCCCTGCTTATGGCAGGGGTTGGAACTAGATGATCCTTGAGGTCCCTTCCAACATTACCATACTATGATTCTGTAAGTTCACCACAAGCCAGCAATGTGCTCTCATGGCCAAGAGGGTGAATGGTCTCCCAAGGTGCATGAAGAAGAGTGTGGCCAGTAGGGCAAGGGAGGTTTTCCTGCCCCTCTACTCTGACCTGATAAGGCCACACTTAAGAGTCCTGTGCCCAGTTTTGAGCTCTCCAGTTCAAGAGAGACAGGAAACTACTGGAAAGAATCCAGAGGAAGCTACATAGCTGCTGAAGGGCACCTCTGTGAGGAGCCAAGTCTGAGAGCCCTGGGGCTCAGAGCCTGGAGAAGAGCAGCATCTGAGCAATGCTCAGCAAGAGCTAAAGGCTGGGGGGCAAGAGGATCGGGCCAGGTTCTTATCAGTGGTGCCCTGAGACAGGACAAGGGGCAATGGGCACAAACTGGAACCCAGGAGGTTCCATCTGAAAAGGAGGAGAAACTTGTTTGGTGTAATGCCTGCAGCAGGCTGCCCAGAGAGGTTGGGAGTCTCCTTCTCTGGAGAGCTTCCAAGCCCACCTGGCCATTGTGATCGTGGGCAAGCTGCTGTGGGTGCCTCTGCTATGGGAGGAGGGGTTGGAATGGATGAGCTCCAGAGGTCCTTTCCAACCCCCACCATGCTGGGACTCTGTGATGCAGTGGGTTGCATCCTGCTTGGTCAGTTGCCCTCACAACTCCAGAGTCATTCTCAGAGGGTTGCATCCTGTTTGGTCAGTTGTCCCTGCAACTCCAGAGTCATTCTCAGAGGGTTGCATCCTGTTTGGTCAGTTGCCCCCACAACTCCAGAGTCATTCTTTATACCTTTACTAACAATATTTCCATTTAGCAGCAACCTAAACCACTGCCTTGATCCCATCTGCAGAAGACACATTTTCCCTGAGCCTAAGAACAGCTGACCAAAGAAGAGGCTCTTCAAAGGAGATACAGAAGGCAGAGATGTAGCTGTGTACAAACCCAAAGGCCTGGCAGGGCAGAGAGGACTTTGCCTGGTTGATTTGGACCTTTCAGAATGAACCTCAAGTGAGATTTCTTTGCCAGTGCAGAACATCATCTGCTCCTCAGGGAGTCATTTTCTGTGGCTCAGCATCAAGCAGGTAGCAGGAGCAAAGGATCCTGAGGACTGATGTCTATTGAGGTCTCATTTAACGCACTACATTGCTTAATTCTGATTCCAAAGGATCTCCAAGAGGATCAAAAGCAGCAACCTGCAACACTGAATGAAAGAATGAAGAGTGTTGCCTGAACAAACATCTCATCAGCACCACTTGGCCTACAGATGAAAGGTTCCATCAGCAAATGCTTTTGTCAGTGCCCTGGATTTGTTGTGTTTCCACCTCTCAAACGTGCAAGGCAGGGCACACAACAGCAGGAAAACATTAAAACCACAGAGTCAGGCTTACAAAGCCCCTTTCTGTGTATACACACATTAAAAACAAACCCCAAGCAGAATGGGCAAACCATCTGGGAAAACCAAGGTCAGGCAGAACAAAACCAAAACAAAACAAAACAACCCACAACAAAACACACACACAAAAAAATAAAACCTTGAACAAAATTAGAGCTGGACAATTGGGAGGCATTTTATGAGGTCTTCACAAAAGGCAGTGCTTCAAATGAAACAAAACCAGTTTCCCTTGCAAGGGAGCCTCTCCTAACGCCCCACAGCACACAGCAAACCTTTCCTCCAATGCTGCTGAACCTGCCAGGACATCAAAAACAGTCCCAATTGCTCCAAATTCCCTCCTGGATTAGCCTCAGCTCACTTACTGCTGAGGCACTGACCTAGGTTGCTCAGAGAGGTGGTAGATGTCCCATCCCTGGAACCATTCCAGGATATTCATCTCTTGGAGTGGGTCTAGAGAAGGTCACAACAATGCTGGGAGGGTTGGAGCAGCTCCTCTGGATGCCAGTCAGGAGCAGCTCCTCTGGATGCCAGTCAGGAGCAGCTCCTCTGGATGCCAGTCAGGAGCAGCTCCTCTGGATGCCAGTCAGGAGCAGCTCCTCTGGATGCCAGTCAGGAGCAGCTCCTCTGGATGCCAGTCAGGAGCAGCTCCTCTGGATGCCAGTCAGGAGCAGCTCCTCTGGATGCCAGTCAGGAGCAGCTCCTCTGGATGCCAGTCAGGAGCAGCTCCTCTGGATGCCAGTCAGGAGCAGCTCCTCTGGATGCCAGTCAGGAGCAGCTCCTCTGGATGCCAGTCAGGAGCAGCTCCTCTGGATGCCAGTCAGGAGCAGCTCCTCTGGATGCCAGTCAGGAGCAGCTCCTCTGGATGCCAGTCAGGAGCAGCTCCTCTGGATGCCAGTCAGGAGCAGCTCCTCTGGATGCCAGTCAGGAGCAGCTCCTCTGGATGCCAGTCAGGAGCAGCTCCTCTGGATGCCAGTCAGGAGCAGCTCCTCTGGATGCCAGTCAGGAGCAGCTCCTCTGGATGCCAGTCAGGAGCAGCTCCTCTGGATGCCAGTCAGGAGCAGCTCCTCTGGATGCCAGTCAGGAGCAGCTCCTCTGGATGCCAGTCAGGAGCAGCTTCTGCACCATGAGGGTGGTGGAACACTGGAATAGGTTGCTCAGGAAGGTGGTTGGGGTCCTAGAGATATTCTAGGTGAGGCTTGACAGAGCTGTGGGCAACCTGATCTAGTTGAGGATGTCCCTGCTGAGTGTAGAGGGGGTTAGACTGGGTGACCTTTGGAGGTCACTTCTAGCCCAGCCCATCCTGTGATCTCTTCATGTTGTTCCATGTGGCTCCTTGAAATCATCCTTAAAGCTCTCACAGGAGGAACTCTTTGCTGTGAGCAACCAGCCCCAGATGTGAACAGACCACCTGAAAGTGATGTTGGCCTAGTGTCATATATAGAATAACAGAATCAGTCAGAGGTGGAAGGGACCAGAAGGGTCACCCAGTTCCAACCACCCTGCCATGGGCAGGGACACCTCACACTAGATCAGGCTGTCCACAGCCTCATCCAGCCTGGCCTTAAACACCTCCAGGGATGAGGCTTCCACCACCTCTCTGGGCAAATCCACCCTGGCCTTAAACACCTTCAGGGATGAGGCTTCCACCACCTCTCTGGGCAAGCTGTTCCAGTGCCTCACCACCCTCATGCTGAAGAATTTCTTCCTAACATCCAGTCTGAACCTATCCATTTCCAGCTTTGTTCCATTCTCCCCAGTCCTATACCTACCTGACAGCCTAAGTAGTCCCTCCCCAGCTTTCATGTAGCCCCCCCTTAAGATACTGAAAGGCCACAATAATATCCTTTAGCTTAACCCAACAGTGGGGTTAGCTGGGTGTCAAAATGCCAAGCTCCCTCTTGCCTTCTGCTGAAGAAAGTGTCCTACCCAAATGAATGACCTTTGGAGGTCCCTTCCAACCCAGCAGCCCATCCTCTGTCACTGTGAAAGGGAAGGTGGAAGTGGTCATACAGCACCAGGGGAAGTGCTCTTGCAGCTAACCCTGCATACTAACTGCCCTCCTGGTTTGCTCTCTCTCCTCCTCTGCCCATCTGCCCCTTCAATCAGAGCTGTGGTGGGACCCATTCACCTCAGCACAGCCAAGGGATAAAACAGCCAACAAAGGAAGGGTTACAGCTTTCCTCTTCTCTCCCCCTTGCAGCACATTATTGCTACTGAAGAGGCCATTTTATCACTTGCAGCTGTGGTCATTGAGGGACAACCTGCTGTGCTTCAAGAAGCAGATGAGACCTGCACATTTGATCTGCATTAAAGCCTGTTTCATGGCTTCACATTTCTAGGTGCATTCCTACCAACAACCAAATCTTTTCATCCCCCCTCCCCAACTACTCAGCAGCTCCTGTGGAAAAAAAAAAAACGAAAACAAAAACCAACAACCCCCCAAAAAACCTCTCATTTATCTTTCACATCAGAGCTGCTGCTTTTAGTTTGGAGTTTTTTTGGGTTTTTTTTTGTTTGGTGGAGGTTTTTTCTTAGTTTCAGTAGCTATTTGTGACCCAAATCCATCAGCCCTCAAAGTTTCTCCAGCTACTCCCGCAGACCAGCAAGATCCTTTCCATCCCAAAATCTTTAAACCAGCCATGTTTATTAGCAGAGCTGCTGAGCAAGATCCAGCAAGATCCTTTGCCTCCCAACATCTTTAAACCAGCAATGTTTATTAGCAGAGCTGCTTTCCAGCCCTTTCAGACACGAGGTGCAAATTAAGTAGCTCTTCACACATAGGAGCTAAGAAACACAGCACTTTGCTCTCAGGTGGTTGCAGCCATCTCTGGGGGGACTCTTTCAGGCAGCCTTGTTTGGTTTAAGATGTTTGTCTGGCACATAAAGCAAGGAGAAAGGAAAGGCTGAAGGGGTTTCTTATCACAACTTTGCTGGAGAAGCTCCCAGGATTTTTGAAAGGCCTGGAATAAGACACACAGTGGGGAAAGTCCATCTGTGGACCAGAAAACCAAAACCCTGCTGGAGATGATAGCAGTGAGAAGAAAGTGAACAGGGAAGCTTCTGAAAAAAAAAAAAAAAACCCAAAAAAAAAAAAAAAAAAAAAACCCCGA
>VWZE01009417.1:0-23274 GCA_013396675.1 Eubucco bourcierii
TCCAACCTTACCATTCTATGATTCCGTGATTCTATGAAATAGTTTCTTAGACCAAGAGCCACGTGCCCCAGCTTCTTTTCATGTTGCTGCCTAAATGAGATTTCCCTTAATTCTTGTAAATATCCTTGCTGTAAAATGTTATTATGTATTTAGGAGTCTTTCTGGAAGAGAACTGAAAATCTGCTTGTTTGTGTGTTGATTTTCACGTCCATTAACTCATTTCATTTGTTTACTGCTTTTTCGACTGTTTTCCAACCCCCAGCTAAGTCACACACATTGCATTAGCATTTGCCACAGAAAATGATTACTCTTAATAATCTTCAGAACTCCTAGCTTGCATTTTTTCCTTCATTCCTTCCACCCAGATATTCATTGCTGTCCCTTAAGTTGCATCCATTCTTTGCATAACTGCCCCACCTTTCTTAGAATACCTGTGTTTATCTGTTTGAATTGAATTAAATGACAAACAATACTGCAGTTCATGATGGTGGTTACAGACATGATATTGATGTGTCCTGGACACCTGGAGAGGTGGGCCCAAGCCAACCCCATGGGATTCAAAAAGACCAAGTATAAGGTCCTGCACCTGGTTAGGCACAATCCCAAGAACAAATCCAGATTGGGTGGGGAATGGCTGAGAGCAGCCCTGAGGAAAAAGACCTTGGAGTCTGGGGTGATGAAAAGCTCAACATGAGCCTGCAGTGTGCACATGCAGCCCAGACAGCAACCGAGTCCTAGGCTACAGCAAGAGTAGTGTGGGCAGCAGGGCAAGGGAGGGGATTCTGCCCCTTTACTCTGCTCTCCTCAGACCCTATCTGGAGTACTATGTGCAGTTCTGGAGCCCCCAGCACAGGAAGGACATGGAAGGGTTGGAGTGGGTCCAGAGGAGGCCACGAAGATGCTCAGAGGGCTGCAGCAGCTCTGCTATGAGGACAGGCTGAGAGAGTTGGGGCTCTGCAGCCTGGAGAAGAGAAGGTTTCCAGAAGACCTTATAGAAGCCTTCCAGTATGTGAAGGGGACCTACAGGAAGGCTGGGGAGGGGCTATTGACAAGGTCTTGTAATGACAGGACAAGAGGCAATGGGTTTGAACTGACAGAGGGGAGATTTAGACTGGATGTTAGGAGGAAGTTCTTTGCAGTGAGGTTGGTGAGACCCTGGCACAGGTTGCCCAGGGAGGTTGTGGCTGCTCCCTACCTGGAGGTGTTGAATGACAGGTTGGATGAGACCTTGAGTGCCCTGCACTAGTGGGAGGTGTCCCTGCCTATGGNATTTTAATGAAAAAAAATATAGGCTGTAAAAAGCAAACAATGGTGATGTCTATTTCACTCATAGGCTTGTTGTGATGTATAAAAACAAGGACACAAACAGATAACAGAGTCTCTCTCTGGGAGCTGGTGTGTCTTCTGACCTTTTTGCTGTATAACCCAACTATTCATTCTGCTTCTAACCCCCTTGCTGATCCTCCAAACTCACCTTGCCTATAAGGCAGACCCTGGGTTAATGTAGAGAGGTGGGGGAACATGGAAGGGCGGTTGGGAGCCCCTCCTGGGGACTCTGATTTCTGGGAGGGGAGTTGTGTTTCTGTATTACCTTGAAGTTGTCTATTTCTGTAACTATTCCTGTCTATTGTGTATATCTCTGCTTGTATCTTGTGCTAAACTGTAAATACTGCCTCAGTCTTTAACTTCCAGCTGGTTGAGTCTAGTCTGGGTGATTATCATTGTGTAGGTAACTCCCAAACCATCACATACATTAAAGTGCATTGAAAACATAATTTGTCTGCTAAGTATGGTGATCTTTGGTTATTCTGCTTTAAGATATTTTTTTCTTTAAGACTTTATAACATTTAAGCTACATGGAAGTAAATCTCTCACAGTCAAAAACATCCACATGGCAAACATTTCCACAGCCCATTTCTGGAACAGTCTCCTGTTTCAAACAAGCTCGTGAATGGACTACATATCCCCTGTACAAAGATAGCAGCACAAAAGGAATTCAGGAAGGACACATCTGCCTTCACTGAAAATTCTCCTCTGATTTATTCACAGATAGAGGAGAAATACGTCTAAGTCCTAGAAAGACCTTGTCCCTCTGTAATCTATCAGTGTCCTCAGAATAGTGATGAAGATCATCATGTGCATGACTGCTATAATTTACATGAGGAAGCCACCTAAAAGATGACAGATATAACTTTATTAGGGTAGATCATTTGCCTTATGTGATAAATTGAACTCCATTCTGCTTCCAAGGCTCACATTTTGTCCTTTCTAAATTTCGGTAAACAAAACTGTCAGTTGCTACCCAGAACATGTTTCTCATCTTTCTGCTTAAATTACCTTTCTTTTTTTTTTTTTTTTTCTTTCCCCTCCCTTCTCTCTTTTGTCTTAGAAACTGACATAACTGGATGCTGTGAACTCCCATTTCTACTGTGTTACTTCTTGTAAAAATGACATTGACTAGAATTGGGAAGGTGTGGTAAAAAACAAGAAGGATGCCCAGAGTGGGTTTGGGCACCCTGGGACAAACCACTGCTTATCCTTGAATGTGGTAAACCAGAAATTTCTTATCTGTTAAATATCAAATCATTGAGAAATATCTGAGAGAAAGATATTTGGATGCTGCTGGTAGCATAAATATCTCTTTAAAACAGGACGAGCTTATTTGCCCTGTGACATTGTCTCTATTGCTTTAATTTTCTCAGCCTATTTTTAATGCACAATTCTTTTGTTCTGATTTATTTTTCCCCTACTCATAACTTTGTCTCAAAATTAAGAAAAGATGTGTCATAAATTGTCTTTCTTTTTTTTCTTTCCTGGTAACTCCTGTAGTATGCAATTGCAATTTATTGAATAAAATTAATTTATATTCTTTTTTACTCTCTAGTTGGTTGTGGAGTCAGTTCAGTATCGAGCAGCTAATGCAAAATATGTGTGACAAGCATGATTTAAGACAATCTGAGGCAAGTTTCAATGTCAGGTTTGTGTGCAATATTTCACATTTTAGTTTAGTATGGTAGGGCTGAAATATTCTCCAGAGTGTCGTGCAGTTATTTATTGTTTGGTTGGTTTTAGACAGACGTGAACACCACCAGATAAACAAGGGGGGAAAAACGAACTCATCTTATGTATGTGTATCTCGAACTGAATCTTGTGTGTTTGAGATGCTTTCATCTTATGTATGTGTATCTTGAACTGAATCTTGTGTGTTTGAGATGCTTTATTTTACTTTTAATAGTACATTCAAGGAAAGGATAGCACATATTTTTAGATGCTCTCGGAGCTTACCAATTCACTAGAGGATATATTTCCTCCCTCTCTGCTTCTACATATGTACTCTGATTAATGCAGATGTGAGTTAGGCATTAGCATCAAGGGGAGATTTTACAGCAGCTGCTGAGGCACAGCAAGCCTGAGTGGGTGGTGAGGAGAGAATAAACAGTGGCTTTCCAGTGGGAGTTTGAAAAGGCTGATGAAGAGTCTGTCTAAAGAAAGACATCTGTTCTGCTGCATCCCAACTCGTAGACCAGACATCTAAAATAATAAACATCACCAAAAGACTGCTGAAGGATCCTGTGCTGCCCTTATCTACTACAAAAAAAAAAAAAAAAGTAGCAGGTAGGAGAACTCTGCAGCCCTAAAAGACAAAGCAGTATGCAATCTGTAAGAGTGAGTAAATGGCAATAGCCACTGAAGCTGAAGAGGAGTAAGGGAAACCACTTTGGTCAGAGAGGTCAGCATTTGAGACTTGGAGGGTAAACGAGAGGTGAAAATGTAGTGCATAAATATTTTGAAATGGTTTTTGCTAACTCTCACAAAGAGTTACTTTAAATTCTTCTTACTTGGTTTATATTTTTACTCTTTTTTTGGGGGGGTGTTGTTTGTGATTTGATTTTTTTGTTTCTCTTGGTGGTTTTCATTTGTTTTTTTTTTTTTTTTTTTGGGGGGGGGTTGTGTGGTTTTTGTTTTGGTTTGTTTGGGATTTATTGTTTTTTTGTTTGTTTGTTTGGGGTTTTTTTGTACTGTTTGTTTTGTTTTTCTGTTGGGAACTTTCTGAAAGCATGAAATGGCTGTGAAAACTTTTCAGGAGTGACTTGAATGCCTTCATCCTTCAATATATTTGTTGATGTTTTCAACCATCTCTAATGCTGCCACTGCTACTGTGGGCAAGTGCACAGCAGTGGAGGGACAAAGGAGGTTAAAGAGTGTGAGATATAGTAGGAGAAAACAGGAAAATTAAAATGGTTTGTTTTTTTTTTTTTTTAAAAAAAAAAGACTGGAAAGAGATTAAAGAATACATTCAGAAATCTTACTGGTGAGTACACATGGAAAAGTTTCACATCTGATTAAGAGTGGATGAGGGTTCAGTTTTCACAGACACATGGAAATTTCTGGCTCATATGTTTCTAAAGATTCACTGTATGGTGAAGAAGTCACCTGGTAGATACATCAAGAAAATATCCTTCTGGATCATTATGACTGGACTTACTTTTCCACTCAGATCTGGAGGGGGAGACCATTAGTGAATACAAACTTTTCTGCTTTTCATCTTCCTCCAATGACACAAATGTTGCTGCACTGAGCAAGAGCTGCTCATGGAGGCAGAACTGATAAGGAAGGAGATAGGTTTGAACCTAGAAAGTTGCCTATGCTTTGCATTGTATCTGCAGACATATGGAGACCTGTACTCAGATATTCCTTGGAGGGGAGTTTTGGGAATACCTATGAAAGTAACATAATCATAGTCCAAGACATAGATTTTAATTTGAGTAGTTAGCAGTACAACAAAGAGCCTTCCTTAAACCAACAACTGACATATATCTTTTCACATTATTAACAGGCAGTTAACTTTCAAACCTGAGGTGGTGTTTTGAGAGGAAGGAAGGGGGAAGAATGGTAAAAATCCTGTTCTTTTTAACATTAAAAGTCATTCTTCACCAGAATCTCATTTGCAGAAGAACGTAAACCAATGTGCTCATTTTCAGGTGGGAAAGTCAAGGCACACAAAAATGAACTAGCCTGTCCTGGTTTATGCAGAAATCTGAGTGATCCCTAGTGATCATTAAGAAGAATCCAATCTATTCTTGGCTAATGAGACCAACATATGAGATGCTCTGGATGTGGCTGAGACAAGATCAGACACACTTTGTGAAAGTGAAAATTTTACTGGATAGAATTTTACAACATGGACCACTCACTGGATAAGGAATTGGCTCAATGGTGGCACGCAGAGAGTGGTGATCAAAGGCACAAAATCCACCTGGAGACCAGTGCCAAGTGGTGTCCCTCAGGGGTCAGTGCTGGCACCAGTGCTGTTCGACATCTTTGTCAGTGACATGGACACAGGAATCAGTGCAGCCTCAGCAAGTTTGCAGATGGCACCAAGCTGTGTGGCACAGTCGACTTGCTAGAGGGCAGGGATCCATCCAGAGGGACCTGGACAGCTGGAGAGGTGGGCCCAGGCCAACCTCATGGGATTCAACGAGGCCAAGTGTAAGGTCCTGCACCTGGGTAGGCACAATCCCAAGCACAAATCCAGGCTGGGTGGGGAATGGTTGAGAGTAGCCCTGAGGAAAAGGACCTTGGAGTCTGGGGTGATGAAAAGCTCAACATGAGCCTGCAGTGTGCACATGCAGCTCAGACACCAACTGTGTGCTGGGCTGCAGCAAGAGCAGTGTGGGCAGCAGGGCAAGGGAAGCGATTCTGCCCCTTTACTCTGCTCTCCTCAGACCCTCCCTGGAGTACTGTGTGCAGTTCTGGAGCCCCCAGCACAGGAAGGACATGGAAGTGTTGAAGTGTGTCCAGAGGAGGCCACGAAGATGCTCAGAGGGCTGCAGCAGCTCTGCTATGAGGACAGGCTGAGAGAGTTGGGGTTCTTCAGCCTGGAGAAGAGAAGGTTTCGAGGGGACCTGATAGTAGCCTTCCAGTATCTGAAGGGGGCCTACAGGAAGGCTGGGGAGGGACTATTGACAAGGTCTTGCAATGGCAGGACAAGGGGCAATGGGTTTGAACTGGTAGAGGGAAAATTTAGACTGGATGTTAGGAGGACGTTGTTTGCAGTGAGGGTGGTGAGGCACTGGCACAAGTTGCCCAGGGAGGTTGTGGCTGCTCCCTGCCTGGAGGTGTTCAAGGCCAGGTTGGAGGAGGCCTTGAATGACCTGTACTAGTGGGAGGTGTTCCTGCCTATGTCAGAGGGTTGGAACTAGATGATCCTTGAGGTCCCTTCCAACCTTACCATTCTATGATTCTATGATTCTGTATTATATGATGCTCCATTCAGTGGTGTGACAGAACAAAGGCAAGAAGAGAAAGCCTTGATTTGGGGTTAATAGTTAAATCAGAACTGTCCTCTTTTTTCAAAATTAATGATTGATATATACTAGAAAAAACCCCCACTGCAGTCAATTTATAGTCAACCCAATCTAGCAGTTCAAATGCAAGATTATGCACCAGTCTAGACTAATTTATTGTAAGTTTGTTTAATTAATGTGGATCTTTCTTTTTTTTTATTATTTTTTAATGTATTTCAGTATTCTTCGTATCTGAACTTGGTGGAAGGAGGAGAGGATTCTATTAAGCTGTGACTTTGCTAATGTAATTTGATGGATCAACATCTCTGTGTGCCTAGTTTTCACTATTTGTTCTGCTTCAAGGCTTGACATGATCAGTCAGATCTGAGAATTATAATTATGCAGTGTAGAAATAGACTTCAAGATTTTGAGTCCCCACAGAAAAAGCCAGTGGGTATGTAATTAAAAAGGAGAAAAAAAGGTCAACCTACTTTTTCCATTTAGTCTAAACTTCTCACTGATCTATATTTACTCCTTGCCATTGATCTATTTATCTGCCTATCCTATCTGTCACTAATAATCTTGACCTTATTTTGCATTGATTGATCATTTAAACTATTTTCTGGCCTGACTGCTGGTAATTTAATAATGTGAGCCAATTAGGAATTAAATGGAATCAATAAACTGTTCTGTGACATCAGTAAGAGAAACATTGAAGCACCAATGCCTCATTATCTCTTTCAGTGTTATATATATTTTTAAAGCTTAAGTCAAACAAAGATACTACTGAAACTAAAGAAATGATTTATAACTTGTTACTATATTTTACCTATCATTTTTTTTTTCCAGCTTCAACTAAAAATAAAGCCAGAAAAGGCTGTTATTTGTTCAACCTCAGCAGGCATGCTTTGTCTAAGCAACATCAAGTATGGGAAAAGATGTGTTTGACTTCTCAGTCCCACTTTCATTGTGTAAATCCTTGTAATCCACTGTAATCCTTGTTTTCCAGATGTTCTACACATCTATTTCAACAGCTAGGAAAAAAAAAATTTAAAAAAAAAATTAAAAAGAAAAAAAAAAAAAAAAGGGAAAAAAAAAAAAAGGGCCTGATACTTTCCTAGCCAACTCAGATCAGTTGAAATGTTTCCCTCAGAGAGAGTGTGGAAAAGTGGCACTTTTTGATACTGGAAATACTTGAGAAGGAGTTGGCTGGAAGAGCGTAAAACAGATGATTCATGATAACTGCAGATAATCACATTGTGCTGGTTTGAGGCTAATTGGAATATTTTAATGGAGAAAATTAGACTGTAAGCTGTGAAAAGGAAACAATGGGGATGTCTGCTTCACTCTTAGGATTGCTGAGATGTGTAAGAAAAGAATACAAAACAAAGATAGGACACTCGGGCTTGCAGACACTCTTGGGCTGTCTGGCTTCTTGTTTTCTCCTCTCTGCTGAGTAACTTCACTAACCACTTTCCCTCCAACACCCCTGGTTGATCCTCCAAACTCACCTTACACGTAAGGTAAACCTTGGGGTAAGGTAGAGGGGTGGGGAGAAGGTGGAAGGGTGGTTGGGAGCCCCTCCTGGGGACTCTGATTTCTGGGAGGGGAGTTGTGTTTCTGCATTCCCTTTAACTTGTCTATGTCTGTAACTATTCCTGTCTATTGTGTATATCTCTGCTTGTACATTGTGCTGAGCTGTAAATAGAGCTTCAGTCCTTAACTTCCAGCCAACTGAGTTCTAGTCTGGGTCATTTTACAAAGTCTTAGGAGCAGGGAACTCTCAAACCATCACACACATGCTTCCTTCATGTGAGCTGTGACTATCATCATGGTTTCATTTCACAGGTACATCCAAATTCTGGATTCACTAGGCAGCCAAGTGGAGCTGACCTTGCAGTCTTGTGCCTCCAGCTAGCTTGGTTGATATCATAAGGTTTGGCTTTCAGGAGGTGGTGGAGTCACCATCCCTGGAGGTGTTCAAGGCGGGTTTGGACATGGTACTTGGTGCCATGGTCTAGTCTTGAGGTCTGTGCTAACGGGTTGGACTTGATGATCTTTGAGGTCTCTTCCAACATTGGTGATACTGTGTGTGTGTGGGGGGGGGTTGGACGATGATCTTTGAGGTCTCTTCCAACCTTGGTGGTACTGTGATGCTGTCATAACCTTGTTTTTGTTGTCTCCACCTTTTGTACACCTTTTGCTGATCTCTGGTTCCTCCAGAGCAAAAGCAAACAATACCTAGAAAAGAGTTTAATAACCCAAAATAATCAAGACTGGGAGGTATTTTGGGGGATATTTGTAAGAATCTTCTCCTAATCCTGGCACATATCATCGGGAAAGAGGCGGTGGCAGCTGCTTGTTAAGAGATCCATTCCTCTTCCTCAGTGAATACCTTGATGGAAAAGCTATTTTCTTGTCTATTCCACTAATATGATAACTTTGCAGAATCTGAGATCTTTAGGTTTTCTATTAAAATTTTCACCTGTCTTTTATCCCTAGATTAGAAGTTCCTTTGGTGTATCCATTGCTTGTGTTAGATGCAATCTTTGGTTTTCCTCAGGCTTTGAGTACAATTTGAGGTTCTTGCCTCTAGATGGTGACAGACACATTCTGCTCGGCCCGCAGTTGGCCCACATGTAGATGGTAATCTCATTTATTAGCACTGTTGTAAGCTTCTTTACTTTCCTGGAAAGGCTATCAGATGTTGTTGTTTTGTTTGGGAGTTTATTTGCTTCATTTTATTACCTTCCTTATAAATTGGTCTTAGCAACAAAGAATTATCTTGGGTTTAGGCATAAGCTTCTGTGAAGGTGCTAGATGCTGTCCACATGAAACACAAGACTTGCTCTAAAATTTGTGCAATTTGTCACAATCCTCTCCCTAAATTCTCTTTTTTCCAGCTGGATGGACAGTGCAGCAGCACTGGTCTGCCCCTCGCCAGGTTCTGATTTAGGGTTCTCAGCTCTATGCTGCACATGTTCCTTCTCTGTGCCAGAACAGATTACCTCTCTGCTGGCTGCTATGTAAATCCAGCTGTTTGCCACATGAATAATTCCTAGTCTGTCTGAAAGCACATGACAGAGGAGGGAAGGATAATACATGCCAAATAACAGCCTACTGCAATCCTGCTTGCTAATTCCTTTATTTTGGCGGAAGAAGGTAGTGTGCCACAGCCAGACCCACAAATATTTGCACATTAGTGTCTGCGTGGCAGAGCCACCTCCTGACTTCAATTCTCTCACAATGGATCTTTTTTTAAGTTTCAGCTCTCTGAGTTGTGAATTGTGTGAACAGAATAAGCAAGAGGCCCAGGGTGCTGGGCCCCATCCTCTCTAACATCTTCATTGATGATCTGGAGAAGGGCATCGAGTCAGTCACCAGCAAATTTGCAGCTGACACCAAGCTGGGAGCTGATGTTGCTGGGCTGGAGGGCAGAAGGGCTCTGCAGTGGGACCTCAACTACCTGCACAGATGGGCAGAGTCCAAGGGGATGGCATTCAACAAATCCAAGTGCCAGGTGCTGTACTTTGGCCACAACAACCCCATGCAGAGCTACAGACTGGGGTGGGAGTGGCTGGAGAGCAGCCAAACAGAAAGGGATCTGGGGGTGCTGATTGACACCCACCTGAACATGAGCCAGCAGTGTGCCTAGGTGGCCAAGAAGGCCAATGGCATCCTGGTCTGCATCAGCAATAGTGTGGCCAGCAGGAGCAGGGAGCTCATTCTTTCCCTGGACTCTGCAGTGGTTAGGCCACACCTTGAGTCCTGTGTCCAGTTCTGGGCCCCTCCATTTAAGAAGGACATTGAGGTGCTTGAGCGTGTCCAGAGAAGGGCAACGAGGCTGGGGAGAGGTCTCGAGCACAGCCCTATGGAGAGAGGCTGAGGGAGCTGGGATTGTTTAGCCTGGAGAAGAGGAGGCTCAGGGGAGACCTTCTTGCTGTCTACAACTACCTGAAGGGTGGTTGTAGCCAGGGGGAGGTTACCTTCTTTTCTCAGGCAAGCAGCACCAGAACAAGAGGACACAGTCTCAAGCTGTGCCAGGGGAAGTTTAGGCTGGAGGTGAGGAGAAAGTTCTTCCCTGAGAGAGTCATTGACTGCTGGAATGGGCTGCCCAGGGAGGTGGTGGAGTCAGCATCCCTGGAGGTGTTCAAGGCAGGTTTGGACGTGGCACTTGGTGCCATGGTCTGGTCTTGAGGTCTGTGGTGACGGGTTGGACTTGATGAACTTTGAGGTCTCTCCAACCTTGGTGATACTGTGATACTGTGAAATGGCATAGAAGTCTGAGCCAATATCATATATATCTGTTCCCTCTCCCAACCAACCACCAAATCCTTCAACAACGAGCAATAAAGAGAACATTTTAACAGACATGTGCAGCCAAAAAAGTCAAGACAGCACTGGACTGCGTGAGAAGATGAGGGACAACCATACAGGACTACTATCTGCTGCCACAGAACCAGATGATATGTCTTGATGTTAGATCACAGGCACACAGTACTTTGTCTAATCTATTGTAAAAACTAAAAGGTAAGTTGTAACAAGGGGCAATAAATAAACACTTCATTGATACTGTTAGTGGGGGAGTGGGAGGAATCTTCACAAAAATAGTATGAGATGATGGGGAGGGGAGGGTTTGGTAATAAAAAGCTATTAAGAGTAACAGCATGGTCCATCTGTCCTCCTCTTCTAGTTCAATGACAAGGAAGAAAACATTTTAAATGAAACAGGAGAATTCTTCTCCCTCTCTTATCTGTACAGTTTATAAATACCCAGATACAGATTATTTGGGGAAAGAGCCTTTTATTTACACACACATACACACACACACACACACAAGTATTGACATTCATGTGCCAGAATGATATTTACAGTCAGAGTTACTATAACCAAACTAAGAGCTTCCTGTCAGTAGGTTTCTGGGATACGGGCTGGTCTAGGTCAAATCAGACAGCAGTGTTTGACACTCCTTTGTAAAGCTTCTGGATGAATATGTGTACAGGAGTCACCCATTGTGGGAATGGTCTTCACAATGTCCTAAGTTATTGCCACACTGAGTTTTTATGAAATAATAATAATAATCCTGATTGCTGAAAGTGTTCCTTAGCAAGAAATGATGACATCAGAGATTTGGTAGTTGTGATGGTTCAGGAGATCTCAGTCCCCCCCCCCCACTTTGTAAAATGACCCAGACTAGAACTCAGCCGGCTGGAAGTTAAGGACTGAAGCTCTATTTACAGCTCAGCACAATGTACAAGCAGAGACATGCACAATAGACAGGAATAGTTACAGAAATAGACAAGTTAAAGGGAATACAGAAACACAACTCCCCTCCCAGAAATCAGAGACCCCAGGAGGGACTCCCAACCACCCTTCCACCTTCTCCCCACCCCTCTACCTTACCCCAAGGTTTGGCTTACGTGCAAGGTGACTTAGGAGGATTGGCCAGAGGGGTTAGAAGAAAAGTGGTTAGTGAAGATGAATTAGCAAGGAGAAGCCAGAGCCGGAAGCTGCTAGACCACCCAACATGCTGTTCCCCCAGAGTCAGACTGAGAATGCCTTATCTATGCTTTGGTTATTTTTCCCAAAGCAATTTCAGCAAGCCTGTGAGTAAAATAGACATCACCATGTTTACCTTTCACAGCCTAGAGTGTAATTTTCTCCCTTAAAATATTGCAATTAGCCTCAAACCAGCACAGTAGTGAAGAAACAAAATTTCATGACAAAATCTCTCAGGTGAGCTACATCTCTTACTTCCTCTATGCACATTTTTGCCTTCTCAAGCTCTCTTGAAATGTTACGTGATGCTCAGTGTCCACTCTCTGAGGGAAGATCTCCAGTAAGCTAAAGTTTTCTGAGATTGTTGAACAGTCAGCTGAGTTTTCAAATAAACACAGAACCCCCCCCCCCTTTTTCATATTTCTTACAGCATTTTATAGCATGCAAAGCATCTCAGATTCAGATTCAAAGCAAGAAAAGAGGTTCGAGAGCAGCAGAGGATGGAAACAAAACAAAGGTTGTGGGAAAACACAAATTAAAAGGATGGGAAAACAGAATGAAAGAGTGACAGTAAGTAAAAGGTAGTTGCACAGGAATGAAATGTTTACCTATATTGCAAAAATGCACTACTGTTTTGTGGTTTTGGTTTTTTGGTTGGTTGGTTTGGTTTTTTGTTTGCTTGTTTTTTTCTCCTGCCAGGGTGGGGTTTGTTATTTGGTTTTAATTTCATTTAGCTGGTTTTCGTTCTTGGTCAAAACAATCAAAGTGATCCATAGCTTAATTTGGGGTGGGGTTGGTATATTTGTTTGGTAAGCACAGCCTATTCCACAAATTGAAAATCAATGTACCTCAAAATAAGCCCTCCCTTTGCTATTCTAGAATCTATAGATGCTTACTTTTTGTCTGGATCTAAACGGCAGATCAATGGAATAGATTTTCTTTAAGAGCAAATGAGGGTTGTCCATTTCCCTTCCTCCCAAATGAGTTATTATTTTAATTTCTTTTCTTCACGTAAGCTTCTTTCTGCATTATTTCTAAACCTTGCTGCAAGTAGATTTGCAAAAAGTGAACTAAAGTATCTGGAGACTCCATTAATGGAGGCCACTCATTAATGATAAAAAAGCATCAGATTAACTCTGTTATGGCAGTGGAGTTTCCTAATAACCAAAATTTCTTCCAAACATTCCCTTTTATTTTAAAAAAACCCCACACAATTTATGTTGGCATAAAATGAATACATAATTTGATTTAATTTTATTTTGTTACTTTTCATAATTCTCTGTTAGCCTTTTATTTTGATTTTTTTTCCTTACTTATTAAACTTATAAGAAAAAAAAACATCCTTATTTAACTGCCAGCTCTTCAGAGCTTAGAGACTAAATTGCCTTGGAAACTAGTTTATGTAAGGATAATGGATTGCTGTTATTTGACAACTCAGCAATCTAATTATATGGTGACAGTTCTGATTTCACCTAAATTTATGATTGGTTAAAATTTCATTTTGAAAGAATGGATTAATGACTGAATATCAAATTAGCTGTAGATTTTTGTGGTTTCATTCGTTCGTCGTTCCACAGATACAGATAATAAAATTGAAATCATCACAAGAAACTTGTTTAAAAATTAAAAGAAAATTACATATTGAAAACCAGTGCTGAATTTTACATGGGATCTGTTTAAACTGGGTTGTAAAATATTACATATTTAATCTCTCAGAGAAAAAACTCCTGGTGGTTATACCTAGGTTATTCAAACTCAGCATTCAGAGGTGATATAAGAGCACTTGGAGTACCTATGTCAACTAAAAGGATAATGTAAGTCCTCCATACAACATGGGGATGATCATGGGTATCAGCTTTGTTCAGAAATTCATCTGTTGTTCTCCATCCCTCGAGTCAGTGCTTTGTGGAGGATCTGTAAGACTTCCCTAGGCTGTATTTGCTGGGTTGCAGCATGCTGAGAGATATCAGTAGTGCATCTAAGTAATCCAGTTTCTCTCCTGCAAAGTCATAGAATCACAGAGCCATAGAATGGTAAGGTTGGAAGGGACCTCAAGGATCATCTAGTTCCAACCCCCTGCCATAGGCAGGGACACCTCCCACTAGTATAGGTTACTCAAGACTTCATCCAACCTGGCCTTGAACACCTCCAAGGAGGGAGTAGCCACAACCTCCCTGGGCAACCTGTGCCAGTGCCTCACCACCCTCACTGCAAACAACTTCCTCCTGACACACCCAGTCTAAATCTTCCCTCTGCCAGTTCAAACCCATTGCCCCTTGTCCTGTCATTACAAGACCTTGTTAATAATCCCTCCCCAGCCTTCCTGTAGGCCCCCTCCAGATACTGGAAGGCTACTCTGATGTCTCCTAGAAGCCTTCTCTTCTCTAGGCTGCAGAGCCCCAACTCTCTCAGCCTGTCCTCATAGCAGAGCTGCTGCAGCCCTCTGAGCATCTTGGTGGCCTCCTCTGGACCTGCTCCAACAGTTCCAAAGTCAAAGCACTCCTCTTGACAAGTGTTCTGAGGAGGGACAAATTTGTTTGGTTTCATGCTGCAAAGCTGCAATTCCTTCATGGTAACCAGGGAAAGAAGCAGTAGGACTAAGAAATTTCAAGAAGAAACAAATTGGAAATTTTAGAGGGGAAAAGAGCAAAAATGGTTCTTTCTAATCTACAAGGAAGCAAATAGACAGTTGCTAGACCAGCTTTTGGATTTTTGTATTTCAGTGTCCTGTTTGATCTTATCTGACTTGATCGAGCCAAAGGTCAAATTGAAATCAATACCTGTGTCTGAAAGTGCTCCTTGTGCCCAGTGCTGGGTTTTTGGATTAAAATTTACCAGACTGTCAAAATGTTCAAGTCTATTGTCACTGCCAGGGTCCACCTCTCCAAGATGGAGCAAGTACCAAAAATATCTGTGCAATGAAAACCCACCTAGATTTATGCTCTCAACATGCAGTTCACCACCTGGACTGGGGATTATACAAGGATTAAGCATTTCAGATAAAATTGCAATGCAACATAAAAACCTGCAATTTCTCATTTGCATATGCTTTTGTTGTTGTCCATTGCTAGCAGCACTTCCCCCAGTTACAAATTTAAGCACATGTTATTTTCTTTTGTTTTCTGTGTTTAAAAATAGTACTATTAATGTTTTATGTTTTGATTAAAAGGTGAGTCATTTGTGCAAGCAAAAATGCCTCGCTTGGAAAGCTTCAATTTAATTCACACAGCTTGCACACTACTGGGGTCCTTTTCAGTATCAATTCTAGCTGGTTCTTCCTCATAAATATTCACAGAAAGCATTCCTTCTTAGCCTTAAAACCTGACCCCAGGATCCATCAGCCTTTCTGTCTCGCTAATGCTATCGGACAGGGATTTTTATCTTAGTAATCCTGAAGAGCACTGTCATCATAATGCTTGTTTCTAAATAGTAAGAGTCAGTAATTTCTTCAAACGAACACTACATTCTTTCATAATTCAGAGATGTGAGGATGCTTTGCTCAAACTTTCCCAGAGATGTTACCTTTTAACAGAGATGAGCATTGACAAATTCTAAAATAAAGGAACTGCAGTTTAGAAAATCTTAAACAGGGACTTCAAAGTTTTCACAGTATCACAGTATCACCAAGGTTGGAGAGACCTCAAAGATCATCAAGTCCAACCCATCACCACAGACCTCAAGACCAGACCATGGCAACAAGTGCCACGTCCAAACCTGCCTTGAACACCTCCAGAGATGCTGACTCCACCACCTCCCTGGGCAGCCCATTCCAGCAGTCAATGACTCTCTCAGGGAAGAACTTTCTCCTCACCTCCAGCCTAAACTTCCCCTGGCACAGCTTGAGACTGTGTCCTCTTGTTCTGGTGCTGCTTGCCTGAGAGAAGAAAGCAACCTCCTCCTGGCTACTAGCACCCTTCAGGTAGTTGTAGACAGCAAGAAGGTCTCCCCTGAGCCTCCTCTTCTCCAGGCTAACCAATCCCAGCTCCCTCAGCCTCTCTCCATAGGGCTGTGCTCGAGGCCTCTCCCCAGCCTCGTTGCCCTTCTCTGGACATGCTCAAGTACCTCAATGTCCTTCTTCAATGGAGGGGCCCAGAACTGGACACAGGACTCAAGGTGTGGCCTAACCAATGCAGAGGCCAGGGGAAGAATGACCTCCCTGCTCCTGCTGGCCACACTATTGCTGATGCAGACCTTCTTGGATAGATCATTTGCCTTCTTGGCCACCTGGGCACACTGCTGGCTCATGTTCAGGTGGGTGTCAATCAGCACCCCCAGATCCCTTTCTGTTTGGTTGCTCTCCAGCCACTCCCACCCCAACCTGTAGCTCTGCATGGGGTTGTTGTGGCCAAAGTGCAGCACCTGGCACTTGGATTTGTTGAGCTCCATCCCCTTGGACTCTGCCCATCTGTGCAGGTAGTCGAGGTCCCGCTGCAGAGCCCTTCTGCCTTCCAATCCAGCAACATCTGACCATCTTCTGTTTTCACAGAAGATGGGAAAAAAAAACAAAAAACAAAAAAACCTGGGAAAAAACCCCAACTTTAAAATCTTCAAGTAATGAATGCTTAAACATGAGAAATCAGATTAGGAGTAGTATATAACAAAACTCACCTGCAATGAAATACCTAAATTAAATGCAATGTCTCAAACAAGACTTCTTTTGCAAGTCTTCTGCATATTCTTTGCAGGTTATCCATGAACCTTGGGAACCTCTGGGAAGCCCTAGCTTGAGATGTGGAAAAAAAAAGCTAACTGATATTATGTGAGTTTGCAACACTGCCTGAAGATACAGCATAGACAAGTTAAAGGAAAGCTCTGAGCTAATTCCCTTGTCAATACACTTTTCTTAGTTAAAATTCATAAAGATAAATGATGTGGAAGAATTTTGCTCAGATGCATTGTCAGGCTAACCTGATATGGTCAGATTAACCTGACATGGGCTGTCTGGCATGCCAGCTGGAACAAAAATTAGACACTTCTCAATCACTGCCTGCAGAGGAAACCTTTGGGTTTTATACTTCTCAGATTATATCTAATTTGAGGTATTTCATGCATTTATGACTTGGTGATTACATACAGAAGAACAGTAGTGAAGAATTACACCAGCTATCAAGGTAGTATGCCAAAACCAGGAGTCTGAACTCATCCACAGCCTTCTGTCTGTCTCATTTGCCTGAGCCTTGCATGCATTTTACTCACTGGGAGAAGGAGGATTAGTCAGAAAACCAGTAATGACAAACCAAACTGAGTACAGACTGCAAACATTTGCTCATCATTCACATCTAAAACTAGGTGGTTGAAGGATTCTTTGAGGTCAAGATCCAGTGGCAGTGACACATGAACCTTGATTTCCACATTAAAAAAACAAACAAACAAACAAAACCAAACTAAACCCCAAAATCAAACCAAGCAAACAAAAAATAAACCCACAAAAAAAACTATTGCATAGTAAAGATTACTACAATATTATAGAGCCCAGAAAGCTTCCTCACTTTCATTTAGGCCAGATGGATTCAAAGTAGAGAGCTCCTTGTGTCTTGTTACATCTTAGGAACCACAGCCATCCAAAGGAAGATTAAATTAAATATCCAACCTCATCAACTGGTAAAACTAAAGGGCTAGTAAACCTCAGGAAAGCAAGCTACACTCATTTTTTTTTGTACTTGACTTAGCTGATATTAGGTAGGTTGGTTGCTGTTGAAAACTGTATCTACTTTGGTAGAGAAGCTTACTTGGGTGAATGCACTGAATGTAAATGTCTCTGGGCTTTTGGGTTGAAATCAGCCATTAGCATTGCCTTTTATTTTACCTTATTAACATTTATACACTAAGGAGGGGAATACTTTCACAGCCTAGCCATAGGGGTTTGTGTTTTCCTCTATACATCCTCACCCCATAATGAAAGTTTTGGGGTGGGGATATCCATGTGATACATTTTGAGTGAAGACATTTGATGGTTAAAAGTCACTGGCAATGTGTGATTGTTGTTTCTTCCTTGAAATCTAGAAAGGCAAGTAAGTGTTAAAGGCTGCTTTAAGCAGCAGTTTATCTCTTGTGCTAAGAGACAGAACTGCTACCCCACACAAATGAAGATGACAATGCTATTTTCACTCTAAATTTATGTAAACTATGTCCTTTAACTTAAGCTGTGTGCTGCAATGAGCTAGCTAATACAGAATGAGTTTTAAAGGATGCTGATGCGCCAGAGAATGTAGCAGAACCTAATGCAGTGTGATGAGCTAACATGCTACATCCAGTATGAAATACAGACTACCTTGGGAAGAGACTTGGACCATTTGTGGACCAGGGTCTTGAATCAGAGCCAGAGAGATTAAACCAGCCTAACTAATTTTAGAAAGCTTTTTAGAAATAGTCACTGGAATTACTTTATGTTCTCCCAGGTGTCTGCCTGGGTCTAGTGTCCTTGATTGTACAGCCCTTGGGAGTTTTAGAAAGAAGAAGAACAGGCCATCCTTGCTCCCAAGCTCTTTTTTTTTTTTTTTTTTTTTTTTTTTTTTTTCCTTCTTNTGGGCAGTTGCTATGAAACACAGGCAATCATCACTGTCTCTCAATACCTCATTTGCCAAACAGGGTTAACACTGTCTCTTTCACAGCAATATAGCCAGATATGTTGTGAGGAACATACTGCAGATCAGAAAAACAAGGAAGAAACATTAGATGTGCCAAAATTAAAAAAAAAAAAAAACAACAAAAAACAAACCAACAAACAAAGAAACCCGAACAGGAACAACAAAACAAAACCCTGTACTGAGTTCTACTACTGATAAAGAAGCATAAGATTACAGTTGTCATAAACTTTCTAATTCTCTTAGGAAGGTTACTGGAAAATTACCTTCTGGAGTTGCTTATGTGGAAATATCAATAGCAAAACAAAAATAAATCTTCAGTTCTCCCTGAAGTTTTTGTAGGTTAAAGCTGTAGCTCTAACCTCCCGTATCTGATGAACAGAGAATGCAGCAATACCCTCAAATTACTTAGGTTTTTATAGAGACAATGATTCAGCCCTAGAGCCACTGGTAGTTGTGTGATAATTGGAGATACATATGAGATTCTGTGGAAAAAAAATAAAAAATAAAAAATGAAGAGGCAAATACTGTTGAACATCTTTTGAAACACTTTTTCCTTCCTGTGGAGTATTTTATTCTTGGAAAATGCAGAATTAGATGTTTGGTTTGGGGATTGCAATCTGTATACTCTTTATTTTAGGTAGAAATCTTGTTATCAGCTTCTTCCTTGTAAACACTCAGAACTGGTAGATCAGAATATGCCTGACTTTGATCAGAGTTTGTATACATCTACATTTTGCAGTGTGAGCCTTCTTATTTTGCTATAGGTAGTCCAGACCTTCCTTGATTTTTACAAGCCCATAAAGTGGTGGTTATCTCTAGTAGCGCATCTTGGGCTTCCCAGCACTCACCGAGGCAGCCTCAGCCTAAAAGTGAGGAGGTTTGACCTGTTACATGGATGTGAAAATGAATGTGTGGCACACGGATGTGGTTTATGTTGTGATAGTCCTTATTTCATCCCCTCACCACTCCCAGCTTTGTCCTCTCGGGTAGTCTGTACAGCACTAATTATCTTAAGCCAAACCCATACAAGAATTTAGGTACTTGAAAATGAGAATCCTTGTATTTACAGAAGTATAAAGTAATTAGGCAAATCCTCTAAAGGTTTTGACTCAAATCTCCCAATTATTACTGATGATGTCTCTTTTATAAGGCCTCCTTGGGTGCTTTTGTGAATGTTACCCTTTTGAAAGGACCTGGGGGTCTGGGTTGGTGAAAAGCTCAACATGAGCCTGCAGTGTGCACATGCAGCCCAGACAGCAACTGTGTACTGGGCTGCAGCAAGAGCAGTGTGGGTAGCAGGGTAAGGGAGGGGATTCTGCCACTTTACTCTGCTCTCCTCAGACCCCACCTGGAGTCCTGTGTGCAGTTCTGGAGCCCTCAGCACAGGAAGGACATGGAAATGTTGGAGCAGGTCCAGAGGAGGCCACAAAGATGCTGAGAGGGCTGCAGCAGCTCTCCTATGAGGACAGACTGAGAGAGTTGGGGTTCTTCAGCCTGGAGAAGAGGAGGTTTCCAGAAGACCTTATAGAAGCCTTCCAGTATCTGAAGAGGGTCTGCAGGAAGGCTGGGGAGGAACTATTGACAAGGTCTTGTAATGACAGGACAAGGGGCAATGGGTTTGAACTGGTAGAGAGGAGACTGAAACTGGATGTTAGGAGGAAGTTCTTTGCAGTGAGGGTGGTGAGACACTGGCACAGGTTGCCCAGGGAGGTTGTGGCTGCTCCCTCCCTGGAGGTGTTCAAGGCCAGGTTGGAGGAGGCCTTGAGTGAGGTGTCCTAGTGGGAGGTGTCCCTGCCTATGGCAGGGGGGTGGAACTAGATGATCCTTGAGGTCCCTTCCAACCTTACCATTCTATGAAATATCTAACAATGACCTTCCTACGTGTTTGGGTGTTGGGTGATCTGCTGTTATGGATGTCAAATGCAAGAAAATGGCACATATGTTAATAACCTACATGCTGTACCATGGACTTTCTATTAATTACTATTAAATACTTAATCTCCAGTACATTCATCTTTCTGTTTGTCCAGTTACACACCAGAGACTCCAGGCAGGCTTTGTGCAGTCTCCACTGCCAGCACAAACCTGCCACTTGCTGAACAAAACATTTTGAACCTTTCACAGTTGCAATTCAGACTTCTCTATCAGAGCAGTGGTTTTTCAAAGGGAATATTTTCCTTTTTACCTAATTCTGTTGCTGTCTAATGGATAGGAGCAATTGAAATACCCTACTTTAGCCTTGGGTTTTCAGCTGAGGAGAAAATAAACATCCAGGCACTGTTCTGTGACAATGGCTCTCTGGGGGATAACAGATGCACTTTTTTTTGTTGTTTTTTTTTTTTTTTTCCCTACTGTTCTGCAGAAGATCTCCAAGTAATTTGTCCAGGTCATTTTATACAGTCAGCATAGCTCTTGACACATGTGTTCCTCTTCCCCTAGAGCAGGGGACACAATAATTCATGACTCCTTTTCCTCAGTGATTTAGTCAAGTTGCTGTCTGACTCCCTGATTAATTCACACCACTTCCTCAAAAACTCTTACTTAGTCAAGTGACAGAGTTCTTACTCTGCAGGTTCCCACTCTCCAACAGAATAATTATTTGGCCTTCTGCAGCACACAGGCTGCTGGAAAAGCTTCTGGGTCTGGACAAGCTGTTTGAAAAGTGACTTGGCTGTGAAGCAAAGCCGTGCTGGTTGAACTTCCATGCTATCTCCCAAGCAGATTGTCATGGTACAGCAGATAGCCTATTAACAATCTTCTCTGTCTCACTGGGCATCAAAAATACTTGTTTAAAGACAAACACAAAGGCTGTCAAACATAAAGGGAAAAGAAGCAGTTGGGTCTGATAGCACATCCCAAGACATGGATCAGTGTCAAAGTGCAGATGTACCAGCCAAGCTACTTAGACACAAATCATACCTTGCAGAAGCAGCCACTTGTCCCAGTCATAGAACCACCTGGGTCAAAAAAGTCTGTTAAGACCATCAAGTTCAGCTGTTGACCTAGCACTAGCAAGTCACGGCACTAAGCTCCATACTTTAAACACTTCCAGGTTTAGTGATCAGCCACTTTCCCAGGCAGCCTGTTGCAGGGGTTTACAACTCTTCCAGTGAGGAATGTCCAGTCTAAATCCCCCCTAGTGTAACTTGATGCCATTTCCTTTTGTCCTACCACTTGTTGCCTGGGAGAAGAGACCAGTCCCCAGCCTTGTTACAACCTTCAGCGAAGTCATAGAGTGAGGTGGTCTCCCCTCAGCCTCCCTTTCTCCAGACTAAACAATCCCAGTCCACTCAGACACTCTTCACAAGACTTGTGCTCTAGACCCTTCCCCAGAAACTGTCTTTCTTTGGACACACTCCAGCACCTCAATGTCTCTCTTGTAGTGAGGGGCCCAAAACTGAACACAATATTTGAGGTGTAGCCTCACCACTGCCAAGTACAGGGAGAAAGTCACTTCCCAGGCCCTGTTGGTCACACTATTTCTGATACAGGACAGGATATCATTGGCATTCTTGGCCACCTGGGCACATTGCTGCCTCATATTCAACCAGCTACTGACTAACACCCCCAGATCCTTTTCCTTCAGACAGCTTTCCAGCCATGTTTCCTCAGACCTGTAGTGTTGCATGAGGTTATTGCAAGCCAAATGCAGGATCTGGCTTTTGGCCTTGTTGAAACTCATACCAGTGGCCCAGCCAGCCAGTTCAGATCCCGCTCTAGAACATCCCTATCCTCAAGCAAATCAACACTCCTATTCAGCTTGGTATCTTCAGCAAACTCAGTGAGGGTGCACTTGATCCTCCTGCCCAGATCATGAATAAAGATATTAAACAGCACTGTCTCCAATACCTAAGGAATACCACTTGTGACTGGCTGCCAAATGAATTTAAGTTCAGTCACCAAATTCAGTCTTCATGTTCTGCACCTTGGTTTTGTCAGCCCAGGGGTCCTCATGTCACTGTATTGCTTCATGCATAACTGCTAGCCCATATCACACCTTGCTCTTCCCTTCCTTCTTCTTGATGATGCATTTTCACCTTTTCCCTAGTTGTCAGCTGATGTCTCAGCATATCTCCTTGAATTTTCTGTTCTTTTTCAGCAGCCTTCTCCCTCATGGCCAATTTCTATTTCATGGTAATGTGCAAAAAGTGGATATATAGGTAAAAGAGCTAATTAGGAACTTAGAATTGATTCTCAGAAGACTGAAGTCCTGTGGTTAGATTTTTATAAATTATTTTTTTTAATCTCCTGAATGCAAATTTGACAACAATATTAACTTTCATGGTACCTCAGATCTGTTTCGTATAAACACACAAAGTTATTTTTACACGTGTAAAACGGGTGCAAGATGTACCAGTGCCAAGTGGCATCACTCAGGAGTCAGTGCTGGGACCAATGATGGTTAACATCTTTGTCAGTGCCATGGACAGAGGAATCAGTGCAGCCTCAGCAAGTTTGCAGATGGCACCAAGCTGTGTGGCACAGTCGACTTGCTAGAGGTCAGGGATCCATCCAGAGGGACCTGGACAGGCTGCAGAGCTGTGCCCAGGTCAACCTCATGGGATTCAACGAGGCCAAGTGTAAGGTCCTGCCCCTGGGTAGGCACAATCCCAAGCACAAATCCAGGCTGGGTGGTGAATGGCTGAGAGCAGCCCTGAGGAAAAGAACCTGGGGGTCTGGGTTGATGAAAAGCTCAACATGAGCCTGCAGTGTGCACATGCAGCCCAGACACCAATTGAGTGCTGGGCTGCAGTAAGAGCAGTGTGGGTAGCAGGGCAAGGGAGGGGATTCTGCCACTTTACTCTGCTCTCGTCAGACCCCACCTGGAGTCCTGTGTGCAGTTCTGGAGCCCCCAACACAGGAAGGACATGGAAGTGTTGGAGCGGGTCCAGAGGAGGGCC
>VWZE01009417.1:25854-36132 GCA_013396675.1 Eubucco bourcierii
ACAGGTTGCCCAGGGAGGTTGTGGCTGCTCCCTCCCTGGAGGTGTTCAAGGCCAGGTTGGAAGAGGCCTTGAGTGAGGTGTCCTAGTGGGAGGTGTCCCTGCCTATGGCAGGGGGTTGGAACTAGCTGATCCTTGAGGTCCCTTCCAACCTTACCATTCTATGATTCTATTTGTGTTTTGTTCTATTTGTCTATCACTTTCTTTGCCACAGTATTTCTCAAATGCTGTGAGCATGGCCCATTTATAGGCTCCAGACTCATAGCTCTCCTTTCCTCTCCCTGTTTCCAACTTTGAAAACTCCTTCAGCACCTACATCTTATACTGCTGGCAGCAACTCTGCTCATTTAAGGCAGACAGATGAGAACTCATTAAAATTACTAGGGCCAGTTGTAGGAGGACAGAGCTGTGCCCAACAAGTGTTAAGCTAGTGCAACTATTGTGGCTCATGTATCACCACCAAAGGGCTGTAAGCCATAGACTGAGAAACATTGTCTAGGAACTCAGTTCTGGCCATTTACTTCAGAAGCCAAGGTAAGTTATACTGGTTTACATCCAGTATAAATAAGCTCAGAGTTGTGCCCAAGTCTGGAACATTTTTTATTCAACACACTTTGAAACTAACATTGTAGCAAATGTCATAGAATTGTTATACTGAAATGTCACCTGTTCTTTCATTACCATCACTATTTTCCATCAAGTTGTATTGACTTTCATATCTCAGCAACAAGGCTGATGCCATTCTCATTTGTCGCTGAGGCAAGAAAAAGCCAACCAGAAAATAAAACATTTTAAAAATGGATCTTTATATTTGATTGGAAAAGGCTGAGTTCATTACCTAGGCATGTGGTTTTTCCTAATCTGCAAGAAAGCAGAACACTGACTGGAAATAGAAAGGTCTAATGTGTCAGATAATTTGCACATGATTTACATATGATGTTTTTCTATTTATTGTTTCTTTTTCTCGCTTCTGTTTTGCAACCTGTAGTTCTTTTTATTTCATCTTTCTGTATTCTGTGGAATGAAAGAGAATTTGGGTTGCTAAGTCCTTTCCAGGTAACCCACTGCTGCAACACATGCAAAGCATTTCATGAAAAGAACTTGGATGTGGTTGTGCTGGATTGCGGTTAATTGGAACATTTTAACAGAGAAAATTAAGGCTGTGAAAAGAAAACAATGGTGATGTCTACTTCACTCATAGGCTTGCTGAGATGTTTATGAAAAAGCATACAAAACATAGATAAATCACTTGGGCTCAGACACTCTTTGGCTGTCTAGTGTCTTGCTTTCTCCTGAGGCTCAGAGAGTCTCAGTCTCCAGCTTTTTCGCCTTCTCTCTGCTGAATAACCTAACTAACCATTCTACTTCTAACCCCACTGACCAATCCTCCAAACTCAACTTGCACTTAAGCCAAACCCTAGGGTAAGGTACAGGGGTGAGGAGAAGGTGGAAGGGTGGTTGGGAGCCCCTCCTGGGGTCTCTGATTTCTGGGAGGGGAGTTGTGTTTCTGTATTCCCTGACAGGACAAGGGGCAATGGGTTTAAAGTAGCAGAGGGGAGATTTGGACTGGATGTTAGGAGGAAGTTCTTTCCAGTGAGGGTGGTGAGACATTGGCATAGGTTGCCCAGGGAGGTTGTGGCTGCTCCCTCCATGGAGGTGTTCAAGGCCAGATTGGATGAGGCCTTGAGTGACCTGTACTAGTGGGAGGTGTCCCTGCCTGTGGCAGGGGGTTGGAACTAGATGATTCTTGAGGTCCCTTCCAACCTTACCATACTATGATTCTATGATTCCCTTTAACTTGTCTATGTCTGTAACTATTCCTGTCTATTGTGTGTATCTCTGCTTGTATATTGTGCTCAGCTGTAAATAGAGCTTCAGTCTTTAACTTCCAGCCAGCTGAGTCTAGTCTGGGTGATTTTACAAAGTGTGAGGAGGCAGGGAACTCCCAAACCATCACAACGTAAAACAATTGCAGGTGGTTTCAGGAGATGAAGGAAAACACAAGAGAGAGTTCTTATTTTTTTCAGTAGTTTAACCCTATTTATTGTAGCAAAGTGAATTGTGTTCATTTCCTCTAAGGTTAATTATTATTAGAGGTTAAAATCAGAGTACACATCCTAATGTCTAGGTACACATTTTCTGGGCACACATGCACCTATATACAAAAGAGGGAACATGTGTGCTCTTCTGTCAAGTAACTTAAGGCAACATGAACCAGAAGCACTTTTTTTAAAGGGAAACAAAAATCAGAAACTGAAGGATAACATTTCTTTTACTAAACAAATACTCAAGCCCTCAAATCTTTCAGCTCTGTGTCTTGGCACTTTGTCCACTATACTTTTGAAAGGGGAAGAGATGGGCAATTTACTCTAGCAGTGTTTTTGAGCTAAGAACTGCAACTCATCACAAGTCACAGCTGCTACTTGTGCTCCTTTACATCTGTAGTTTCTTGCCTCATACTGGTATTGTAACCTCTTCTGGGGTATGGAATAGATTTAATGCTCTGGGTTGAAGTACAAACCCCACAATGAATTTCTAACCTATGACTAGAACTGTTGTTGTGATATTATACTTGTAGTGGAGGGTAATTAATTACTGCGAGATGATATTGTTTTTAAAATATTAACATAGTTTATTAATATTAAACATTCAGAACTCACATCACCCCAATCACCAATCTAATAATAATAATAGGTTCTTTGCATCACTCATGGAAACTTTATATACAGGCAATAACAGGATCTAGCAATAGCTAGTAAATATATACATTAATTGAACTTGATTAAACTGGAAGAGAAAGCTTTGTGGTTAGTGCATCACTTGCAGTCAAATGCTGCTTGCTCTCTAGATGGACTCAAGGAGCTCCTTTCTGCTTATGGCAGAAGGCAATGGTGAATTGCAAGAGGCTTTAAGTATTTATTCACAAAAATATTATCTGGCAGTACACAAAGCTCGTGGTAGGGTTGCTGTCGGTAGCTGTTAGAGGCTTTGGAGTTTCCCCTGGCTTCTGGGTGCTGGAGAAAGGAGGGAGATGACCTCTGACCTGGTCCTGGCTCTCTGGATGATCTGTGAATCTCCAAGGCTTCTGTCTCTCAAGAGCATGCAGATGTCTTCTAGTTTTGAGGTCTGTGGTAATGGGTTGGACTTGATGATCTTTGAGGTCTCTTCCAACCTTGGTGATACTGTGATGTCTTGTAATGTGCAGTCTCAGCATGGTGTCACACTGGCTGTGCAGGCTGAACACATGGAGGTTTTAAAGCCTGATCCTATTCGCTGAAGTTCCACACAGTTCAGGATGCAATAAAGTAGTAGAAGCGCAGATACAATGGCAGAAAGCAGATACAACAGTGGAGCACACATATAATAGCAGATACACCTTGTAATGACAAAGGCACACTGTGCTCCCTGCTCATCTCCTTTTATCCATACGGCCCAAAACTAATGGGTCTTTGGACACAGAACAGCCATCAGAACAGCAGTNGCCAGAACATGTACAAGCCTATTTTGGCCTGCTTAGGCCTACCATGACAATACTGCATGCAATGAAACATTTTACAGTGACACAAGACAAAGACACTTGCTATCCAGCCAACAGTAGTCTACTCCCCAAACCTGTGGAAGCAAAGACGTTTCTGGTATTGCTTTCCATGTTCCACTGAAGATCAGAAGACAGATAGATAGTANCCTGCGGTTGCTCTCCCCGAAACAGAAGGAGGGAGAGCATAAATATATGTCTGGGCAAGCCAGAACATGTACAAGCCTATTTTGGCCTGCTTAGGCCTACCATGACAATACTGCATGCAATGAAACATTTTACAGTGACACAAGACAAAGACACTTGCTATCCAGCCAACAGTAGTCTACTCCCCAAACCTGTGGAAGCAAAGACGTTTCTGGTATTGCTTTCCATGTTCCACTGAAGATCAGAAGACAGATAGATAGTAATATCCCTGAGTGAGAGAGACTAAAATGTATGCCCTGCTGAATGAATAGATCTCAAAACGTAAGGTAATGACTTAGAAGGGAAGACATCCTCCCTGAAGCTACCCATATGCAAAAGTATTAATTCCCAGTGGATTAAGTAATTCACAGGGTAAGAGAACTCATACAAACCCAGGAGAAAGCAATTACATTCCCCTGAAAAGATTAGATATAAAGATATTAAAATAAAGACCAGACACAACCACCTCATCCAAGTATTTATTCTCAGAGAAGTCTACAGGCCTGTATGGGCATTATATCTCAAGACACTGATAGTAATAAGTCTCCTTCAATATTTTAAACTAATTGGTTGCACATATTTTGGGCTGTGCAGTTCACCATTATGCTCCATGGGATGCATGTTCTAAGATCACTTATAAAAAGTAAAAGACAACATCTTCATATGATCAAATACCCCATGAGCAATCACTCTAAGATAGCAGCTCAGTCACATTTCATCCCCTGAAAATATTCCAAAGGTGCAGTCTGAGTTTGATTGCTATTAAAGGGAGGGAAATGTCCTTCTTCCCATTATGCTTTCAGGCAGCTGAAACAGTTTTCAACCTTGTCTGTCAGTGACCCTGAAAGCAGGCAGCCTGATGCAATCAAAAAAACTGTGCAACTGGGAATGCATCATTAAAAAAAGGTAAAACAGTAGATGGTGGCAATGAAGACACAAAGTGCCAATAGGGACAGCCTTAGTTCACCCTTGAGAATAATTTAACAATAAAAATATGATAAACATTATAGAGAAAATTGATTGGTTTTGAATTTAACAGTGGATGCTACAGAGTAGCAATGAACTGTTAAGATGATGAAGTGTTTGGAGCATCTGTCGCGGAAGGAGAGGCTGAACGAGGTGGGACTGTTTCAGCCTGGAGAAGAGGAATCATATGAAGATCTCCATGTGTATAAACATCTGATGGAAAGGGAAAAGGAGATGAAGCCAGACTCTTTTCAGTGTTGCTCAGTGAGAGAACAAGAGGCAATGGGCACGAATGGAAATACAGGAAATCATATTTAAATGTGAGAAAACACTTTCTCACCATGAAGACACTCACACACTGGAACAGGATGTCCAGAAAGGCTGTGGAGTCCCCATCCTCAGAAGTATTCAGGATCCAAATGAGCATGTCCCCAGGCAACCTGTTCCAGCTGTTCCTGCTCTGACTAGAGCAATTTCTCACATGAGACAATTCTGTGATTCTCTGAGCTGTCTCATTTGCTTAAAATCAATTAGTTTTGCAGCATTGTTTGGTCAATGACGTAAGCTACATTTGCATGAGTTGCCTCATAGGCAGGGATAGGACTCAAAACCTTACAGCTACCATACAAGTTTTTTTTCTGGTCTACATTTCAGGAACATCACTGTGGTAAGGTTATTAAAAGATTGTAAAAAATGAGGCAGGTGTTGGTAACTTTAAGATGATGCATGCCTGAAGTTGCAACAAAGCCTGCTTCTGACTCCTTTTTGGTTTAGGCCAATTTCAAACTCAATTGTTATCTAATAAAAAACCGTATTCTTCATTTTAAAAATTATTTGTTAGAAATCTTAATTTTCCTTTGAGAATATTTATGGCAGATCATGTTTAGACTGACTGCCCTTACAAAGCTTCCTGCACCACACTTATCTATTTTCTCTCATCTTACAAGAGAAAGTTTGAAACTAATTTTCTTTGGTATATGTTTATCCAATCTCTAGCATAAAGTTACTCTGCCTGCTTTTGGAGAGTAAAATTAATAGTGCTAGCAGTGATAATGTTTAAAGGGTAAATTTTCCAAAATACCCAATACTGGGACCAGTTCTGTTCAATATAATCAACAATGACCTGGATGAGAGCACAGAGTGCACTGTCATCAAGTTTGCTGATGACACCAAACTGGGTAGAGTGGCTGCCACACCAGAAGGTTGTGTTGCCATTCAGAGAGACTTGGACAATCTGGAGGGTTGAGTAGGGTGAAACTGAGTGAAATTCGACAAGGGCAAGTGTAGAATCTTGCACCTGGGAAAGAACAATCCCAGGTATCAGTATAGATTGGGGGCTGATCTTTTGGAAGGCAGCAAAGGGGTCAAGGATCTGAGGGGTCCTAGTGTATGAGAGGTTGACCATGAGCCAGCAGTGTGGTCTTGTGCCAAGGAAGGTCAATACCATTCTGGAGTGTATTAAGACTGCAGATAGTAAGTCAAAAGAGGTTCTCTTCCTTCTCTACTCTGCCCTGGTGAGGCAATGTCTCAAGTACTGTGTCCAGTTCTGGGTCCCCACGTTCAAGAATGACACAGAACTGCTTGAGAGAGTTTAATGCAGAGCCACAAAGACTAAGGGAGTGGAACATCTCTCTTAGAAGGAGAGACAGAGGGAGCTGGGGCTCTTTAGCTCAGAGAGGAAGAGACTGAGAGGTGACCTCATCGATGTTTTTAAGTATGTGAAGGGTGAGTGCCAAGAGGATGGAGCCAGGCTCTGCTGGGTGATGTCCAATGACAGGATAAGAGGCAATGAGTGGAAGCTGAGGCATAGGAAGTTTCATGGAAACATGAGGAGGAATTTTGTCACTGTGAGGGTGACAGAACACTGGAACTGGCTGCCCAGGGGCATTGTGGAATCTTCCTCTCTGGAGATATTAAAAACTTGCCTGGACATCTTCCTGTGTGATTTGGTATAGGTGATCCTGCTCTGGCAGGACTGGATGAGCTTTCCAGCCCCTGACATTCAGTGACTGCTACACCTCAAGTACTGTGTTCAGCTTTCGGGCCCTCGTGCCAAGAAGGACATTGAAGGGCTGCAGTATGTCCAGGCAATGAAACTGGTGAAGGATCTGTAGCATACAGCTGGTGAGGAGCAACTGAAGGAAGTGAGAGTGTTTAATCTGGAGAAGATTATGGAGACTGAGAGGAGACACCATTGCTCCCTACAACTCCCTGAAAGGAGATTTGCAATGAGGTGGGCGTTGGTCTCTTCTCCCTAGTATCAGGTGATAGAATGAGAAAAAAAAGGTATGAAATTGTGCCAGGGGGATTAGGTTAGACATGAGGAACAATTTCTTTGCTGCAAGAGTGGTCAGGCATTGGAACAGGCTGCACAGGGAGGTGGTGGAGTCACCATCCCTGGAGGTGTTCAAGCAATGTGTGGCCATAGCAGTTTGAGATGTGGTTTAATGGCCTTGATGGTGTCAGACTGAAAGTTGGACTCGATGATCTTAGAGAGCTTTTCCAACCGAAGCAATTCTATGACAACCCAATACTACTCACCCCACGAGCTTCCAGTTCAGTCAAGTGCTTAGAGTCATCATAAACGAGGAGAAAGAAGCAGACAAATATAGAGAAGCTCAGCCTTAGCAGGAAGCCCAAGCCAGCACCTAAGGATAATAGTACAGCAACCATTGGACTATGTCAACCATTGTCTTTGTCCCTAGCTAACCAGGGGGCCACCAGGCCCCCCGGCCTTTAGATCACCTTCACCAATCACCCAGTGTGCACCATGAGTACTCACCAGTGATGATGAGAGGAAAATCCCTCTGCCCAGTTGGGCAAGGTTAGGGCTTGCCTTTCCTGAGGCTGCTTATGAAGGGGAGTGGGCAGGGAGGGCAAAGTGGCCACACCTGGGGTGGGAGGAGACTACAACAGGACCCAGGTGCACTGGATTTGGGGAAAATAAGAGTGGAAAATGCAGTGTGGGGTTGGGAAAGGGACAGATTAAAAAGGAGAGTGGGTAGAGAGGGCAAAGTGGTTCCACCTGGGGTAGAAGGAGACTCCAACAGAACCCAGGTGCTCTGGGTGTGGGGGAAAAAAAAGGATAAATGTAGTGTGGAGTGGGTAAGGGGCAGATATAGTGGAAAAAGGAAGGTGGTGATGAAAGGAGTGAGATGGAGAGGAAAAGCAGGGAGATGAAAAGAAGATGATGGGGGGAAATAAAGGAGAGTGAGGTGTGGGAGAAGTGGGATTAAAAAAAAATAATAAAATGAAAATTGGATTGTGGAAAAAAAAAAAAAAAAAAAAAAAAAAAGATAAATGTGGTCCTGATCTGGCAGGGGAATTGGGCTGGACAATCTTTCAAGGTCCCTTCCAGCCCCTAATATTCTGTGATTTATTTACTGGAGTTTTTGTAAATATTTGTGTTGTGTATCATAGAATTCTGTGGGTCAGAAGGGACCTTCAAAGGTCATCTAGTCCAACTCCTCTGCAGTGAACATGGACATCTTTAACTAGATCAGGTTGCTCAGAGCCCATCAAACCTGACCTTTAATGCTTCAAGTGATGTGTTTTCTACCACCTCTCTAGACAACCTGCACCAGTGTTTCAGCACCCTCACTGTAAGAATTTCTTCCTTATACTTAGTTTGAATCTACTTTGTGTATTTAAAAGGCTTTACTGAATATAAATCTACATAAACATTTTAAAATTCTATGTTCTTGTTAAGACAAGCCATAAAATTTTATTTGTGAAGGATCTTAGATATTGGAGCAAGTTGTCATTCTTCTAATTCACAGGAGAGAGGAAACAACTTCTCTTATTTCCAGAGTTCCCAGTCCTGGCCTTTACAGAAGCTTTCCTTTGCTATTTTCTTTACTAGTTTGTTCTCCATGTATTCCCCTTCTTTTCCTACAACATTTCTCCATCTCCTTGTGTATTATGTGAATATAACCTTATAGCAGGGCAATGAAAGGTCACCTTACCCCTACTGTCCTAGATAAATCCATATGAACTGCAGAAGACAAAAATGTGGTAGACCCAGCCATTTAGAATCATGGAATCATAGAATGGTAAGGGTGGAAGGGACCTCAAGGATCATCTAGTCCCAACCCCCTGTCATAGGCAGGGACACCTCCCACTAGGACAGGTCACTCAAGGACTCGTCCAACCTGGCCTTCAACACCTCCAGGGAGGCACCAGCCACAACCTCCCTGAGCAACCTGTTCCAGTGCCTCACCACCCTCACTGTAAAGAACTTCCTCCTGACATCCAGTCTAAATCTCCCCTTTGCCAGTTTAAACCCATTGCCCCTTGTCCTAGCATTGCACTTCTAGTCACAGTCCTTGCAACTGTGTGTCTGTTGTTGTTGCTCACTGATACAGACACAAGAAGAGAGTGGGCTGTGAGCTTGGCTTGTTATGATATTACAGTATGGTCATTACTTGTGCACTTCTTCCACCTGTAATCTTGAGTAAAATGTGTAGCTTATCTTTATTGCCACCTGAGGGAATGGGTGGGAGGAAAAAAGAAACAAAAAGGAAATGCTAACAGAAGTCCAGTTAAAACAGAGTTGATACATGAAGTGGATTGTGTATAGGGATTGGAGATGTAAAAAGCATGTTTAACAATCACAGTGCTCAGGTTTTGCATATTTTAAAAGTACTTTCCTTACTTTTCTTCTCTGTTCAACATTGTTTGCCTTTACTTCCAGGTATCTGCAATAATCTATCCAGAAACACCAAGAACCTATGCTGAAATAGATACTAAACCCATGTCATTTATAGAGCTTATTTGACTTCTACAGATGCCTATGAAATCACAGCAACCTGGGGTGCAATTCAGCTATATTCATCAACCTACTTCAAGTCCTTTTTTTAACTTGATTGGCCAATAAATTTGTTAGGTTCCCTGAAGATGGATGACTTTTGCTCACAGTGATTAAAAATCAGCAGAGCTATAAAATGTCCACATGTACTCTGCCAACACAAGACAAGTATTACTGTGAAAGTATTTTGGGGATTGGATAATAAGGATACCTGATCAACTGTACCACATATCTATGAAAGTGGAAAAGTTCTTGTTAATTTGATTGAATATTAAATTATACTACCTACTATCTGAGACATCCTGTATTTACCTGGACCTGAGTAAGGCATTTGACTCTGTCCCGCATGACATCCTGGTCACCAAACTGGGAAAACATGGACTGGATGGGTGGAGCACTGCTGGGTAAGGAATTGGCTGGATGGTGGCACACAGAGAGTGCTGATCAAGGGCACAATGTCCACCTGGAGACCAGTGCCAAGTGGTGTCCCTCAGGGGTCAGTGCTGGCACCAGTGCTGGTTAACATCTTTGTCAGTGACATGGACACAGGAATCAGTGCACCCTCAGCAAGTCTGCAGATGACACCAAGCTGTGTGGCACAGTCGACTTGCTAAAGGGCAGGAATCCATCCAGAGGGACCTGGACAGGTTGCAGAGGTGAGCCCAGGCCAACCTCATGAGATTCAACAAGGTCAAGTGTAAGGTCCTGCACCTGGGTAGGCACAATCCCAAGAACAAACCCAGACTGGGTGGTGAATGGCTGAGAGCAGCCCTGAGGAAAAGGACCT
>VWZE01009417.1:40172-51898 GCA_013396675.1 Eubucco bourcierii
TGCAGCCCAGCACACAGTTGCTGTCTGGGCTGCACTCACACTGCAGCCTCCTGTTGAGCTTTTCTTCACCCCAGACCCTCAGGTCCTTTTCCTCAGGGCTGCTCTCAGCCATTCCCCACCCAGCCTGGAGTTGTGCTTGGGATTGTGCCTACCCAGGTGCAGGACCTTACGCTTGGCCTTGTTGAATCTCATGAGGTTGGCCTGGGCCCACCTCTGCGGCCTGTCCAGGTCCCCCTGGATGGATCCCTGCCCTCTAGCAAGTCGACTGTGCCACACAGCTTGGTGTCATCTGCAGACTTGCTGAGGGTGCACTGATTCCTCTGTCCATGGCACTGACAAAGATGTCAAACAGCACTGGTGCCAGCACTGACCCCTGAGGGACACCACTTGTCACTGGTCTCCAGGTGGACATTGTGCCATTGATCATCACTGACATTGAAGTGATTCAAGACAGCCAGCACAGCTTCACCAAGGGCAAGTGTGGCTTAGAGCAACCTAGCTGGCTTTCTTCAATGATGTAACTACATCAGTGGACAAGGGAAGACCAGCAGAAGTCATCTCTCTGGACTTCTGTAAAGCCTTTGACACAGTCTCTCACAGCATCCTCCTCTCTAAGCTGCAGAGATGTGGATTTGATGGGTGGATTGTACAGTGGATAAGGAAATGTTTGAATGATTGCATCCAAACGGCTCAGTGTCCAGATGGAGATGGGCAACAAGTGGTGTCCCTCAAGCATCTTTATTGGGACCATATCATTATCAATAGTATCAATAGCCAGATTGAGGCACCCTCAGCAGATTTCAAGATGATGCCAGGCTGAGTGATGTAGTTAATAAGTATGAAGGACAGGATGTCACCCACAGGGATCTGGACAGGCTGAAGAGGTGGGCTGAAAAGAGTTCCATGAGGTTCAGTATGGGAAAGTGTAAAGTCCTGCAGTCTTTGGCAAGATTGGTAAGTCTGGGAAATCCAAGATATTTATACAGGCTGGAGGATGATGACATTGGCAGCAGCTCTGCAGAAAAGGGCTTGGATATGCTGGTGGATGAGAAGCTAGACTGTGTCTGCTTGCAGCCCAGAAGACAAATTGCATCCTGGGCTACATCAAAAAAGGTGTAGCCAGCAGATCAAGAGAGGTGATTCTGCCAATCCACTCTGCTCTGGTAAGAGGTCACCTAGAGTACTGCATCCAGCTCTGGAGCCTTCAACACAGAAGGACATGGACCTGATGGAGCAGGGTCTGGACCAAGTTCTCTTAGACAGGCTGAGATAGCTGGAATTGTTCAGCCCGGATAAGAGAAGGTTCTGGGGAGACCTAACAATGACCTTGCTGCACCTGAAGGGGGCTAAAAGAAGGCTGCAGAGGGACTGTTTACAAAGGCCTGCAGTGCTAGGAGGAAGGGCAGTGGTTTGACATTAGAGGAGGTTCAGATTGGCTGTTAGGAACAAGTTCCTTACCACGAGGGTGATGGAACACTGGAACAAGCTGCCCAGTGGGAGCCCCATCCCTGGAGATATTCAAGCTTGGGCTCAAGGAGGCTCTGAGCAACCTGATCTAATGGAGAATATCCCTGCTCACTGAAGGGCAGTTGGACTAGATGACCTCTGCAGGTCCCTTCCAACCCAATCTATTCTATGATTTTCTGATTACAGCAGCTAAGCTGTAAAGAAATGCGGGGTGGGGGAAGGAAATTGAATTTGCTGATTTTGATTACATGCAGCTTAATTATAATTGATTTAGTGGTAATGCTACATATCTCATGCAGAAGGCTGACTGGGTAAAGGATTTCTTAAAATTCACAGTTGTGGGGTTTTTTTCTGCTCCAGTTTTACATTGCATATTGTATCTTTTAAATGCAGACTCTGTGATTATCTTAGCTGTGCCATGAGTATTGTCCAAGAACCACATGAAATGTTATCTTATGTCTTCAGGTCTCCCTTCCTCCCTTTCTTCATCAGATTTTACTGTCAAAACTGGCCAAGTAATTAGGACAATTAAGGTGCCCCTGAGATATAATTATCCTTTCTAATTTCTCCATATGTTTAAGAAAAATTATGATTGGCTCACAAAAACAGGGTCCCTGCAGTACAGTGAGAAAGAGGATACTGGAAATGAACAAATCATCTTTAATCTCCTACACTTAAATAGTCCCTAAAACAATTTAAGACCGAATTCTTCCTTCTATGCCAGTAACTCACACCACAAAGCAACACTTTAAGAATGTGTAGACAAATAAATGAGGATCATCTCTGTTCAAAGTATTCTTTGTTGTATTAGGATCCTCATAATGACTCCCAGTTGCTAGCGTGAAGAAGATAAATGTGACAGCCACTTCCCATGCCCCACTAACTCACTATTCATCTAGCTAAGTACACAGACAGTCCTCTGAGTACCCCTCCAGCCTCACAGCTCCTCTGTGGCTGAGCAGCCTTCTTCCCACTTTTATGGAGCAAGAATTGGTTTAGACAAACAGAACATCTTATCTTATTTGGGCAGTTTATGGAGGAGAAGCTGAGTGCTTGCCCTCACCATATAAATGCTGGACCAGTATTGCTCACAAGGTCATGGTGCAGGACTGTGCCTACCATGAAACCATCAGCACTTGCAACAACTCACAGAACTGGCCCTTGGCTGAAAAATGTTCAGGGTTCCTCAGGCATACTATTGTGCAGCCAAGAAATTTTGTTCTCCCTCCTCCTGCATCTCCAGATACTTATAAATTATAAAACTGAAATACATTTTTTTTTTTTTTGCTTAATTTTGTGAAGAAAATTTAGGTTAGTAAAATACATCATCATTATTACTTAGATTGAATGAAGAGCTGGTTATAAAATGTTTTAAAACACCAATGTATTGGCACAGCACTCTTTTAGCTCCAAATTTCAAAATGCAGATAGAATGCTAAGGAGTTAATATTCCCCCCCAGGGAACTGTGGTGCACCATTAACTTCAGCTTCCAAAGAAGGGATGAATTTAAAAGGATAAATATGACACAATAGTACAGGAATAGATATATTCATAGAATCATAGAATGGTAAGGTTGGAAGGGACCTCAAGGATCATCTAGTTCCAAACCCCTGCCATAGGCAGGGACACCTCCCACTACTACAGGTCATTCAAGGCCTCCTCCAACCTGGCCTTGAATACCTCCAGGGAGGGAGCAGCCACAACCTCCCTGGGCAACCTGTGCCAGTGTCTCACCACCCTCACTGCAAACAACTTCCTCCTAACATCCAGTCTAAATCTCCCCTCTGTCAGTTTAAACCCATTGCCCCTTGTCCTGGCATTACAAGACCTTGTCAATAGAATCATAGAATCATAGAATCATAGAATAGTAAGGTTGGANCCTTCCTGTAGGCCCCTTCAGATATTTGAAGGCTATTCTAAGGTCTCCTTGAAGCCTTCTCTTCTCCAGGCTGCAGAGCCCCAACTCTCTCAGCCTGTCCTCATAGGAGAGCTGCTGCAGCCCTCTGAGTATCTTGGTGGCCTCTTCTGGACCCACTCCAACACTTCCATGTCCTCCCTGTGCTGGGGGCTCCAGAACTGTACACAGTAGAAAGCTGTTTATACCACATTCCCATATGCAGGAACATACTCTTTTTTTACCACCTCCGCACCTCAACTGTATGTTTCTACAAATTTATGTTTATAAAATCACATTCCTGAGGAAAACAGAGCAATGAATGCTTTAAATTCTGCTTCTTTCAGCTGTGGCTCTCAAATCATTCAAATCAAATCACATTGGATCATTCAAATGACTATCAAATCATAATGGAATCTTCCCTATTTAAAACACATAGCCCTACAGAAATGTCTTTAAGTGAAAATGTGGTACTCTTCTCATAGGGGATACATTGGAAAAGAATCAGTGAAATGGAAATCAGAATTTGGGGAGATGGTTAATTGCAGTCTCTACCCAGACCTAATTTGCCTTCTACATACTCTAAATACTATATTTGTGCAGATTAAAGATTCCAGGAAGAATTTACTGTTGCTTAGTACTTTGCATATTCATGTATATTAACATACTGAATATACAGTTTACACTCTTCCAGCTCAATGAAATGGTATTTTACATTTGCTTTGTGCTCTCCTTGGCTGACTGACAACACATAGCAGAAGGCAGTTTAAAATCCAGCACCTCGGCACATATGTTATCTTCCACTAATGAAACAGAGCAAATAGCAGCTGCCTCTTGTACCCCTTTCTCACCTGAAAAATCTGCATGCCTGGGTCTGTTGAGTGAGCTTGAAGTCCAACTTACTGTACCAGCAAAAAAAAAGACAAAAGATGTTTCATGACAGCAAACTGGTGTGGTTTAGATGCTGAAGAATTTTTATGTTTAGCTACAAGTAGCCTGAATTATACTTGTCTTTGCTCCTCAAGCCTCTTGGATATGTAAATCTAGGATCATCTGGTTGAAACCACGAGGCCCAAAATGACTACTTTGAGCCTTTACCATCTCTAATAGCCATTAGGTAAAGGAAGGGCCAAAAATTCACCCCTATTTTCTATGAGAATTTTGGCCTTGAAAATCACTGTTACCATCTACATACATCTACTCACTTCCAGAAAGCCTTGGGGATTTCTGAAGTTTGGTTCTGGAAGAAAGGAAAGAATGTGTGTTTCTCTTCAGTATTTTAATTTTGTTTGTGCAATTTCCTGGTTGCTGCTCATTCAGTTGTTGCCCTGGGATTGAACTGGCTGCAAATATAAAAAGGAAAAGAAATGCAGCTGACTACATTGGCAGGCACGGGTGAGAATGTGAAAGAGGGCTGATTGTGTAGTCAATGAGGCTCAGATTCTTCAAACTTTGCTTGTCATTGCCCCTGCATTAAGTGTGTGTCATACAATTTGTAAATTATTCCACCATTTGCTTACTGACATTAAATATTACAATATTAAAGGAGACTTTGAGATGCGTTTACTTCCTCTGGAGAAGTCGTTCCTTTAGTTCCCATCTGTTCCATATATTCACCTTGCTCTGAGCCTATCCCATCCCTCCTATCATTCTGACACCATCAAGTCCCCTTAGGCAAAACTGACCCATTGTGCCAGTAATGCAATGATATTTAAATTGTAAAAAGTACATTAAGATGCATCACAGGACTGTGATCATCATCATCTACAATATTAACTTTCCATTTGCCTGTGCAAAAGGAAATGCCTTAGAGCAATTTCTTAGGTCTCATAGCAAAATAGCAAGAAAAAAAAAGCCAGAATTATAGTTCCTCTGGGAAATGTTCCAAATTGCTGAAAGAACTGTCCCCCAGTGGACAACTCCACAGGATTTCTATAGCTACATGAATAAAAATGATACCAAGTATGTGCCCTGCTCACCTGAACTCTGTTTTGGTTTATTTTTCATCCCTTACTGAAGTTTTGTGAAGAATATTGTTCAGAAGGCTTTCTAAAGCCTTTCTTACTAACTGGCTTTTGTCAGAGGTGATGTCAGTCAGTGCAAGATGTGTGAATGTGTTGGCAGAGCAGGAATTTTGAGCTGTTTATTGTTTCATTTTGAAACCATATATATATATAAAGAATTTTACATTGGTGTGGACAAGATTTGCCCTATTCCTTTTTTCATACCCTTGTCAGACAGAGGCTGAAGATGAGGAAATAGAAATTGTGGTCAGGTCTCCTGACTTAAAAGAAATAAGTGGTAACTTGCAGAGTCCTCAGCATTCATGGAGAGAAAAAGCAGTAGCAAGTACAGGTGATACACCTAGCAGCAGGTCTCCTGGAAACCCATAGCATTCCCTCTGCCCTTAACTGTTTCTCAGTTCTTTTCCTCCCTACTCACAATTACAAAATAAAAGCTAGGGGGGAAAAAAAATTGTTCCTTTCTTACATTTTCATGTGAATTCCCTTTATTTTAGGCATCATAAGTGGTTTACAAGTGGTTTGGTGAAAAGAAAATATAAAATTATATTTAATGTTTATATTTCAGTTTTATCAGCTTTCCCTTTATATGTTTGCTACTCTTCTGGTCTGACTTACCTATGGAAAAGGAATGAAAGAAAAGCAGGGAGTAACAAGCATATTTAAAGCTTATTTTCAAATAGTTTTAATGAAAGCTTCCGTTTTAGTAAGAGGTTGAGCTTTCAAGTGATCTTTGAGAATGTCTGAATTAAAAGTCTCAACTAACTGGACATATGGGCCACTCAATTTAAGAAGGATATTGAAGTGCTTGAACGTGTCCAGAGAAGGGCAATGAGGCTGGGGAGAAACCTCGAGCACAAGCCCTATGAGGAGAGGCTGAGGGAGCTGGGATTGTTTAGCCTGGAGAAGAGGAGGCTCAGGGGAGACCTTCTTGCTCTCTACAACTACCTGAAGGGTGCTTGTAGCCAGGAGGAGGTTGCTTTCTTCTCTCAGGCAACCAGCACTAGAACAAGAGGACACAGTCTCAAGCTGTGCCAGGGGAAGTTTAGGTTGGAGGTGAGGAGAAAGTTGTTGCCTGAGAGAGTCATTGACTGCTGGAATGGGCTGCCCAGGGAGGTGATGGAGTCACCCTCCCTGGAGGTGTTCAAGGTGGGTTTGGAGATGATATATGGTGCTTGAGGTCTGTGGTAATGGGTTGAACTTGATGATCTTTGAGGTCTCTTCCAACCTTGGTGATACTGTGATATACATTAGTCACGCTGTAGTCACAGCACATGGCATAGACTGGTAGTTGGTTTTGCCGTGAGCCTGTTGTGTTTGCTAAATATCTCAGATGCCCATCAATTCTGTACAAAAGAGTTGAAATACTGTGGGTTTGTTTCAGTTTTGAGATATTTCAAATATTAGGGTATTTTTTAGTGTTAGGAGTGAAGAGAAAAAATTACCTTTTTTTTCCTGTCTTGACCTGAAAGTATTTCCTTAGAACTAGCCTGGTAATAGCCTCCAGCAAATGCAAGACTGCTAGATACTTGCTGTATTATTTAAAATCCTGGGTCATCTTTCTGTAATTTTGATCAGCATGGTTTTCACTCTGACATGGTTTTCACATTCTGAGTATTACATAGCCACTGCTGCACAGCAGCACAAAAGGTAGCACATTGTATTATCTGAGCGCTCTGAAAGCGTACAATGAAAAAGTTGTGCATTAACAAAGTCTATTTTACAAATGCATTTTCAATGCAACACTCTGAGCTCCAGTGCCCCACAAATAATGTATTACTGATTCCCACTCTGCCTTAACATGGCGTGCACAGGTGAAGAGGAAATACATGTGATTAATATGAGGTTTTCTGCTCTTATCAGACCCCACCTGGAGTCCTGTGTGCAGTACTGGAGCCCTCAGCACAGGAAGGACATGGAAGTGATGGAGCGGGTCCAGAGGAGGCCACCAAGATGCTGAGAGGGCTGGAGCAGCTCTGCTATGAGGACAGACTGAGAGAGTTGGGGCTCTGCAGCCTGGAGAAGAGAAGGCTTCAAGGAGACCTTAGAGTAGCCTTCCAGTATGTGAAGGGGGCCTACAGGAAGGCTGGGGAGGGACTATTGACAAGGTCTTGCAATGACAAGATGAGGGACAATGGGTTTAAACTGGCAGAGGGGAGATTTAGACTGGATGTTAGGAGGAAGTTGTTTGCAGTGAGGGTGGTGAGGCACTGGCACAGGTTGCCCAGGGAGGTTGTGGTTGCTCCCTCCCTGGAGGTGTTCAAGGCCAGGTTGGACGAGGCCTTGAGTGAGCTGTGCTAGTGGGAGGTGTCCCTGCCTATGGCAGGGGGGTGGAACTAGGTGATCCTTGAGGTCCCTTCCAACCTTACTATACTATGATTCTATGTGAACCATGTAAAACATGGGTTTCTGGGTGTAGGTAAAATTGTTTTGTGTCCTGCTTTACAGAGGAATTAATTCTGAAGCACAAATTTTCTAGTGAATGAAATGTGCAGTATGGGAAACTATTAAACACAAAGTAGAAAGTCCACACCATTGGGGGGTCTTTGGTCCCCTACATATTTGGCCAATGTGGGAAACCTGGGCTATTTTTCAAGCTATTTATATGAATATGCATCTTGGTTATTAGTGGGAACCACAATTAATTCCTTTGTTTATACTGAATATTAGATTTGTCATTATTTCTACACTGATGATTAATAAAAACAGACTCTCAGATGTGTATTTTAAAAACTGCATCAAATGTATAATTCTACAGTAGTAAAAAAAAATTATATCTCTGCAGCTGAAAATAGAATAGTGCCTCACTTCTGTTATTCAGGCCTGAACAGCCTGTGCAATTAAAAGTAATCTAAGCTTGTAAAACTTTTAAGCATACGTTTGGTTGCCTATACTCTGAGTCTCCTGAACTTCACTAATTAGCACAGTGCAAAACAAATATGGCTATCTTTGCAGAACTGAGGAGCAAGACAGTGTGCACCAGATGCATCTAAATAAAAACACTAGTTCAGGAGAAAATGCTACAAACCACCTCAAATATAGTTTGGTCTTAGCCCGCTTGGGTTAAGGATGATTTCAAGTAGTCTTAAGTCGAGACTTTTCGTGCTTTTCTGTTTGATAGTCTTTGTAACATAGAATCATAGAATGGTAAAGTTGGAAGGGGCCTCAAGGATCATCTAGTTCCAACCCCCTGACATAGGCAGGGACACCTCCCACTAGCACAGCTCACTCAAGGCCTCGTCCAACCTGGCCTTGAACACCTCCAGGGAGGGAGCAGCCACAACCTCCCTGGGCAACCTGTGCCAGTGCCTCACCACCCTCACTGCAAACAACTTCCTCCTAACATCCAGTCTAAATCTCCCCTCTGCCAGTTTAAACCCATTGCCCCTTGTCCTGTCATTGCAAGACCTTGTCAATAGTCCCTCCCCAGCCTTCCTGTAGGCTCCCTTCAGATACTGGAAGGCTATTCAAACGTCTCTTCTAAGCCTTCTCTTCTGCAGGCTGCAGAACTCTCTCAGCATATCCTCATAGCAGAGCTGCTCCAGCCCTCTGAGCATCTTTGTGGCCCTGAGTCCATTTCTCTGGGATGTGTAAAAGGTAGCAGTCTGCATGAGTTGGTTTCAAAACTAATAATAGAAGTGTCTTGAGGCAGGAATATCTTTCAGACCTTTGGGAGATCTTCAACAGATTACTGCTAAACATGGGATGCCATGAAACCCATTGAAAAGGCCTCTGCACAGCCTTTAAATCTTTGTTGTGAATCCTGACTTTCTTGGAAGGTTATTTTATGTATTAACAGCGTATTGCATTTTTTCCTCCACTTATTGAATAAGTGAACAACCCATTGAAAAGCCTGTAGGTAATAAAAGTATTCCTTGAAATCATTTCAAACAGAATGTAGCCACAAGGTAAAATTCTTCTAAGAGGAAAAATTGGTCATGCACCATTACTTTCTGACACACAGAATAGCTGTCTTGGAGTTTATATCGTCATTAAATAAATTAGAACTAACAAAAAGTCCTTTTTTCTTACTCTGTCCTCATTACTGCAGGATAAGTTTTGACAATGTTTTCTGAGTTAATTTGGACCTAACTCAACCTTTCTCTTATCTTGCATAATGAGTTACAGCAATGCAAAGAGTCTATATAGTGCTGCATTTTGGATCTCATAGCTTTTTATTCCCACTTTGGTAAACATGTTCGGGACAAGTGAAGGGAATAGGATGTAACTCTCAGTGGTGACCAAGAGGAGCATCTCTGCAGTAACACAGAAGGAATGCTGTGCTGTACTGTAACATGACTCACCCTCACTGCTACATCTATCATTGATGGGTCAGATAAAACTGACCACAAAGCCCAGATATGTCTTTAGTCCTCGGTGTTAATGAGCACACTGTCTTCTGATTTATTATGGGCAACATTCTACTAACACTAACCATATTGAATAATATCTTCCTCTCACATAAAGTCAATAAAGCTCACTGCAGAGTGTTATTTGATATGACTGAGGATTTCTGAATTGCCTCCTTTTCAGGAAGTGATTTCTGAGGGCTGGCAGCTTGCTCTGTTGCTTACCAGAATATTCAGCCTTTGGAAACAACGGCAGCTAATGATAGCCTGTAGCAGTACTGCTTTGCCTTTCATTCCTGGCACTGTGATCCATTATACCATCGTGTGAATGAGAGCAAATGGATGCATGTTAAAAAAAAATAAAAACTCAATAAAGGCCTTGCTCTTAGTCATCTTACTCAGGTCATAAGCACAGATTTACTAAGTGATTTTGTAAGCATTAGTCCCTCCCTTCTCTTATCAGCAGTCAGTTCATCTTTTCCTGCCTACATTATAGACCCATGGCCCTGTGCTCTCCCTGTCTCCATAACGTCTACATCCCTCGCTCCCTGGACCACTCTCCACAATCAGTACCTTGAAGTTAATTGTCCCACTTCTGAAAGAAGATTCTACTGAAAATGCAAATTAAAAAAAAAAAAAGTACAAAATTTTTAAAATATAAGCTTTATGACTCAATGGTCAAAGGGAATGGAAATATATGCTGATCTGTAAACATTTAACAATCAGAGCATTAATCAAATTATGGAAGGTCATCATTCTCCTCTAAGACTGACCACGAGGTAATGAATAATAAATGCAACATCTTCCACATGAAGAAATGAGGAAATAAGACCTAAATCTAGATTCTGATCTGGCTCTTACCCTTTTGACCAGAGACTAGCAGTCTTTGAAAATACCAGATAAGCTCTAAAAGAGAAGCAGTGCAGTTTAGAGATCACAGTGTCACAGTATCACCAAGGTTGGAAGAGACCTCAAAGATCATCAAGTCCAACCTGTTACCACAGACCTCAAGACTAGACCATGGCACCAAGTGCCACGTCCAAACCCACCTTGAACACCTCCAGGGACGGTGACTCCACCACCTCCCTTGGCAGCCCATTCCAGCAGTCAATGACTCTCTCAGTCAAGAATTTTCTCCTCACCTCCAACCTAAACTGCCCCTGGTGCTGCTTGAGATGAATCAATCCTGCCCTCCTGTTCATACACAATTTGAAAAGAGTATATTTGCTTCCCAAATAAGAACAGGCAAACATTCCAACAATCATTACTACAGCCATTTAATGTTCATTTTGGGTTGTGTTGTTATAACCCATTTGGCAGAACAAAGAACTGTTTACAATTGAGGAATTGTCTTTCCTCAGGCTGCTGCTCAGTCATGCTGTCATTGAGCTCACTGGACACACACAGGCTCCCGTAGGAGGGATGTCAAAGCAAAGAACTGGACCACTCCTGCTTTGTGTCCCAGACAGGGAGGGAGCTTCTCAACCAGGAGGTGTGAAGTTACTTGTTCCTTATGAAAGCAAGGATCAGGGGAGAACAAAACATCGACTGAGTCACAGTTTGTGCTCTCCTTGATGGTATTGCCTCTTCCACCACACACTCAGGATCAAAGGAGTCGGGTGTCTGCCAGCAGCTTGCTTAACTGCATAGGCAGGGGAGATGCTAAAATGCATCACACCCACTTGTCCTTCTGACTGTGAAAGGAACGCTGATCTTAAAAGACTAGCTACGAGGCTCCGGTTCAAAGTCAAGTTATAAATCTCACAAACGTATTCCATTCCCAGCTTGACACTAATGGAATATCTCAGTGGTGAGTGGTTGGTTGAGAGCTGCTATATAAAAAAAGCATAGATGTGACTGATACTTCTGTGCTGTAAACTTCATGAAAAATGACAATTGCAATGTAGCTCTCGTTATGATGATTAGCTGTGAGTGGAAATGTGCAAGGCAGTTTGGATATTTTTTTTTTTTTTGTGCATTGAAATGCTCATGAT
>VWZE01009417.1:63542-81716 GCA_013396675.1 Eubucco bourcierii
CTTGAACATCTCCAGGGAGGGAGCAGCCACAACCTCCCTAGGCAACCTGTGCCAGTGTCTCACCACTCTCACTGCAAAGAACTTCTTCCTAACACCTAGCTTAAATCTCCACTCTTCCAATGTAAACCCGTTGCCCCTTGTCCTGTCATTACAAGACCCTGTCAATAGTCCCTCCCCAGCCTTCCTGTAGGACCCCTTCAAATACTGGAAGGCTACTATAAAGTCTTCTCTTCTCCAGGCTGAAGAGTCCCAGCTCTCATAGCCTGTCCTCATATCAGAGCTGCTGCAGCCCTCTGAGCATCTTTGTGGCCTCCTCTGGACCTACTCTAACACTTCCATGTCCTTCCTGTGCTGGGAGCTCCAGAACTGCACAGCGTATTCCAGGTGGGGTCTGAGGAGTGCAGAGCAAAGGGGCAGAATCCCCTCCCTTGCCCTGATGCCCACACTGCTCTTGATGCAGCCCAGCACACAGTTGTTGTCTGGGCTGCATGTGCACACTGCAGGCTCATGTTGAGCTTTTCATCAACCCAGACCCCCAGGTCCTTTTCCTCAGGGCTGCCCTCCAGCCATTTGCCACCCAACCTGTATTTTTGCTTGGGACTGCACCAACCCAGGTGCATCAAGGAAGCAGTTCTGAACAACCAGGGAAACAGAAACCCATTCTTGTTGTTCATTCAGAACCCATTCACTGCTCTCCTGAGCCAGTGAAGTACTGACAGAATTTTAGCCTGCGACCTTTGAGCTAGGAAAAAAGAGGATGCTGGATAGAAAGGCTGACTGTGGTAGGAGATCTCAAGGGCTAATTGCTCACAGGGTCAGAGGGCTGCAAGGAGTAGATACTTCTCATCCTCACCCAAAGGAAGTGCGATGCTGAACCCATCCAGTTTTCTAGGCAAAACAGCTAAACCCCACAACCTGATGGACCAGAATTTATGTGTTATCCTCACAGCTATCTGGAGGTGTGTGTGTGAGACTTTTATGCTGAAGTTCCTGCGGGAAAAGTCATTGTTAAAATATTTTCATCTTGGACCTGTGTCAATGGATGCTTTGACAGAGAACACTACAAAGGCTGAGCAGGTCTGCTTAAAAACTTCAGTCTCTCTACCTTTATCTCCATTCATAGAAAACCTACCTTGAGCTTGAGTCTCTGCAGCTGGTAGACTTTTGTTCTTCCAAAAAGTGTCAGTTTCTCCATCTGAAGCACTGTGCATAACCCTGGCTTTGAAGCTTATGCCTGCTAAGAAATCACTCTTATTGAAATGTCTCACTAGGGCACTGACTTGCCTCATCAAATGTTCTTTATGACTACTTTTTATGATTTTCTCCTCCTCTAATTTATATTGGAGAACAGAAATTAACAACAGCAACCTCTCAAGAAAGTGTGGTTCGACTGATCCAGATTTTTGTTAATGGCCCTTGTATCTGACTTCCTATTGTGCCTGAGTGCCTTCCCGTCATTTATGTGCACAGTCTGTGCTGCTTCTACAGCTGGGAAAGCTCCTATTTGTTTAGAGGTAGAATTGGAAGTACAAATCTCTTGTTCAGTTCCACAGAGAACACAACTTACTAGCAAACTAAGAGCTAGACACAACTTACTAGCAAACTAAGAGCTAGACACAACTTACTAGCAAACTAAGAGCCAGACACAACTTCCTAGCAAACTAAGAGCTAGACACAACTTACTAGCAAACTAAGAGCCAGACACAACTTCCTAGCAAACTAAGAGCTAGACACAACTTACTAGCAAACTAAGAGTTAGACTTAAAATTTAATCCAGGCGTAAGTATATATTTGTTCTACAGTTCAGTACAAGTAACAGCTGTTGGTTGCCTGCATTTTTGGTGATGGAGTAAGATGAGAAAAATCACTAGATTTTTTTCTGAGATGAATAGTGTCATCTGTGTGCATGTTCATGCTCTTAACACATTTGCTTGACACGCTCATGTCAGGTAAAAAATAGGGAGGTATAAATAATAATTATGCAGAATAGAGCTTAGAGAGGAGCAGCCAGAGTATCACAAAGACATTCCCATCTACACAAGCCTAGGGCACACTGATCCTATAAAAGGCTGATACTTGTGAGCCACAAGAGGAGATGCAGCCTCAGAAGTTCCTAAGGTCTCCATTATGCAGATATTTCGTCAATTGAAAGCCCACAGTTAGCAGGAATGATTGTACTCTTGCCACTGAAGTTATTAGTCATACAGAGATATTAGTCATGCACAGAAAGTACAGAACTCTCTATTAAAAGCAGGGAACAAGAGGCATCAAGAGCAGTGTGGGCAGCAGGGCAAGGGAGGGGATTCTGACCCTTTACTCTGCTCTCCTCAGACCCCACCTGGAGTCCTGTGTGCAGTTCTGGAGCCCTCAGCTCAGGAAAGACATGGAACTGTTGGAGAGGGTACAGAGAAGGACCACGAAGATACTGAGAGGGTTGGAGCAGCTCTGCTATGAGGACAGGCTGAGAGAGTTGGGGCTCTGCAGCCTGGAGAAGAGAAGGCTTCCAGGAGACCTTAGAGTAGCCTTCCAGTATCTGAAGGGGGCCTACAGGAAGGCTGGGGAGGGACTATTGACAAGGTCTTGCAATGACAGGACAAGAGGCAATGGGTTTGAACTGTCAGAGGGGAGATTTAGACTGGATGTTAGGAGGAAGTTGTTGGCAGTGAGGGTGGTGAGACACTGGAACAGGTTGCCCAGGGAGGTTGTGGCTGCTCCCTCCCTGGAGGTGCTCAAGGCCAGGTTGGAGGAGGTCTTGAGTGAGCTGTGCTAGTGGGAGGTGTCCCTGCTTATGGCAGGGGCTTGGAACTAGATGATCCTTGAGGTCCCTTCCAACCTTACCGTTCTATGATTCTATGAATCTGTGATTCTAACTAAGTTTTGGGGAGTTATTTGAGTTATTTGGTTTGGGTTTGTTTGTTTTTTATTCTGTGGGGGTTTTTGTTGTTTGTTTTGTTTTGGGTCTGTTTCTTTTGGTGGTGTTTTTTTTTGTAAAACCACAGTTGCAATGGCTGGAGCTTTCAGAGGTTAGCTGGTGCTTTTAGAGGTTACAACTCAGTTGCCATGCAGTGCTATCAGGCAGGCCATAATGTAGAATGACATTTAAGTTAGAGGAGAGCTGGTATTGCAGTAATTGTTCATCCATATAGATTTTTGTTGAATAAATTCAATTTTACTATCTCTATATATTTGCCAGAACTCTTAAACATTCTGTCCAGAGGACTGCAAATCTGATGATATTTAACATGGCATTTTAAAGACAACAGACTGTGATGGTTTGGGAGTTCCCCACCCCCCCACACTTTGTAAAATCCCCCAGACTAGATTTAGCTGGATGGAAGTTAAGGACTGAAGCTCTGTTTACAGCTCAGCACAATGTACAAGCAGAGATATACACAACATACAGGAATAGTTACAGAAATATACAAGGTAAAGATAATACAGAAACACAACTCCCCTCCTAGAAATCAGAGACCCCAGGACGGGCTCCCAACCACCTTTCCACCTTCTTCTCACCTCTATACCTTACCCCATGGTTTGCCTTATGTGCAAGGTGAGTTTGGAGGATCAGCCAGGGTGGTTAGAAGAAAAGNTTTAGCTGGATGGAAGTTAAGGACTGAAGCTCTGTTTACAGCTCAGCACAATGTACAAGCAGAGATATACACAACATACAGGAATAGTTACAGAAATATACAAGGTAAAGATAATACAGAAACACAACTCCCCTCCTAGAAATCAGAGACCCCAGGACGGGCTCCCAACCACCTTTCCACCTTCTTCTCACCTCTATACCTTACCCCATGGTTTGCCTTATGTGCAAGGTGAGTTTGGAGGATCAGCCAGGGTGGTTAGAAGAAAAGTGGTTACTTGGCAGAGGAAGAGGAGGCCAGAAGCTGCTAGGCAGCCTGAGAGTGTCTGCCTGAGAGACTGTGTTATCTATGTTTTGAGTTCTTATACATCTCAGCAAGCCTATGAGTGAAGTAGACATCACCATTATTTCCTTTTCACAACCTACGATCTAATTTTCTCTATTAAAATATTCCAGTTATCCCCAAACCAGTACATAGGTATCCACAGCAGGGAGAAGGGCTGGGTTAAGAGGCACTAGAGGGACAACAGTTAGTTACAGGTTATGAAATCAGAGATACTTTTGAATGGACGTGCAGAACAACAAGGATACTTGTTACCTTCTGAATTATCCGGTTCTTAGATTACACAATCAGGTTATAGCATCTGATCTAAGGTATAAATCAGAATTCTTACATTGTCCTGAAGCCCTGAAGCAATTCAGGAAATGCTGCCAATAACATGAAATGTGAAAGATATTATCCCTTTACCTCTGTCTCTCAATCTCTCTCCACCTTAGATACAGAGACATGTCAGACAGAGTCTATAAGTGTCACACAGGTATCAAAGTGGAGCTACCCCATCTGAGAACTTGTATGTTAGTGGTAAGCAAGATTTAGATAGGAATAAACCATCCTCTGTAACATCAGCAAATTATTTTACTCTGCCTGGTCTGAATTTGACTAGCCTTTGAATCTCTCCTCCTTTTAATCCCTTTGAGGAGATGGCTTCATATATTTGCAAGCCTATAGGCATGTCCTTTTGAACTGTGAAGACTGTAGAACACTTTCATGCTGCGTGAGTTTTGTGTGACTTAAATTCACTACCATGAGTGTCTGGAGGGAACATGCCTGGGACCAGAGATAAAACTTACAGAAATGGACCAGTTAGATAATAACTGTGTAGGGATCTAAACCTCCAGAGTGGAAAATAGTTAGAAGGATCTTACAATGGACACTAATCTTTTTGTAATCACTTTAACCAAGTCCCCTGTGCAGCCATACAATTAAAAAGTAGGTTATCATCCCCTTCAAAAACCTGTAGAGGTAGGAGGAAGAGACATCCTTACTTAGGAAAAAAAAAAAAAAAAAAGATAGACACATTTCAAAGCTGCTCTTCAGGTCTTAATGAACATCAATACAGATTTTGGTACAGACTTCACAGAGATGAGTTCTGAGGGTCAGTATACAAACCACTAGATGATCTTTCTGTTTTAATTTTGTAGATCTAATGTAGTAATGAGGCTGAAAAAAGCTGAAATATTTAAAAGCAAATGGCATACAATTTAAAGCCGTGCAACAAGTAGCTTTTTCCTAGGTCCACTCAGTTCTGCTAACTCTAGTGCTGCATCCTGCTTTGACTGGGGGGGGGTTGGACTTGATGACCTCTGGAGGTTCCTGCCAACCCCTAAGGTTCTGTGATTCTGTGATTCCTTGAATCTGAAACACTTCAGTCACATACTGGGGCCAGTGCTCTTTAAAAATGTTATCAGTGGTCTGGATGAGAGGATTGAGTGCACCCTCAGGAGGTTTGCAAGTGATACTGAATTGGGAGGGAGTATTATCTGCTTGAGGGTAGGGAGGCTGTACAGAGAGAGCTGAACAGGGTGGTGGATTGATGGGTCAAGGCCAGTTGTATGAGATTCAACGAGGCCAAGTGCTGGGCCCTGTAGCTGGGTCTCTACAGCCCCATGCAATGCTGTAGGAATGGGGAAGAGAGGCTGGAAAGTTTCCCAGTAGAGAAAGACCTGTGGGTGTTGATTGGTAGTCAGGCTGAATATGAGGGAGCAGTGTGTTCAGGTGCCTAAGAATGCCAACAGCTTTCTGGTTTGCATTAGGAATAGTGTGACAAGCAGGAGCAGGGAACTGATCTTTCCCCTGCAGTCAGCACTAGTGAGGACACACCTTGAGTACTGTGTTCATTCTTGCACTGGCAGCCTCAGAGCTGAGCACAGTACTCCAGATGGCTACAATCCCTGCTTGGTGGCTACCCAATTCAACACTTTGAACACAAAACACAGAGTAAATAGGACTGAATACAACTGGGCTCTTCTGCACCACAGGCAATGACAAGGGTGTCCATGACCCAGATAATGTATGTGTGTGACAATGTGGTTCACAGTATTTCTCTAGAGGTCTTTGTAGTTGTCACAGTTCTATACATTTCATCAATTAGAAGAAAAAAAAAAACAAAAACAAAAACAACAAAACAACAAACAAGCCAAAAATCCTAAGGTTTGTGATGGTGACTTTTAAAACTATTTGAAACATTTTAATTCCAAGGGGTACACTGCTGCAACACTTTCGTTTTTGTGACATTTCACCCACTGTTATTTGGATATCATCGAATCATTTTCTATTACCCAAATATTTCTCATAAACCCTGCTTGAAACTGCAAGATGATGTTCAGCTATTTTTTTTTTCCTCTTGCATGTGGCAATTATGATGAATCAGAGTTTATTCTGTGTTTCCTTGATCACCATAGTAACCTGTACTCTCAGTATTTAATAGGAAACAAAAAGTTATTTACTTGACAAGGATAGAGTTCTGGTAAGCATTGGTTTATGAACCTTGGCAAAGTATTTTGATAGGACTATTTGCTTCCCAGGTTGTTAAGTGTACTAATAATTTGATCTTCATCTGTCATGCAGATTTCACAAGAAGAAATAAATTGTGGACAAATTTTTTTAATTAAGATTATAGCTATTTTCTACCCTTATCAGTTGTTATATAAAACTAGACACTGTCCTATTCAGTCCAAAGTGTTTATATCTATTTAAAGGATAGTAAAGATGCCTTGATAGCTATTGGGCTTGGTTTATACTGTCAGGAACCAAAGGGATTGCTAAAGTGCCAGAAAGAGGTAGCAATTGCTTATTGTTATTTAATAGAATGGTAAGGTTCGAATGGACCTCAAGGATGATCTAGTTTCAACCCCCTGCCATAGGCAGGGACACCTCCCACTAGTACAGGGTATTCAAGGGTAAATAAAATCATTGCTGGTTAGTGTCAGACTTCCTAAAGTGCTGGGGGTTTTGTTGTTTTGTTGTTTTGGGGTTTTTTGGGGTTTGGTTGGTTGGTTGGTTGGTTTTGTGTGTGGTTTTTTTGTTGGTGGTGGTTATTTTTAAGTCTAAATTGTGAGATTGCCCATCAGATTCTAATAGTTCCTTTAGTGGTACAAATGGATTTATTTAATTTTATTATATGACTTTCCGTGTGTAAATTGATTTTTCTGACTAGTGACTCTTCATGGAGGGTAAGAATGGAATGCAGTTTGGAGGATCTGCATAGGTATGTGTAAACCAAACTGCTATTGTCACTTCAGCTGTGTGTCTCTAGGCACTGCAGTTTTGCTGATGTAATAATTTGGTCATAGAAAGGGATGAAAATGCAGATTTTCAAAGTGCTGTTCAGAAGGAACTGCTGAGTAGGTGCACTGTGGGTTGTTCTTTTTATATAGCTGCTTTTTCTTTTTTCTTCTCAGAGAGGTTAAATATCATACCTGGATATTATCTTATGAATACCACACACACACACTACTATATGAGCAAGATAAGGGAAGACTGGCAACACAAGCAAAACATCAGAGGCATTAGGAGATAGTAATTGTTACCTGTGACAGATGCATTTTCCTAGCTTAATGAGCTTGCTGGGAATGAAGTGATTTTGCTCTGTGAAACAGTTAATCAAAATATTAGCAGCATTTATTATTTTTTTCCATTCTAAAACTTGCAGAAGACAGGGATCTGGGGCTGCTGTGCTTGATAGTTTGACTTGTCTATATAGCAGGTATGCAAAGAGATAGAATTTCCCTAGGCACGCTCTGAAACGGCCAACACAAACCAACTCTAAACGGAAACCATGTCACTGTGTGTGCTGGTTTGAGGCTAACTGGAATATTTTACTGAAGGAAATTAAATCCTTAGCTGTGAGAAGAAAAAAACACAACAGTAACCTATATCACTCATTCTTCTGCTGAGAAACTAGTCAAAATATAGATAAGGCGCTCACTTCTCATACACTTCTCAGTTAGTTCTCACTACTTCTCCTTCTCTCTGGCAGTCTGTGTGGCGGCATCTGCCTTAACTCTAATTTGACCTAACCCTTCATTCCCCCTAACCTTCTTGTTGTCTTTTATTTTTCTTTTCTTTTTTTTTTTTTTTTTTTTTTTTTTTTTTTTTTTTCCTTCATTTCTCCCTCCTTTTTTTTTTTTTTTTTTTGGACATCTCACCTCAGATCTCTCCAGATTAATGATGTGAGGTATACAGGGATTGATCTGATTATTTCTGAAGGGAGGGAAAGAGGGGGAAGGGAGAAGGAGATTGTACTGGTTTGAGGGTAAGTGGGATATTTTAATAGAGAAAATTAGACTATAGGCTGTGAAAAGGAAAACACGGTGATGTCTACTTCACTCATAGGCTTGCTGAGATGTTTAAGAGAAGAAACCAAAACATAGATAAGTCACTCTCTGGAGGCACAGCATCTCGGGTAGTCTAGCAGCTTCTGGTTTCTGTCTCCTGATTATCTCACTAACCACTTTTCTTCTAACCCCCCTAACCAATCCTCCAAGTTCACCTTGCATGTGGGCCAAACCTTGGGGTAAGGTAGAGGGGTGGGGAGAAGGTGGAAGAGTGGTTGGGAGCCCTTCCTGGGGTCTCTGATTTCTGGGAGGGGAGTTGTGTTTCTGTATTCCCTTTAACTTGTCTATTTCTGTAACTATTCCTGTCTATAGTGTATATCTCTGCTTGTACATTGTGCTGAGCTGTAAACAGAGCTTCAGTCATTAACTTCCAGCCAGCTGAATCTAGTCTGGGTCATTTTACAAAGTGTGGGGGCTGGGGAACTCCCTAAACCATCACAGAGGTTTGGGTCGGGAGCCTCCTGGCAGTCTGATCGTTTTGGGAGGGATTTTGTGTTTCTGTATTACTTTTAACTTGTATATAACTGTAAATATTTGTGTATGTTGTGTATATACATGCTTGCAAATTGTGCTAAGTTGTAAATAGAGCTTCACTCAACTTTCTGTGGGTTGAGTCTAGTCTGGGTGAATTCATTGTGTGTGTGTGTGTGTGAATAATTCCCAGACTATCACACTATGATGTTTATTAAGCCCCACTGAGCTTTCCTAACAGCCAGAATGAGCTCAAGTGATTCAGCCAAGCGCATCTGCACTTGCCTTTGCAGCTTCACCTGGAAAACATAAACATATAAACATAGAATTATAGAATCATAGAATAGTAAGGTTGGAAGGGACCTCGAGGATCATCTAGTTCCAACTCCCTGCCATAGGCAGGGACACCTCCCACTAGCACAGCTCACTCAAGGCCTCATCCAACCTGGCCTTGAACACTTCCAGGCAGTGAGCAGCCACAACCTCCCTGGGCAACCTGTGCCAGTGTCTCACCACCCTCACTGCAAACAACTTCCTTCTAACCTCCAGTCTAAACCTCCCCTCTGCCAGTTCAAACCCATTGCCCCTTGTCCTGTCATTGCAAGAACTTGTCAATAGTCCCTCCCCAGCCTTCCTGTAGCCCCCCTTCAGATACTGGAAGGCTACTCTAAGGTCTCGTGGAAGCCTTCTCTTCTCCAGGCTGCAGAGCCCCAACTCTCTCAGCCTGTCCTCATAGGACATCTACCTTTCACAAAAGTGTGGTATGTTTACATAGACTAATATTGGATATATTGGATACAATAAGAATAACCTGGAAGGAAAACTGCATAAATGCAAATCATTAATAGCCACAACTTAAGCTTTGACGTTCTGATGATCAATATATGCTTGTATCCTTTTTCCATAAAATCAAATAGTTATTTCTGGGTAGTGGTGAACAGTTTGCAGAGAATTTATATACATATGAGTTGCACAAAATTTATGCACTGAAGAATTTGCATAGGTATTTCATTTCTTTCATAAATGTCACTAGCAGAGAACAGTGGCAACGGATTCCACATACAATCCACCTTTTGTTAATTTACATAGAGGCACACTACACAGGTCACACATACCAAATAGAAGACTTCAGCTCAACAAAAGAAATGTAATTGCATCAACATAAGTGCTTGCACAAATTTAAGGAAGATTTCAAATAAAGCAAGGGGAAAAAAGCAATACTGATTTTGATATAACCACCCCTAAAAATACAGATTTTACAGAGTCAATAGTGTCTTGATTTAGGTTCTAACCCAAACCAAAAGTCTCAGATTCAGCTCTGTCCACTTATTGATTTGTCTGGCATGCCTAACTGTTCTTTTTCCAGAAATGCTTTTCTGCTCTCAAATTTTAGCTAGCTCTCCCAAAAGAATGCCTAACACAGTGACAAAGAGCAATTCTGTTCCTTACAAGTGAGCTATTGACTGTCGTAATAAAAAGGAAAGACAGAAGTCATGTCAGCTTAGCTTCTGACAGGACCTCACAGTGCTCCTTCATTCAAAAACACTTATGTAATCAACAAGCAATGAGTAATGAGTTGCAAAATAGCAGTAGCCCTTAATTTTCTAGCAGGTATGATAAAATATTTATAATGCTGTGTTGTTTTTAAGAAATAAAAGACCTTATATCCATCACCATGACAGAAGGTCTTTGCTATTTTACTGTAATATTTCTTTTTCAGTTTTTTTCTGTCCTGCTACCTGACATCTAAATGCTTATAATTTAGGCATCAGGACCACATACTGGCAAAAAAAGAAAAGAAAAAAACAACTCAAAAAAACCCCAAAAAACCCAACAAACCAACCCTCACAGGCAGAGAGCAGAAAGATGTTATTTTTGCTGTTTGTAGACTGTAGTGTTACCTGATGTGCAGCTTCAGCAGCATCTTCATCTTTACATGGGGAAAGGGGCAAAATGAAAGAGCACAAGGAGACAGTACAGGTAAAGACAATCAAGGTCAAGCTCAATGGGGCTCTGAGCAATCTGATCTAGTTAGGGAACTTCATGCTTACTAGGGGGGAGGGTGGTGGTGTGATGGACTAGATGGCATTTAAAGCCCCTTCCAGGCCAATGCATTCTATGTTTCTATTATTCTTTAATAAACCTTAACAATATTGCTTAGACTAAATTTGTGCAGTAAAACTGAAATCCTTTGGGTAGGGGTGAAAAAAAAAGTCATATTGGTGAATCACAGAAGAAATCTGGAGAGGAAATAAAGTTACACTTAGAAGAGATTAAACAAGCAATAATGTTCTTAAAAAAAGTAACATATAGGAAATAGGGGCAGAGGTGATTGATTGAGTTGCAAATGTCTGTGGGGGTAGGTGGAAAGAGAAGAGTAAGTTTGTTTGGGGAGTAAATCCACTTAGGTCATTAGAGTACAATATGGTCGAATTCCAGAAAAACATTTGAGCATATTTAGCCCATTTTGACATGTGAGTCTCTCTTAATCTGAGCTCTGGTCACTTGCTCAAGCTCAGGTTTATTTCATCATAGCCAAGATCTTCTCTTGAATTATATCACCCCAATCCAAAGCCCAAAAGCCAACTAACCAAAAAATCAAATGGTTGTGGACTGGGTATCTACCTGAAGGACCCTTTTTCTGGACACAGAAAATTGCAGCCAGAGGGAATGTGACATAAGCATTCTGCAAGCTTCTAATTTGTGGAAAACTTCATTAATATTTTATGAGAAGTATTACATGATAATCAGATTTAACTTGCCCAAGATTACCGTGCTCTTAATTTTTGTTTGTGCAGTTTGGTTAGCAGCAGCTGTGCTGGCAGGCTGCAGGGCAACAGTGGAAGATAGGCTGAGGGTAAACAGCTTTGCTACAAGCATACCTGAAGATAAAGCACAGAAGGTCCTCTTCTCTCTCTGGGAGCACAAACAGGGCTTGCCAAAGCATCTCTGTGAAAACACTTTATGTTGAGTCCATTAACTCTTGATAATGAGAAATTGAATCTTTAATTATTATTTCTACCCCAAGTTTTGGTGGGATGTCTGTCCAGGGCAGAGAAATGACATTCTGAGAAGTCTAAGTTCTTTGTTCTGAACCATTAATTTGGGCTGATTAGCATGTGAAAAGATCACAAGTTTAAATCTTACATATTTTCCCCCATCTTCTCGTCCTTAGGAGTCCTTCCTCTTTAAGTACCAATCTTCTGTTTTCTAGGGTAAAAGAAACATCATCTTTGCTTTACAGAAATGAACAGGGTCAAAAAGACAGACAGATAGATAGATAGACAGACAGGGAGATAGATAGACAGACAGGGAGATAGATAAACAGACAGGGAGATAGATAAACAGACAGGTAGATAGATAGATAGACATGCAATACATATCAGTGTCACCAGGTACCACAACATTTATTTTTCTAAGCTCTATTTCCTGAAGAACAAGACCAGAAGATTCATAGCTTTTATTAAACAATAGCCAAATTCTATTTCTCAAGGTTTCACAGAAACAGACTCAAACAGGTTTCTTGCAATGTCACCACTAATGTCACTTGGACTTCCAGCATTTTCCCTGTTTCTAAGATTGCTCTTGAGATGCAACAATTCACTTAGTCAAGAAATTTGCAGGATGGGGTGACCTGTTTATCTGATTTCTTTTTCTCCTAGGAAGTCATGATGATGCACAAGAGAAAACCATCTACATGGTCATACAAGCAACACATTCACAAGATTATTTTTTAAGAGCTTCTTTTTATTAATAACCTACTAGTTACAGGGTTCTTTGAAACAATTCAGAAATTAAAATGAAAAACTATGACTACCTTAAGCACCTTTAAGTTTCTTTTATTGCCAAGCTCTCAGTCAGCAAGATAAGTTAGCTGATAATTATTCAGGGTTGCCAATTAACCTACTTAGCAGGTCACACAGGTAATTGGCATAGATTGTGTCAAATCTCATTATTTTGATAATAATTTAATCAGCCACTGCATTGACTAAAGGCCAGAGAATCTGAAGAATAAATCAAACAGGAAAATAAAATCAGTACCTCGACAGACATTATGTTTAAATAAATGAAACCAGGCTGCTGCACAGAACTCTAAAGCATATTGCACACTAGGAGAAATGTGGCAAAGTCTGGGATGGGGGCTGGTGGTATTGAGGGAGGAAAATTTTCATAATATTCAGCATGAGAAGGAAAAAATGTTACGTGTCATCTTGCTTTCATGAATGAAAGGTATTTGTACACAGAAAGAAGTCATGCACACATGTCCTTGTTTACTGTTTACACAGACACGCAGTGTTACAAACCAGAACTTCCCAGACACTTCTGTTTTGTGATCTATGTGGAACAATCCTGTCCTCTCCCACATACCTAACCATACCCAGTTCTTCATGCTTATCTTTAGAACAAAAGCAAAGGAATGTCAAGTAAGAAGGTCATATAATGGATAAAATAATATTGCTAAAACCTTCAAGGTGAAAAGAAGGAAAATTACCATAAGCGAAATTGTCAAAGTCCCAGAGTGACTGAAAAAGCTGTGCTCTGTATTTACAAGGTAACTGAGTAAAGAGGAGGTAAGAGTTCTGGGCAGACAGAGAAAGAAGCATTATAAGGAACAATTCACATATTTACAATTATATTTGACTACAAAATACATACTTGTATTTGCCTTAAAGAGAGCCAAGTGTAAGGTCCTGCACCTGGGTAGGCACAATCCCAAGCACAAATCCAGGCTGGGTGGGGAATGGCTGAGAGCAGCCCTGAGGAAAAGGACCTGGGGGTCTGGGTTGATGAAAAACTCAACATGAGCCTGCAGTGTGAGTGCAGCTCAGACAGCAACTGAGTGCTGGGCTGCAGCAAGAGCAGTGTGGGCAGCAGGGCAAGGGAGGGGATTCTGCCTCTTTACTCTGCTCTCCTCAGACCCCACCTGGAGTCCTGTGTGCAGTTCTGGAGACCCCAGCACAGAAAGGACATGGAAGTGTTGGAGCTGGTCCAGAGGAGGCCACGAAGATGATCAGAGAGCTGCAGCAGCTCTGCTATGAGAACAGGCTGAGAGAGTTGTGACTCTTCAGCCTGGAGAAGAGAAGGCTTCCAGGAGACCTTACAGTAGCCTTCCAGTATCTGAAGGGGGCCTACAGGAAGGCTGGGGAGGGACTATTGACAAGGTCTTGCAATGACAGGATGAGGGGCAATGGGTTTGAACTGGTAGAGGGAAAATTTAGCCTGGATGTTAGGAGGAAGTTCTTTCCAGTGAGGGTGATGAGGCACTGGCACAGGTTGCCCAGGGAGGTTGTTGTTGCTCCCTCCCTGGAGGTGTTCAAGGTCAGGTTGGATGAGGCCTTGGGTGACCTGTGCTAGTGGGAGGTGTCCCTGCCTATGGCAGGGGGTTTGAACTAGATGATCCTTGAGGTCCCTTCCAACCTTACCATTCTATGATTCTATTATTATGAGAACTTACAAACGTTTATTATTAAAAATATAGACTGGAGAAAAAAATACAACTATTAACAATAGGATCTAGCTGATATGAGATGTCAGCTGTCCCTCAGCATAGACAAGAATGCATGCATGATGGAGAAAAAACGATCACAACACAGTGAACTTGCCCTTGTCTTCATAGTCTTCATCAATGGGTTAGAGTTTACAAGAAGAAGAGGGCTGTAAAAGAAACCATCACTTCTCCAAGTAGTGGATCATGCGATTTAAACACATCTCACAGGTCTTGTAGCCAAGAATTACAGTGCACCAAGCACTGCTCCAGGACTTGTAATTTATTCATTCAGGAGGAAGAAAATGACTACCATATGAGCTCATGATAGGCTTGTAAAATAAAAACAACCAGCGTGTGAAAACAGCCAGCATGCCAGGCAGGAATGCTGATCTGCTAACTACCTTTGTGTTTTCTTATAACAATGAGTACAAATACCTGCTTAAGTTACTACATGTGACCTAGACCACTCACTTATCTTGTCAAATGCTTTAGTTTGAACCATAGATTTTCTTGATACTGAAACAGCATCTATTATAGCAGAAAGGCTGAGCATTATCTACTTCAGTTGTGGAATTATGGAAGCAACATGCAGTTCTTAAGTGTCTGCTTTAACTGTGTCTACAGAATATAAATGCTATAGTAGTCAATAACTTCTTAAGGTTGTTTTAACAAAGAAGACTAAAGCAGGATATCACTGTTCATGGATGCTACTCACCAGTTCAGGAGTGCCAGATAAAAGAAACTGCTTGCAGAGGGAAAACTGCTTTTAGCTAATTACTAGAAAACTTTACACTAAGTTAAACTTTCTCATTAAAACTTTCAGGGAGAAAAGGGAGGGAAGGAAGGAGGGAAGGAAGGAGGGAAGGGAAGGAGGGAGGGAAGGAGGGAAGGAAGGAGGGAAGGGAAGNAAGGAAGGGAGGGAAGGAGGGAAGGAAGGAGGGAGGGAGGGAAGGAGGGAGGGAAGGGAGGAAGGGAGGGAGGAAGGGAGCTTGGAGATATCAGTTCTAATTTTTATTTTTACACAAAGCAAGAGCTCAAAGATACTGTGTAAGACCTCCTGAGGAGGTGTCAGCTCATGTAAATGAAATTACTCTTTGCTAGAAGTTTGGAGGCTAGACTCCAGCAGTTACTAATTTCTGCGGACAGAAGGCCTACAGCTCCCAATCTGCTTTTCTGGTTCATGTGAACCTTTCCAGTGTTTTCAGCTCAAAGGTGAAGTTTGTGTATTATGTACTAAAGTTATAAATAGCTAATCAAATGACATAGGCTACAGTCACAGTAAAGTGTAACAGCAGATTAAGGAACTCCACTCCAATGCTGAATATTTCACTATCTAGCTAGATCTGATTTTATAAATGCTTCAATAAGTCAAAATAGTTATAAACTAATATCCATGACAGTCTAGCAAGCCATAATTTAAGAGGTTAGCTTAAGGCATTGATATCTATACTGTGAAATCAGGAAATATTCTAAGTGGGGTTTCAAGTCCAGAAGGAGATAAGCTGAAGATCAAGCAACAAAATGGATCTACAGACATATACTTTGCTGCAGCTGTCAGGGATTGTTGCAGAGAGTGAAGAGAAATGAACTACATCTGCAGCAAAGGTAGGTTGTTCTACATGAGAACTACTCTTGAGTGATCTCTGGGAAAAGGATCAGTTAGAACTTGGTTTGTTCTCCTTTCATTTATTACATTTTCCATTCTTAAAAAAAATTAAAAAAAAGGAAAAAAAAAAGATCCCCACCATATTTTTCATTGTTCTCTCATTCATAATTGACAGTCTGTAATTGTCAACAATATAATGGGGTTACTGTTTGTGACTCAGCACCATTTTACAGCTCTTCAAAGAAGTATTTCCCAATGACACCATTGTTTCTTCAGTTGACTACAATCACCTGTCTATTTGTTAACTGCAAATTTAATGAGAACAAGTCCTGGTAGATACAGTGTGATAGTGTTTTGGATGGATTCAGACCTGGTAAGATTTTATTAACACACTTAGTACTGTCTAGGCCTGAATATTTCTGTTCTGTGCTAATCTTTTTCATGCCTCTTCTTACTCAGACCGACACTGATTTAGCACTTATTCCTCTTATATAGGTGATGCTAATTTCCAGCATGCTTGCAGCAAATTGAACCACATACTCTCCTGGGACAGTCTGAGCTAGGGAATGACTTCTCTCTCTGCTGAAAATTATAACTGCTCACAGCTGCTAATTTCCACTGAAAGGAAAAAAATAAAAACAGGCAGGCTTTAATAGGAAGAGGGTAAGCTGAAAGAAGAAATCATGCTCTGAGCCTCCCTGGAGTTGTAGCAACTTCTCCACAAGGAAGGCATTGCAATGACTTCCAGCATTACAGTATCACAGTATCACCAAGGTTGGAAGAGACCTCAAAGATCATCAAGTCCAACCCATTACCACAGACCTCAAGGCCAGACCATAGCACCAAGTGCCACGTCCAAACCCACCTTGAACACCTCCAGGGACACTGACTCCACCACCTCCCTGGGCAGCCCATTCCAGCACTCAATGACTCTCTCAGGAAAGAACTTTCTCCTCACCTCCAACCTAAACTTCCCCTGGCATGGTTTGAGACTGTGTCCTCTTGTTCTGGTGCTGGTTGCCTGAGAGAAGAAAGTAACCTCCTCCTGGCTACACCCACCCTTCAGGTAGCTGTAGACAGCAATAAGGTCTCCCCTGAGCCTCCTCTTCTCCAGGCTAAGCCCCAAAATAGAGCTAACCATGCTGCAGGGTGGCCCCTTTGCCCTGATCCCCATCTCAGCCCTCACCCTTACTGCATCCTTAAAGAGCATTTGCTGTCTCAGGGATGAGGTTAGTTATAATCTATTGGGACCCATATCTGAGCATCCATCTAAATACTGGGTCTAGATGAGCAAAGGGTGCAACTGCATTTTTCCCTGCCATGACTGTCTGTTTTTCTGGACAGCAGAAATGGTTTTAAATCACTGCAAGCTGTGAAGAGCCCAGACTGCTCTATCCCACTCCCTAGGCAAGCATTTTATCACTAGGTTGTATTTTTTACAAATAGATACTATATATTGTACTCAACAGAGAGGACAGTAATCTTACTTCAAGCTCTGGTGGGAAGATCAGTGTTAGAAACTTGGTACAGTACACAAATTAGTCCCATATAACTTCCAATGCAGAAGATTTAACTGACTGCCTGCATCTGCACTGGACAATTTTGGCTCAGGAAGCAACAAGCCTTTTGGTTTAGGACTGCAGAACAGGGAGGATTTTAGTTTACTTCTGTGCCTTTCCCACCACTCAGGGAACAAAGCCTTTATCTTTCACAGCTAACTTGTCAGGGATTCATTGTGAAAGGGCAGTTTACTGTTGAAGATAACTCTAAAGGTTCACCAGTGTAAGAGCCTGCAACAAAATGCAAAACATTTCAAACTTAATGCAGTGATTAACCACGAGCCTTCCATAACAATCATCATTTAGTGAATGTATAAATAGAATAAAAGCAATATTGAAGCAAATAAATGACCTCTGACACAAAAAATGGCTCGCATTTCAGATTACTTTACTTAACTGCCCCCTCCTTCCCCCCACCAAACAGAAGCTTTATTGACAAAATGTGCTCTGGTAATTTAGTCTGTAGACTTAAAGAATGTGCAGCTCTGGGAAAAACTGAATTATGGCTTCTATTTGTGAGACAAGGAATGGCATGCAATAACTTAATGAACTGGAAGTTTATTAGTTGTAAAAGAAAGAACTAATGGAATGTGTTGTCTATCAATCTTTTTTTTTTAATCTCAGAAATCATAGAATCATAGAATCATAGAATGGTAAGGTTGGAAGGGACCTCAAGGATCATCTAGTTCCAGCCCCCTGCCATAGGCAGGGACACCTCCCACTGGGACAGGGCACTCAAGGCCTCCTCCAACCTGATCTTGAACACCTCCAGGGAGGGAGCATCCAC
>VWZE01009417.1:82006-93188 GCA_013396675.1 Eubucco bourcierii
TGGGCTGCATGTGCACACTGCAGGCTCATGTTGAGCTTTTCATCAACCCAGACCCCAAGGTCTTTTTCCTCAGGGCTGCTCTCAGCCATTCACCACCCAGCCTGGATTTGTGCTTGGGATTGTGCCTACCCAGGTGCAGGACCTTACACTTGGCCTTGTTGAATCTCATGAGATTGGCCTGGGCTCACCTCTCCAGCCTGTGCAGGTCCCTCTGGATGGATCCCTGCCCTCTAGCAAGTGACTGTGCCACACAGTTTGGTGTCACCTGCACACTTGCTGAGGGTGCACTGATTCCTCTGTCCATGGCACTGACAAAGATGTTAACCAGCACTGGTGCCAGCACTGACCCCTGAGGGACACCACTTGTCACTGGTCTCCAGGTGACAAGTATCAATGTTCAGGTGGGTAAGTGTTGCATTCATTAAGTATTAATCATCTTATTAATTCAAGTATGTGCTAGTGTCTCAACCAGCTACAGGAAAGATCTCAGCTTCTAATTTAATGTGTATTTTATCAACTGGGTTTGGAGGTTCTATTCTAAATTCATGTCATTAGAATTTCTACTCAGATATCTGGCCAGCAAAAAGTTCACTTGAACACTGGAGATACCAGCTTACATCATCTAAGGTTACAGCCCTCTTCTCCCTGCACAGACTGTATTCATCAAAATTGTGGAGTGAAATAAATGCACACACAGTCATGATGACAGCCTCATTCCAATGGCTATTTAGAGCTCTGTAGACACATAAATACAAAAGGGGAGTAAGATAATGATTTTAACAAGAAATGTGTAAAGAAACCAGTCTAACATAAAATGTAACAATTCAATATTTGCCTGTCAAAGAAGTTCTCTCCACTGTGTAGAGTATAAGGATTTACCTCAGCTGCACTTCCATGTGGACCTATTTAACTTGAGCAGCTAAATGATTTACCACAACATCTTTTGGATCATGATATGCACGCATGAATATGTGGAATAATGCTAACAAGAAACTGTTAGGATGCTTCTCCTGGACTCGGCTGATTTTATGTAACAAATAGAATTTAGCCCTAAATAAATACATAAAACAAATGTGCAAGTAACAAAAGATGACAGAGGGTAATAAATTTAAACTCAAGTCAATGCATATGAAGGTATAAGTAGACAAAGAAGCCAGATTCTAACCTAGCAGCCCCAATATTTCATGTGCTGCACAGATCCTTGGGTAATTTTAATTTTAAGCCTGCCATAGACTGATCTCTTTGTTTTGATATTCTGTTCCAGAGATAAAAATAAGCAAGGAAGGAAACCCTGCATTAAATTATGTCTCTATTAGGCTCCTGTGGTCAGGCCTTTTTTGTTTGTTTGTTTTATTGTGGTGGCTTTTCTTGCCTTTTTTTTTTTTTTCCTTTCCCCAAATGGCCATCCTTGCAGCAGATGTTTTATGTATATTTAGCTGTTCAGAAGACCAATCATAGCCACTGCACTTAATCAGGTAACAGAATGCTATTGACATATTAGACCAATGAATTTGGTTTTTTTATCAAAGTAGATTTCTTCTCAGAGGTCTAATACAATGGGATTTTGAACCATTTGTGTTGAGCACAATTGAAGGGCCAGTAATCCAATTATTTGATTTTCTTGCTGAAGAGAACTGGAGAGAGAAAAAGCCATCTTTCCCTCGCTCCAGAGAGTGAACTGCAAGCCTGCATTAAGCTTTAAGCTCCCTGTGTAAAATCTACCCCAAGGGCAACAGAAGGCCACTTAAATGCAGCTTGGAGGGCATAAGTGGAACATGGCTGTGGCACATTGGCTTTCTGCCCAGGAATAAACTCCAACCATTAGCATCAAAAGCTCATCCTGAAGCTCTTAAACTGAAATTAAATGCCATCTATCAAACGAATAAACAATAATAAAGTAGTACAAGTAAATTTAAAAAAAAATAAAAAATGGTAGTAATTTATCCTGTGGCTCATGTGTTCCAGCTTGCTCTTCCAGACTACACATCTCATATCACAGTATCACAGTATCACCAAGGTTGGAAGAGACCTCTGTGCTGGTTTGAGTCTAATTAGAATATTTTAATAGAGAAAATTACACTATAGGCTGTGAAAGGAAAACATCATGATGTCTACTTCACTCATACGCTTGCTGGAGAATTGTTTGGGAACACTAACCAAAACAATAGATAAGTGAGTCTCTCTCTGTCGCTTGCTGGAACAGGAGCTGCTGGTGGGATCTAGCAGCTTCTGGGCTCTGGTTCCTCTGCTGATTAATCCTCACTAACCACTTTTCTTCTAACCCCCTTGGCCGATCCTCCTAATTTACCTTGCACGTAAGGCAAACCTTGGGGTAAGGTACAGGGGTGGGGAGAAGGTGGAAGGGTGGTTGGGAGCCCCTCCTGGGGTCTCTGATTTCTGGGAGGGGAGTTGTGTTGCTGTATTACCTTTTANGTCCAAATCCTCCTTGAACACATCCAGGGACACTGACTCCACCACCTCCCTGGGCAGCCCATTCCAGCAGTCAATGACTCTCTCAGGCAAGAACTTTCTCCTCACCTCCAACCTAAACTTCCCCTGGCACAGCTTGAGACTGTGTCCTCTTGTTCTGGTGCTGCTTGCCTGAGAGAAGGAAGCAACCTCCTCCTGGCTACAACCACCCTTCAGGTGCACACCTTTAGCCTTTTTTGTTTTGTACAATTTTATCTTTGCACAAGTGTGCTGGTTTGAGGCTAATTGGAATATTTTAATGAAAAAAAAAATATAGACTGTGAGAAGCAAACAATGGTGATGTCTACTTCACTCATAGGCTTGCTAAAATGTTTAAGAATAAGGTCACAAACATAGATAAGACACTCAGGCTCAGAGAGCCTCAGTCTCTCTAGCTTTTTGCCTTCTCTGCTGAGTAACCTAACTAACCACTCTACTTCTAATCCCCCTGACCAATCTTCCAAACTCACCTTGCATGTAAACTAGCCCCTGGGGTAAGGAATAGGGGTGGGGAGAAGGTGGAAGGGTGGTTGGAAGCCCCTTCTGGGGTCTCTGATTTCTGGGAGGGGAACTGTGTTTCTGTATTGCCTTTAACTTGTTATATTTCTGTAACTATTCCTGTCTATTGTGTGTATCTCTGCTTGTACATTGTGCTAAGCTGTAAATAGAGCTTCAGTCCTTAACTTCCAGCCAGCTGAGTTCTAGTCTGGGTCATTTTACAAAGTGTGTGGGGCTGGGGAACTCCCAAACCATCACATCTTTTATTTTAGGTTATTCAGCAGAGGCCAGAAACTCCCAGAGAGGCAGACACGAGACTATGAGAGTGTCTTATCTATGTTTGTGTTCTTCTTCTTATCCATCTCCACAAGCCTGTGAGTGAAGCAGACATCACCATTGTTTTCTTCTCATAGCCTATACTATAATTTTTTCCATTAAAATATTCCAATTAGCCTCAAACCAGCACAACAAGCAAAATAGCCCCCAATGCACAAATCCTGTTGTTTCATTACTAAACCCACAGTTTTAAATAAAGCTTGCTTTTCCTTTGCAAATAATTTCATTTACTTCTCCTTGTCAGCAGCATCTCTGACCTGTTCAGCGCACAGGTTGAGTCTATGTGAAGTGTATTTAAACAAGAAGTCAGACAACAACAAATGAGCATGCAAAAGTGTGCTTGTAGACAGCTCAGGTGGAACTGCACATTCTGGTTTAGGTAGGTAAGGTTAATTTCAACAGTTTTGAGAATCTGGGTATCTACAAAGCTGAAACAAATCAATCCTTTTAAAGTGCCCACAGGAAAAACAGACTGTATTCTGAGAGAGATTTTTGAAAGGTAAATTTTCAGTAAGCAGAATTTAATTACTTAACTGGAATTTTGCCATGATACCCTGGCTAAACTTTCACTTTTTTTGTGAAGGAAAAAAAAAAACAAAACCAAGACCCTAAGGGAAATTATTATGCTCTATCTGAATCATACCTATGATAGCAATAAATTCAGCCTTGTGCTGGAACAGGACAGTACTAAAAAGGAGAGCAAAGAGAAACATCTTACCTGCTGAAAATCAGTCTTATTTTATGAAACAAGTTGATTCTTCCCAGGAACTTCTTTCCCAAAACTTCCTTAGGGTATGAAATAATTGGCTATTAACCAGTGTGTTCTTGACCCAAAGATGGAGCAGAAAACATGCAAGACTTGTCTAGATTGAGATAAAAGAGAAATTAGAACTGATACATACTGAGCCTGCTACAGCTCTCTCGATTTTGCTAGCTAAGACTCAGAGTGTTCTATCTCCAGCTGTACTAGGGTAAAAGACCTGAGGGAAAGAGTAGGCAGAAAATGGGGAGAGGGAAAGGAGAATGGTGCATCTTTCTCTCTTCAGATTGCCCCACACTCCTGTTTGTGCTGCATTTAGTGTGAGATTACGAAAAATAAAGGCAGCCAGCTCTAGAGCACCACACTGCCGCTGTAGTGTGCAGCCTGTCTCACCTCAAAGCAGAAGAGAAGTTATGAAAAAGGTCTGCACACTAAGAAAAAGAAATGCAAAATCTTTCTCATCACCAGTTCTGTACACAGTTTTCAGAACAAGTGACGGTTTCCTTTTATTTTTTTTTTTTTTGTCCCTTGTAAATGTGATCACTTGTAACCTACCAGAACCTCTGCAAGTCCCTTGAGGGCTGCCTCAGAGCCTTGAGTGCTGGCAGCCAGCACGCCAGGCAAAGCAGCGCAGGCTCCAAATGCCACATGAGGAAGGGCAGAGGATGCTGGTGCACACAGAGGAGGTCCCTCCACCCTAGAACAATGAAAACAAGTCGTTAGTATGCACCACGCAGCACTGGAGGCTGAGCCCACTGCTAATGAGTGCTATGCAGAGGCCTCAGGTCATGGCTTTGCTAAATTCTGTGGACTTGGTACACCTGTGAAACGCACCAACACACAGCTCAGCTCACACTGCCATCTGAGTGCACCACGGAGTAAATGATGGGCTGAGGCAAGTGTTGCTGAGCTGTCAGTGAGGTGACTGCCTCCCTCTTGATGTCAAGTGGTTTGTGAGGATTGGAAAGTGCTGTGCCAGTAAAGAAGTTCTTATGGAACTGGTGGTTCTTCTACAGCACCTGCTCTGCTGCTGGGGCAGAGGTCTCTGTGCAGGGTGCATTGCCGTAGTGCTGGCTCTTAGTGGTTCATAACTGTTCCCAGGTAAGTGCCTGTACAGAGTAGTACACAACATGGGGTCAAACAGGAGGCATTAGAGGTCCTGGGCTGGGCTGTGATCTTGCTGGGACCACAGCAACATGGTATGCTAGCTCTGAGGGGAGGCTGACAGTTTGCTGCCACAGATGGATCCAGCTCTTTAGGAAGGAGAGGCCAGGACCACAAGGACTGAGAGCTGCCCTTGATGTAAGAGAGAAACTGGGGTGCATGGAGCTGTGCTTTGGGACAGCTGACAAGCCAGCTTACGGTTTATGGGTCAGGATCAGAGGGCAGCCCAAGGTGGGTGGCATTGCAGTGAATGCTACAGGCCACTTGATCAGAGAAGTGGATGAAGCAATAAAATAGAAGAAACCTCATGCTCACAGGTAAGAAGCTGCACCGAGTGCTGTTAATGAAGTAGCAGAATATATATACACCATGAAACACTCTTTGTAGATCCTAGCTTAGCTCTACTTACCTTAAAAGGCTCTCATCATCTGCATAAGCATTTTGTGGTTTTCAGAAGATGGTGTGCACTACATGTACAGCACAGTCTCCAAGAGGATTTCTTTGTTGTCTTACATCCCACAGCAGAAAGCAGGCTTCTGGTCTCTCTGGCCTTATCCTGCTGGTCACAGTCTGATGTCCTGAACGTGCAACACACCGCAACAGGACGCACTGGCTGCAAATTCTGGGAAAGCATTTCTTTTCATGAGAAAAACTGAGGTTGGATTTGCAGGAAATGTGTGTGTATACATCTGCTTTAAATAAAGCTTCCCCACCTTTCCAGCTTAGACTGCACTCTGTCAAAAGCCTCCACCTGCCGTAGAGTCCAAAGAGTCCAAATGAAAAGAAAGGGGATTGGAAAAATTGCTGACTGTTGTAAAAGGAAAAAAAATTCTATAACTCAGGCATTTCAGCCCACATGATTCATAGGTTCTCTCCCTTACTGAGTGAAGGAGACCTTCCAGACAGAAATAAGTGGTACTCAGCTGTAAGACAATAAATTTTCACCGGTGATGAAAGACAAGACTGAAGCTTAACAAGGACAAGTAGTATCCCAAACACCACATTTCCCCATTCCTACCTCAGTTTCAGGAATTTCTCCAATTTTCTTACAGCCAGAGTCCTCTATATCACAGAAGATGGCAGGCAGAGTATGGGAAGTCTTTACACACTCTTATGGTGATGTGCTGATTCCCTCAGGATCTATGAAAAGATCACAGAGCAATCAGAAAGTCTTGTGGTATGTTCTAGGAGTGTGGGACCATTTCTAGAGAAGCTGAGGGAGGAATTTTAATATAATGGGAATATCTAGCAAGGATGCAATTTAGCTGCAGGAGTGTTCCCTCCTCTGCTCCTTATAGCCTGTAACTTCAAACAGAAATTAGGATCCTTACTTTTCTTTAATCTCTGGCAAATTGATCATATTCAGTGAGTGCCTCAGGATCTTGCATTACTATGTTCTTATGCACACCTACATAGTATCAATGCTTTGCTTATTCTCTATTTCAGTGATTTAATCACAAGATGAATTCTCTCATGCTGCAAATTTATCTTCACTAATCTAACTTTTGATCTCAGACATGAACTGCTCAGCGCTAAGGCAGAGGTAGTCTATCCAATTAAAAGGTGGCAGTCTCAGAAGCTCAGGATAGAGCACTTTTGTTACTCTGCCTTCCAGGAGCTTTGACCTCAACAGGTTTGATGAACCTGGTCATGGTATTTAGACTGCCTGCCTTGGCTCAGTTGCTTGGATGGCATTTTGCCTGCTAGCAAGGTAATATACTGCTTTCAGGAGATGTCATAAAAGAATGGGTTTAGATCCATAACTCACAAAGCTCTATTAAAATAGCTTTCTTCCGACACTGAGCAATTACATAAAGCATCTTGATTTTTTTTCTGTATGAAAGTGACTCATTATAAGACTCCCTTGTATGGAATCTAAACAAGTTGTTTTCCAACATCAGCCAAAAAAAAAAAAAAAACAAAAAAAAAACCAACAAACCAAAACCCAAGTATATATTTCAAAAGAGATTGTTTCTGTGCTCTTTGGAGGCTGTTCTGATAGTGATGACATCCAAGAATCTATTTCACCCAATAGTTACACTTGGGGAAATGATCATCTTATTCTGTGTTTTCCCTTGTGTAGAGCAAGGCTCACCTGAGCCACAGTCAAGGCTCCTGAGTACTGCACCACTATCAACTGTGGAAACACATTAAATGTCAAACAAGATGCAAACTTTATTTTGTTGGCAGTTTCAAAGGCACAGAGGGAATCCGTGACTCAGCTTCCATTAAAAGCCACTAGTTCATTGTGAACATCTTTACATCTTTGCTTTGAACCTCCAGCAAACCTCTTTGTATCTGTTTGTGGCAACTGATGTCTGTTTTGACACGGCAAAACTCCACTATCCAGCTATCCAAGCAAGAATGCCAACATTTGAGAGGGCACTGTAAACTGGCTGAAATCAGTAACTTTCCAGATGATCCTGGATGCCTCAGGATGCGTTAAATGAGGCTATGTTTAAGAACTCTTAGATGACACCAGGTGTGAAACTCATGTATGTGAAGGAAACATTGCAGTAGAACTGCATGTCTGCAAAGCTACTCTGTTTACAAACTCTTTGTAGCTACTTGGCATTTGGCTGTAAGGATCCAAAGCAAAGCTGATCACATCATGGCATAAAGGACTACGTCTTACATGCTCAGAGGAGCTTTCAGGCTGCCTCTCTGACACACCAAATCTGTGCTTGCAAAGCAGGCTAGAATGGAAAAGTGAAACTCCAAGTTCTAGTATCAGTCAAGATAATTTCTGAAGCAATAACTGTATTAATTCAGCATCTCAAGTAGGTAGCTCTGAAACCTACAGGTGAACATGTAAACAGACCACTAGAACATCAGGGAAAAGGCAAGCACCTGTATTTTTACACTAGCTTCTGCTCAATTGCCCTTGTCACTAATAACCACACATCATGGCTACAAGTTCCAAAAGAGGTAGAACCCTGTGACTGGCCTGCTGTTGCATGCTGCACAGGTCTTCAGTGTACTCCAAGAAACACAGCAAAGTGCAGCATGTAGTAGCCCATAAAGCCATGGAGATACCAGCTCACCTCAGCATCACACCAGGACAATTAGTTTCAGCACTGTTTTACACTTGCATGGCTTACAGTTCCAGCATTTGATTATTTCTGAGAACTCCAGAATCTGCAAATTGGGCTCTTAAAATGAAGTTCACTCCACTTCTCTTTTGCCTTACCACATCAGTCCCTCCTCTGTACCTCCTCCAGTCTGACTACTTTTTTGGTAACATTATTGATCAGAAGTGCGTCTTGTCAGTCTCTCTTCACTCCTGCTCTTGACAGGCATTTTACTTTCAGTAAAACAGATCTAAAACCTAGAACTGAGATGAGAGGAATGAGATCATAGAAACAGCGGGGAAGAAAATGGACTGAAGAAAATCTTGCAATCAGCCCAGTGGAAATATTGCTCTTTCATAACTGAGGTATGTTGTATAAGCAACAGTAGAGAAGCCACAGGAACAGCTTTTATCTAACATGGAGCAAGGAACTTCACTAGAATGAGGAAAGGCATGACTGTTGAAATTAGAGTGCCTTTCCTGAACTTGTTGAAGCCACTTCATGCCTGGATTGTTGCTGGATTATCCAGTTTAGAGAACTGAACACACAGCACTCTTTAAAGCGATGTGGAGGAATGAGCTAGAAGCAAATGCAACCCAAGGAAACTTGGAATGGGCAGGAGTGCTGTGAATGCAACTTTCCTCATCTCCAAAATCAATTCAACTAAAATTGAGTAAAAGAATGATGTCTCCCTCCTACATTCCATTCGTCATGTACACTGACATAAGGGTAAGAATGAAAAACAGCTCTATTTTCAGCCAAGCAAAACAATGAAGGAAGTTGGGGGAAATATGCAAATTAAGTTGCAGGATTAATTACCGCCAACAGTTTTCTACTACCTCAAACCTTGCGTGGTCTCCTATAACGGCAGTGGCTCTGCTGACAGTGTTAGACACTTTGAGAGTCTCCTCTGGGGCACAGAAGTGATTTTGCTGCTGGTACACACCAGGTCACTTAACAGGTCACTTCTGTTCCTATATCCTATATTCCTATCCTATATTTGTGGAGCACTCTCTGGGTAAGGAATTGGCTGGATGGTCACAGAGAGTGGTGATCAATGGCACAATGTCCACCTGGAGACCAGTGACAAGTGGTATCCCTCAGGGGTCAGTGCTGCCACCAGTGCTGGTTAACATCTTTGTCAGTGACATGGACACAGGAATCAGTGCACCCTCAGCAAGTGTGCAGGTGACACCAAGATGTGTGGCACAGTCGACTTGTTAGAGGGCAGGGATCCATCCAGAGGGACCTGGACAGGCTGCAGAGCTGTGCCCGGGCCAACCTCATGAAATTCAACAAGGCCAAGTGTAAGGTCCTGCACCTGGGTAGGCACAATCCCAAACACAGCTCCAGGCTTGGTGGTGAATGGCTGAGAGTAGCCCTGAGGAAAAGGACCTTGGAGTCTGGGTTGATGAAAAGCTCAATATGAGGCTGCAGTGTGCACATGCAGCCCAGACAGCAACTGTGTGGTGGGCAGCATCAAGAGTAGCATGGCCAGGAGGGCAAGGGAGGGGATTNAGAGGGCTGCAGCAGCTCTGCTAGGAGGACAGGCTACAAGAGTTGGGGCTCTGCAGCGTGGAGAAGAGAAGGCTTCCAGGAGACCTGATAGTAGCTTTCCAGTATCTGAAGGGGGCCTACAGGAAGGCTGGAGAGGGACTATTGACAAGGTCTTGCAATGACACGATGAGGGACAATGGGTTTGAACTGGAAGAGAGGAGATTTAGACTGGATGTTAGGAGGAAGTTCTTTACAGTGAGGGTGGTGAGGCACTGGCACAGGTTGCCCAGGGAGGTTGTGGCTGCTCCCTCCCTGGAGGTGTTCAAGGCCAGGTTGGAGGATGTCTTGAGTGAGCTGTCCTAGTGGGAGGTGTCCCTGCCTATGGCAGGGTGTTGGAGCTAGATGATCCTTGAGGTCACTTCCAACCCTACCATTCTATGATTCTATGATCGATACAAGAATAATGTTTTCATGCATTCAAAGGCAACCTTCCAATTAGAGAGGAAGATTATTTACATTTCTAAATCAACAGTAGGCTCCATAGCAGATACATAATGGGAAACCCAAAAAACCCTTGGTAACTGAAACTGCTACCCCTACCAAAGAACTACTGTATGGTCATATTAAGCTATTCTTTCATTTTCCAAACACAACACAGCCGACTGAAAACCAAATTCTCATTTAGCTCCTAAGCAGTGAATAATGTTAGCACTCACACACATAAATAAAGATTAACTGCATGATTCATATTAATATATGGGCAGACCTGATGCATAACTTTTAACATAATGTACCAGCACTGTGTTCATTTTTGTTTAAAACGAAAATTAGCAGAATCTGCCTATCAAAAAGGGTTTTAATACACTCCAAATTATATGGCATTTTTCTTATAAAGGGGAAAGTGTATATGAATATGCCAATAGAGATGAAGGTAATTTTAAAAAGGATTTTAAAAGTAGGAAAAAGATAGGGGAAACCAGTTAATTCTCCTTTTCAGGATCTAATTAACCTTAAAAAATCTGAGTCCCCAGCCTTTCCCATGCATTTCAATACAGTGGAGAATGTCCCTTGCTACAAGCTACAGGTCTGATTTAATGAAGTTTTGACGTACGATGAAGATGGAAGAGTGAGTCTGTGGTACTCTCTCTTCACACTGAAAAGTTTCCAACTCCAAAGGCAAATGGAGTTAGCTCAATCATCCCAATTAAAGTGTCAGCTGCTATTCAGAGTAAGCAAAGACAGCACAAAGAATGCGAAGGAATCAACCATTACAGTGTAGTTAAAAAGGCAGCAAAGAAACTGTTGTTGGCTAGAGAGAGTGAAGGAAAAGGTTTAAACAGATGGACCTAAATCACAGTATAAGAGTATCACAGTACCACAGTATCAC
>VWZE01009418.1:0-24165 GCA_013396675.1 Eubucco bourcierii
TGGATGTTAGGAGGAAGTTGTTTGTAGTGAGGGTGGTTTAGACACTGGTACAGGTTGCCCAGGGAGGTTTTGGAGCACAGAATCATGCAACATGAGCTTTGAGCTTTGATCTTTGATCACATTGGGTGCTTCTGTGCTCCACAGCCTCCCTGGAGGTCTTCTGTGCTCCACAACCTCCCTGGAGGTGTTCAAGGCCAGGTTGGAGGAGGCCTTGTGTGACCTGTAGTAGTGGGAGGTGTCCCTGCCTATGGTAGGGGGTTGGGTTGAGCTTTGAGGTCACTTCCAACCTTCCCATTCTATGATTCCAGTGTTGGCTTCCACATGAGTCAGTGAATGCATGGAAAAGGCCTTTTGCTGCTCCCCCTTTGAGCCCACAGTAGCAGGAATCAGTTTTTCCCACCTTTTTCCCTTGCAAACCTCCAAAGATGGAGGCAGGGATGGGGAAGGAGGAAGAAGGAATCTGTAGTGCCCCACAACACCTGTGCTGCATCAGAAGGTGCTGGGAAGCTGTAAGGGGAGTGGTGTGTGGGCTGAACCTGACCCCAGGTCCTCCTGACTCCTCCCAGGAGGTGGGTCTGAACTCGACCCCAAGTGCAGTGGTTATTCCACTCCCCCTTCCTGTCTGGACCCTCTACATAAACAGAGGAACTGCCTGTTCCTGGCTCTTTCTGCCTGCCAGCACCACCTTGTTCCTGCTGCTCCTGTCTTACCGTGTGGTCATTTCTACCACAGATGGACAAACACTTCCTGACTCTGCCTCCATCCATTGCCATCAATTGGATTGTTTATTTATTGTTGTATCTTGTTTACCCTTTCCTGTAGCTCTTTATAACTCCCCTACCTTAAATACCTTTAATTTATTGTTAAAACTTTTTTTCTTTTAACTTCCAAAACCGAAGCAAGACTCTTCCTTGGGTGTTTTTTACTCCTTTTCTCTCTGCATCTAATTCCTTTCTTTCCAAAGGGGGAGAGAGGGGAAGGCTCCTTCTTATTACTGTGCTGGTTCCGTTAGCTCTATTTTGAGTCTCTGGAAAGATTAAACTAGAACCAATACAGAAGCCTTGGGCACAGATCAGACTGGCAAGATCAATACCTTGGAGCAGTGCAGCTTTAGCCACACAACCATGTTCCAGTTACCCAGCAAAGCAGCACTGCCAGGCAGCTACTGTCAGTTACACTGCATCAGAGCTGTCACATGGAGAGCAACCAGTGCTGGGGAAAAGCCTTTCCGAGCAGAGACCTCTAGAGAGCATTGTTCACAGCAGCAAAGAAGAAGAATCAGCATTTCTGGCTGCTTCTTCACAGAAGCCTGCACAAATTAATCCACTTGAACAAATTCACTCTGATTAATCAGAGGATGTGCCAAGCCCAGTCAGGACTGGGGCCATCAAGTGTCATGGCCAGCTAGTGCCCATGCTAACAGGAAATCAGTTCCACGACCACAGCCAGCACCTTCGTGCCAGCAGCCCCAGAACCAAAGAATTGCTATGTGAAGGACTGAACAAGGACGCTTCCCTTACTGCTTCAGGAGCAATTTGTCATCTTGTGCCAGTGGGTGGGAGCACATTTCAGGACAGCCCTGCAAAGGCAGCAGCTGGACAGAGACACTGCCTCAGCCTAGCAAGGGTGTGGGCACAGGAGGAAAGACTCTTTGGACTCTCTGGAGGTGGTTTTGCAGCATGAAGGGTGAATGTTGTCCTAAGAAGTTATGGTCTTGGGTTGGAATATGCAGGTGGTTTACCACACACATCTGTGCTGCCTGGGCCTCAGGAACTGTGTCCCAGAGCCATTCAACCTCTCTCCAGTTCTGCAGGTCTCAGCAAGTCCACTTTGTGGCTTGGAAGCTGCATAAATCCAGTGGGAGTGACTTAGCAGCATGTCCCTTATGAGGAGAGGCTGAGAGCCCTGGGGCTGCTTAGGCTGCAGAGAAGAAGGCTCAGAGGGGATCTGAGCAATGTCTGTCACTAGCTGAGGGCTGGGGGGCAGCAAGGGAGGGACAGGGACAGGCTCTGCTCACCTGTGCCCTGGCATGGGCCAAGGGCAAAGGATGGGAACTGCAGCACAGGAAGCTGCAGCTCAAGATGAGGAAGAACTTCTTGGCTGTGAGGGTCCCAGAGCCCTGGCACAGGCTGCCCAGAGAGGTTGTGGAGTCTTCTTCTCTGGAGCCTTTCCAGCCCTGTCTGGATGTGTTCCTGTGTGACCTGAGCTGGATTGTCTGCTCCTGCCCTGGCAGGGCTTGGACTGGCAGATCTCCAGAGGTCCCTTCCAACCCTGAGCATGCTGTGATCTGTGACTTGGACATCACACTTGAAACAGCAGCCTCAGCAGTCAGCAGTTACCCCTGGCTTCCTGCAGGACAGTGAACGTTGTCTTCACACACCACATGAAATGCTCCTTCTCACTCTCTCCCTCGAGTTCCAAAGGAACTCCTGGGCGTCCCTTCCGTCTGCACTCCAGAGAAGCATTGTCTTGTCAGCATCTGTGTGGATGGGCTCTGCAAGTTCCTAGGATGTGGACTGAGTGGAAGTTATGGGGAAACAGCAGGAAAGCACAAGCTGGAAAAGTAGTGTATGAGACTCTCCCAGGAACATGTGAGATCTGGAGACTGATGGTCCTGTTGAGTGTCATGGACTGGCAATCTCCTTGCCAAGAGCCTGCTGAAGCTGTGCATGGCTGCCAAGCACTCGCCATCAACTGCAGCAGCGGGACTGACCAGAGCCAAAAGGGTGGTAGCAGCTACATGCTAGTAAAGCTTACAGAGGTATTTCACACATGGTGAAATACAGTCTGAGGGATTTTCCAAACAGTTGCCAGCCTCTGCTGGTGCTGGCAGCCTAGGGCGTGGTGAAACGAACTCGATGGGCGAGTCGAGAGCTGCCATCCAGAGAGAGGGGCTGGAGAAATGGGCCAAGAGGGGCCTGGTGAAACTCGGGAGGTAGCCGAGGAGGAGAAAGCCCTTGTAGCAGCACTGCCCAAGCTCAGCGCAAGATTCCGAGGAGAGGCCGAAGGAGCACGGGCGGCTCCGTGCGGGGCACGAATGGCTTTGTGGGGCAGCGCAGCCCTCCGGCGTTTGGCTGGTGATGGGACGGAGCCAGGCCCTCGGCAGAGGCCGGAGGGCGAAAAGAGATGTGCTGAAGGGGGCAGCGGAGCATCTTCACCACCGCATCGTCCGGGCTCTGCCGGCACAGGAGAGCAAAGCCGTACACGAGCGGGTACGGCAGAGGCGGAAATCGCGCTCTCCCTAAGTTTGTCCCGCTGCGCTCGCCGTGGCGCGCCGGCCGTGCCGGGAAGGGAGGGGCGGAGCCGCATGGGGCCTGCCGGGACTTGTGGTCTCCCCGGGCGGGCCGGGACATTGCCGCCGTGTTCTCCGGCGCCGCCTGAGAACTACAGCCCGCGGCAGCCGGAGTCTGGCCGCGAGGATGGCGGCTCCCTTGGTGCTGGTGGTGCTGGTGGCCGTGACGGTCCGTGCCGCTCTCTACCGCTCCAGCCTCGCCGCCTTCATCTCCGAGAGGGTGGAGGTCTCGTCCCCTTTAAACGCCTGGAAGCGAGGTGAGGTCCGGCGAGCACCGCTCCTCCGGCGCGGCGGAACGGGCCGAGGCCTGCGGGAGCTGCGCTGAAGGAGCGGCGGCGGCTGACGGGCCCGGGAGCGCAGCGACAGGCGGGTGGATGGAGGCCGGCGGCACGGCCCGCGGGGACAGGCCGGGTTGCGGTCCCGGCGCCGGGCCTCGCCTCTCCCGGGCCCCAAAACACGCGGCGTGGGGCGGCACTCGTGCCCGAGGGAAGAGCGAGTGCTGCAAGGGGACGGGAGGCACAGCCGCCCGAAGGGTCCAGGGCAGGGGCACAGCCGCGGTGTGCGGCTGCCTTGGCTGCACCGGTACAAACCGCCGGCGGCAGAGGTGTCTGAGATTGAGAACAACAAAAGCTGGAGGCGAAGAGGCGATTTCAGCAGCGCCGACTGAGCCGCGCTCGGTACGCCGGGACCGTGGGAGGCGCAGCGCAGGCTGTGGGCGCTGCCTGCTGCCCGCCGCCGCCGCCTCGCCCGCTCTGCGCCCCCACTCCGACGACCAGCGGGACTCAGGCTCTCGGCTGCACCCTGGGGCGCGATTCAGTCAAGGCGTTCGTCTCTGCAGCGTCAGAGCCCGTTAGGAGCCTTAGCTTTAAAGACAACCCCTTGGGAAAATAATGATGCAGGTACAGTTTTCTGCTTTGGGATGGGAATCAGTGGTACAGAGTAACAGGTCAGAAGCATGAATGCCTTTGAGAGCCACTAGGCCTCTTCCCCAGGGTGCTTTGTGCTTCATTTTTTCAGAATACAGCTCCACAAGAAGCCCTCACAGCAATGGGGGCTCTGCAGTGCCTCTCTTAGAGCAGCAAAGTAGGCATCTAGATAGGAAGGACCATGAGTAGGATCACAGAGTGTTAGGAAAGGGCCTTAAAAGAACATCTGGTCCAGCACAGGTTCACAGATGGCATTGGGTTGGTGGGGACCCTCCAAGGGCATCTTGTCCAGCCCCCTGCAGGCAGCTGAGACACCTCCAGCTGGAGCAGGCTGCACGGGGACACATCCAGGCTGATCTGGAATGTCTCCAGGGATGGGGTCTCAACCATCTCCCTGGGCGGCCTGTGCCAGTCTCTCCCCACCTTCACTGTGCAGAGCTTCCTCCTGATGCCCAACCTAACTCTGCCCTGCTCCACTTCCAAACCACTGCCCTTGTCCTATCCCCACAACCCCTTTCCAGCCTGCCTGGAGATGCCCTTCAGGTATTGAGCTGCAGCTCTTAGGTCTCCCTGGAGCCTTCTCTTCTCCAGGCTGCACAGCCCCAACTCTCCCAACCTGTCATCATAGGAGAGGTACCCATTCACTGTAGCTCCTTTTGCTGCTTGATCCCCAGGGATCCTTTGTGCCTAGTCAAGGGGAGCTGCTGTGGCAAAGGTGAACTCCTTGGAGGGCAAGCTGCGGTTAAATGGGTGCAAAGGGCCTGGATGAAGGCTGCAAAGTGTTGGAAGGTTCAGCAAGGCATAAAGTTTAGCTTTGCCTGGTGATGTGTGTTCACTTCTGCACTTTTGTGGTGGGTTTGAACATTTTAGGGCTCTTTACATCGATTTAGGCAAACCAGTTCAGGTTCTGTGTGATGCCATGATTTGGCCTCTCAGAATTCAGTGCTTCTGCAGCCATGATTTGGCCTCTCAGAATTCAGTGCTTCTGCAGCACAGCTGCCATGTGTCACATAGCAGGTGACGACATCAGGAAATGCTGTACCTGTGCCTTCTCTGCAGCTAAGTGCAAAGCATCTCAGAGATGCTCAGAGGGCTGCAGCAGCTCTGCTGTGAGGACAGGCTGAGAGAGTTTGGGCTCTGCAGCCTGGAGAGGAGAAGGCTTCCAGGAGAGCTAAGAGTAGCCTTCCAGTATCTGAAGTGGGCTCCAGGAAGGCTGGGGAGGGACTATTGAGAAGGGCTTGGAATGCCAGGACAAGGGGAATGGGTTTGGAATGGCAGAGGGGAGATTGAAAGTGGATGTTAGGAGGAAGTTGTTTGCAGTGAGGGTGGTGAGACACTGGCACAGGTTGCCCAGGGAGGTTGTGGAGCACAGAATCACCCAATGTGAGCTTTGATCTTAGATCACGTTGGGTGATTCTGTGCTCCACAAGCCTCCCTGGAGGTCTTCTGTGCTCCACAAGCCTCCCTGGAGGTCTTCTGTGCTCCACAAGCCTCCCTGGAGGTCTTCTGTGCTCCACAAGCCTCCCTGGAGGTGTTCAAGGCCAGGCTGGATGAGGCCTTGAGTGACCTGTGCTAGTGGGAGGTGTCCCTGCCTATGGCAGGGGGTTGGAACTGGCTGAGCTTCTTCCAAGCTTCCCATTCTGTGATTCTATCTCAGCTGCACCATTTTTAGCTGAAACAAATAAATAGGTCACAGCTGCCCCAACAGTCACTACAGAAATGTGTGGCAGCAGCCAGCAAGCCACTGGAGCTGGCTGTTGGCTCAATGAATTTTGTGCCACCCATTCAACTGGCAATTCAGTGTGAGATTCTTAGGTGTAGATGGTTTAAAAACTGCAATTTTCCCACCATGAGCTCATTCTCTTCCTACAGCACAGGACTCACATGCAGGTATTTTGTGTGTTGCAGTGGTGGAAGGCTTAGCTCTGCTGGATCTGGGGGTCTCACCCTATGCTGGAGCTGTTTTCCATGAGGTCAGTGTGCATGCTTTGGTTTAAACCTGCTGTTGCTGATGGCGTGGCAAAGGCTGAGGGCCTGTCTTGTGCCAGAGGCTTCAGAGAGCTTGGAGCCCTGAAGTTGTCTGCAACTGGTTTGTGTAGTGAGTAGCACAGTGAGGAAAGAGTTCATCAACCCCAACCCTTTGCTGTGCCAGTGACAGGCATTACAAGATCTGTTACTGCATAAAGAGAGCCTGAAAGGGCCTGAAAGTAAAATACTTTCTTCACATCTGGATGCTTCCAGGAGACCTTAGAGTAGCCTTCCAGGATCTGAAGGGGGCCTACAGGAAGGCTGGGGAGGGACTATTGAGAAGGGCTTGGAATGGCAGGACAAGGGGAATGGGTTTGAAGTGGCAGAGGGGAGATTGAAAGTGGATGTTAGGAGGAAGTTGTTTGCAGTGAGGGTGGTGAGACACTGGCACAGGTTGCCCAGGGAGGTTGTGGAGCACAGAATCACCCAATGTGAGCTTTGAGCTTTGATCACGTTGGGTGCTTCTGTGCTCCACAACCTCCCTGCAGGTGTTCAAGGCCAGGCTGGATGAGGCCTTGAGTGACCTGTGCTAGTGGGAGGTGTCCCTGCCTATGGCAGGGGGTTGGAACTCGATGATCTTTGGAGGTCCCTTCCAACCTTCCCACTCTATGATTCCATAGGTAGGGTTCTCTGCTGGCAGAGTGCCCTCATGCCTCGTGTCACCAAGGACTCTGTGTACCTCTGGAGGTAGGGTTCTCTTCACTCACCTCTCCACTCTAAGCACAGTGTTCTGCCAATGTGGGAAAGATTTCATTGATGCCATCACAGTCTTTTAAAGGTTATTTCCAAATAAATGCATTTTCTTCCAGTGGGGACTGGTGAAAAGGGTGCCTCCAAGTGCAGCTTTTTTGCCACAGCAGTAATGCAGCAACCTGCTCATCCCCCTGCCCTGGAAGGGGAAAGCTGTGGAGCTGCAGTCCTGCTGCTTTGTGGTTCTAACAGATTTATTTTTTTTTCTGTTTGCTTTATGAAAACTCATCTAAACAGACTAAACAGCTGCCAGAGAGTCCTGGAATCATCCGATGGGAGGGGTTGCAAAGGACCTCCAAAGATTGTTCAGTCCAACCCCCCCTGGTGGTCACTTAGGGCAGGGCACACAGGAATGCAGCCAGGTGGGGCTGGAAAGTCCCCAGAGAAGGAGACTCCACAGCCTCTCTGGGCAGCCTGCTCCAGGGCTCCAGCAGCCTCACACCAAAGAGTTTTCTCCTCATGCTGAGGTGGCACCTCCTGGGTTCCAGCTGGTACCTGTTGTTCCTTCTCCTGTCACTAGGCACCACCACAAAGAACCTTCATCCTCACACCTACCCCTCTGATACTTGTAAACATTGATGAGGCCTCCTCTCAGCCTCCTCAAACCAAAGGAAGGGTGAGGAGCAGTTGCTATGTAGGAAATGCTGCCAGAAGTACCTGCAAGCAAGCTGAAAAAATTAAATTCTCCAGATGAGATATTCCCTAAGGCCTTTCTTGTTCTGTTTTCTGCTGGAACTCTACCACTGCCCCAGTGGAATAGAATATCATTGTCAGAGTTCATGGTGTCTTCTAGAAAACTGTTGAGAACTTCTCAAGATGAAAGATAGGTAAGGGGAGAGCCTCAGGGGTCAGTACTGGGCTGTTCAAACCTGGTCGTCAGTGACCTGGCACAGAGGGCACTGCCAGCAGGTTTGCAGATGACACCAGACTGGAAGCAGTGGTGACAGCCCTCAGGCTCTGCTGCCATCCAGTGTGATCTGCACAGGCTGGAGAGCTGGGCAGGGAGAGATCCAATGAAATCCAGCAAGGCCAAGAGTAGAGTCCTGCATCTGGGGAAGAACAACCCCATGGACCAGGGCAGGCTGGGGGCTGAGATGGTGGAGAGCAGCACAGGAGAAACAGATCTGGCGGTGCTGGTGGGCAGCAGGATGCCCTTGGGCCAGCAATGAGCCCTTCTGCCCAAGAAGGCCAAGGGCATCCTGGGCTGCACCAGGAGGAGTGTGGCCAGCAGGACAAGGATGGTTCTCTGCTCCTTCTATTCTGCCCTGCTGAGGCCACAGCTGGAATCTTGTGTCCAGTTCTGGGCCCCTCAGCTCAAGAAGGAGCTCAGGGAACTGCTGGAGAGAGTCCAGCACAGAGCCCCAAAGCTGCTGCAGGCAGTGAGCATCTCCTGTGAGGCCAGGCTGAGGCAGCTGGGGCAGGCAGCTGGCAGCAGAGGAGCCTGAGAGCTACCCTCAGTGCTGTGCTAAAGATGTGCAGGGCAGAGCCAGGCTCTGCTCAGGGGTGGCCAAGGGCAGCACAAGGGGCACTGGGTGCCAGCTGGAGCAGAGGAGGTGCCAGGGAACAGGAGGGGAAACTTTGTCCCTGTGAGGGTGCTGGAGGCTGGAGCAGGCTGCCCAGGGGGTTGTGGAGTCTCCTGCTCTGGAGAGTTCCAAACCCACCTGGATGTGTTCCTGGGTACCCCTGGGTGCCCTGCTCTGGCAGAGGGGTCACTTCCAGCCCCTGCCATCCCCCATGAAGCATGCTTTGGTCAGCTCTTGCCTCTGAGGTGGCAGTGCTGCAGGAGGCTGAGGGCAGTCCCCTTCAGTCTCACAGTACTGCTCTGTGTGCTCCAGAGGTGGGCAGCAGTTTGATCTGCACAGGGCCTGACATGGGTTTCCCCTCTGCTCTCTTTCAGACTCCCCTGGTAATATATCTCTTCCACTTCCTGATTGACTATGCTGAGATGGTGTTCATGGTGAGTGCTGCTGGGCAGCTCCTCCTGGGAGCTTCCATTCTGGCAGGTGCTGGGGGACCTGCAGCCTCCCTGCAGCTTGGCTTCCTGCTGAGCTCACAGCTTATTTAGAGGAGCAGCTTTGGCCTTTTCCCTGCCTGTACACATTCCTTCTGTTCTGTGAGGCCTTGCTTAGCTCAGTGTGCCCACAGGGGGGTGGGAAGCTGGCATTTGGGTTCAGAGTTTGGAGTTTAGCTGAGAGGTTTGTGTCCCTCAGCCTAATCCCTGCCCTGCAGTGTTCCTCCTCAGGCCTGCAAAGAGAGCACAAATGGGGTAGGCCTCCAGATGTCTCTTGTAAGCTGTCCTGGAGTCCTGCATCACTCAGGGCAGGAATCTCCCAGCACATGTCACCTGCTGGAGCCTCTCTCCCCACACCCTGCTGGGCAGGTCTCAGGCAGAGCTGAGCCATCTGCCTGGTGCTGGTGCTGGCTTTCAGGGGGCTCTGCTGCTGCCTGGACCGTTGGGGACCCCTCAGGACACTGTCATGCTGGCTCAATGGACAGGTGGGGTCAGGCAGCTGGGCACTGCTCCAGGGCTCTAGTCAGAGCAGGGAGGCTCTCTGCTACCCCTGCACAGTTTCTTTGTCCTTCCTTCCCCATTCTCTCATGGTGTGGGTAGTGCTCCTAGCTTTGGTGCAGCTCTTGGCCCCGAGGTGAAGTGTTGGGGTCTGAGGGCAGTGCAGAGCAGCAGGCTGGCAGGTTTAAAGCCAGAGTGCCCCTTCAGCATTGCAGGGCTGCCCCAGTGGCTCTGGCTCCGTTGCCTTGCTCACAGTCAGTCTGTCTGTGCCTTGCTTTTCCAGATAACTGATGTGCTGACTGCTGTTGCCCTTTACTTGGCCATCCAGGACTTCAACAAAGTTGTGGTAAGCTGACTTGGCACCCCTGCTGGTCCTTTCCCAGCAGCTTGTCCCAGGGGCTGCAGGAGTGAGCAGTCCTTGCTGCAGGAACCCTGCCCACATCTGGGTGAGCCACAGAACAAGAGGACTGAGTGTGGCTAACAGCTGAGTGCTGCTCTGACAGTTTGACAGTGTCTGTAGCTGCCTCTCTGCCCTTGAGTGCTGGTCACAGCAGCGCAGATTCTTTGCACATTTGTGCAGTTTGTGAGAATGCAGTAGCCAGGGAGGTGCAGACAAGCCTGGAGCCATGGTGCACAGGGCAGATGTGAGATTTCAGAACCTCAGCACCCACCCTCAGCTGTGCCAGGCTGCAACAGACAGGGATTACTCAGTGGCTGTGGACTGGCAAGGCTTGGGCACTCTTTTCTCACCTCAGGTCCTGCTGCAGTCTCCTGTACTTTTTGTAGCTGCAGCCTGGAAGGTTTTGCCCTGGACAAGGTTTGTGTTTGCACACTCCATGAGTTAATCCACAGGCTGGAAATGTGTGAGGGAAGGAACAAAGCCTTGCAAGGCTGCTGAGGTGCCAGAAATCATTCTGGTGAGCAGGGTGGGAATCTGACACAAACATTGCTTGTCCCTTCAGATTCTCAGTAGGTGGATTTGGCAGGGAGTGATCCCTCCCAAGACTTTCTCATAAGTAACTCGAAGACTGTTTTGTATATGTAGTGCTGAGCTCTGTGATCCTACAGGGACCAATTCAGTACCAACAGCATCAGGGGGCTGCATTCTCTACAGCAAGGCTGTGTGCTTGTTCCTTGTCCTGACTTGGAGAACTAACTCATGAGAGAACTGCAGGCATCTAAAGATCCTGCATGTGAGTTACTCACTGAGAATTATTGCCTGCATCTGGTCATGGGGAGGCCACAAAAATGAGCAGGGGTCTGGAGCAGCTCTGCTGTGAGGACAGGCTGAGGGAGGTGGAGTTTCAACCTGGAGAGGAGAAAGCTCTGGGAAGACCTCAGAGCTGCTGCCAGTGCCTGAAGGGCTCCAAGCAGGCTGCAGAGAGACTGTGCCCAAAGGGCTGCAGGGCCAGGCCGAGGGCAATGGCTGCAAACTAGAGCAGAGCAGCTTGAGATTGGCTGTGTGCAGCAGGAGGCTGCTGGAACACTGCAAAGGGAGGTGGTTGAGGCCCATGCCTGGAAATACACAGGGTGAGGCTCGAGGGGGCTCTGAGTGAGCTGATCTAATTGAGTATGTCCCTGCTGAGTGCAGGGAGTTGGACTGGATGAGCTTTGGAGGTCTCTGCCAACCTGGATGATTGTATGATTCCTTCCCCGTCACAGCAGGGTCAGAATTCAGATCACTTCTGTCTCCATAGAGAGCACCACAGAAAGACAGATTAAAGACAGAGATTTTGGGTCCCTAGAGGAGACTTGACACACAGGCATCCACCTTCACAGTGGCCAAGCCTGCATACTGCTGTGACTTGGTTTCTTGGGGCCTGGTCTGTTGAGCAGTGAGTTCATTAAAGGTCAGCTTACTGCACGGCAGCTTGTGCCTGGAGGTGCAGCAGCCTCAGGCAGATGGAAAGTGCTGAGCTCTGGGGCAGTGTCACTGTCAGTTGTGCCAAGAGCTAGGCACAGGTGCTTTAGTGAGTTCACATGAGTACAGAGATGAGCTACTTTCCCCTGACTTCACAGCATCACAGCACACATCCTGCTGGCAGAGCCCTCCCAGCTCATCCAGTCCAGCCCTCAAGCCCAACACTGCAGGCTCAGCACCAAACCATGGCCCTAAGCAGCAGGGCCACAGCTGCTGGCACCCCCAGGGGTGGGCACTGCAGCACTGCCCTGGGCAGACCATTGCAAGCTTTGAGAAGCCTTCCAGGGCAGAAAGATTTCCTGAGCTCCAGCCTGAGCCTGCCCTGGGGCAGCTTGGAACCATTGCCTCTGCTGCTGGCCCTTGGCACCCAGGAGCAGAGGCTGCCCCCTGCTCACTGCCACCTCCCTGCAGGCAGCTGCAGAGAGCAATCAGCTCTGCCCTCAGGCTCCTCTGCTGCAGCCTGCACACCCCCAGCTCCCTCAGCCCCTCCTCACCCCCAGCTGCTCCAGGCCCTTCTCCAGCCTGGCTGCCCTGCTCTGGACAGGCTGCAGCCCCTCAGTGTCCTTCCTGTAACTGAGCACAGCGCTGAGGTGTGGCCTGGCCAGTGCTGGGTGCTTGCAGCTGTTGTCTCTTTGGGAAGGAGCAAGGAGTTTGTTCTGCTTTGTCCAACACCTGCTGTCCCAGGAGCCCTGCCTCACCCCGGGGCTGGTGTATCCTCTGAGTAAGGAGGAATGATGACCTTCCCCAGCTGACTCTCTGCTCATTCTCCCTTGTCCAGTTCAAAAAGCAAAAGCTCCTGATAGAGCTGGATAAATATGCCCCAGACGTGGCCGAGCTCATCCAGACGCCCAAGGAGATGCACTACACCCCCCTCAAGGTAGCACTGTTGTAAGTATTGCTCCCTGCAGGCTGCCCTGGGCTGCTTCAGCTCCTCAGCTCCCTTCTGCCTTTACTTACCTGATTTGGGGCTTCAACATTTGTTGAAGATTGGAGGGTTTTGGTTTGTTGTTGGTTTTTTTTCCCCAAAAAAATTCTGAATCTTCTGCTAGACCTAAAAATCCCCTCCCCAGCCCTGAGTACTGGGTTTGAAAGCACAAAGCTGCTTGGCCAAAGGCTTGGTGCCAGCAAACAAATTCACTCAGGCCCTCTCAGCAGGCTCAACAGCACGGGGTCATTAGTAGGGGAGCAGGGAGGTCGTGTCTGCACAGATCAGTTCCCATTCATTTTTGCTGTGTGCTGATGCTGCCAGAACTGGTCCTGAGCCTCCCAAATGTCTCTCAGAAGTGTGAAGAGAATTTCTGAGCAGCTGGACAATCTCTTTGCTCAGTATCACAACCTCAGCATCCCAGAATTGCTTATAACAGCTCAAAGACCTTGTCAAGGTTGTCATCTTCACCATGCCATGTTTGGTGTTCCTCTGTAAATTAAACCTGTTTGTTTGTTTCAGAAAGCTTCAATTAAAATAAATAATACACAAGCAAGGTGCCTAGTGCCAGAAAGTTGGGGTTTTGACATGTATAAATAATTATCTGAATTATGCTGCATCAGAGAGTTTTCCATTAGATTTTTTTTCCCTATTTCCATGTGGATTTTGTAAAATTCCAGAGGGTGAGAAAGAGAGAAGCAGTCAAGTGCAGCCAGTTTAGTGTTTCCCATTGCTGCACATCACCACAGCAGGGCTGGGCTGTGGTGGGCTGTAGAAGAGGGCAGCCTGAGACTCAGAGAAGTAGGCAAATGCAGAGAGAGTTAGGAACTCATCCTCAGCCTTGTCTGCTCCTTGGGCTGTACCCAGGCTGCTGGGTCCAGCACCTTGCTTGTTGTCTTGGTCATCCTGCCAAACGTTTCTGAGGGCTGCAGTTCTCCTTCCCAAGAGGAGCTGCCACCCTCACCAGGGTGAAGATGTGTGGAGTTTGCTGTCCCTCCATCACCCCAAGGAGGTCTGCCACACTGCCATAGCTGGCAGGTTTTGCTCTGCCGTGGTGCACGTCAAGGATTGCTCTGGCACGGCAGGAGGGTGCAGGTGCAGCTGGCCTGGGGAACTCTGCTCTTGCCTCAGGGCTTGTTTCCATCTTGCTGTTTCCTTACCACTTCCTCAGAGACAGGAAATGTGAGTTGCAGAAAGGGTTTGCCTTGGACCCAGTGATCCTGAATGTGTAGTGATCTGGCAAAGCAAGGCAGGCTTTTGGTAGCTGCTTGCCTGGACAGAGCTTGCGTTGTGAACACCTTCCCAGCTGCCTCCTGTTCTCCCTCTGCCCACTGCAGCCACAGCTCCAGTCCACAGATTTGTTTTTTCACTCCAGCCTAAGGAACCTGCTCAGCTGAGTTAATTTAGTGATGAGATCATCCCCTCAAATGTAAACAACTGGCTAAGAGCTTCTGTTTCTCCTTTGAATATCTCTTCAGTTGGATCCTGTCTCCTTTGAATGTAACTCAGGCTTTGATCTCTTTCAGCTACTTGTTGAACCCCTACACTGTGATGTCTTGTGTGGCCAAGTCCACCTGTGCCATCAACAACACTGTCATTGCCTTCTTCATTTTAGCTACAATAAAAGGTAATGGGGGGGACAAAAAAGATTCATGGGACCTTGGGTGAGATTAGAACAGCAGCAGCAGTTCAGTGAAGGTGGAACTTGGCAGGCATGATTGCTACAAAAGTGAAACACAGCAGAAAGGGGCCTGGAGCCAAGTCAGATCACAAGATCAGGAGAGTTTGCAGCCAAGGCCACCTCAGAGTTTCATCTCTGCTTTTCCTGGAGGGCTTCAGCTGGTTTGTTGCTGCTGAGGGAGTGTGTCTGTGTGGGAGGACATAGTGCTCTGCTGCTCTTCCCTTTGCTCACCAAGATGCACTTCCAGCTGCTGTGCCAAATTACTTTTCAAAGTGCATCTTTGAACTGGAATTCCAAAACAAGCAGCTGGCTGCAGCTCTCCTTTGACTTCCCCTCACAGCTGGAGACTGACTGGAAATTAGCTAAGGGAGAAGCCGTGACCACAGAGCCACAGCAGCACAGCTGGATAGCAACACAGCTGTTTCCTTCACTCTGAGTGATGCCAGGCTTCTGGATCCTGTGGGACCTCCCAGTGCAGAAATCTTTTAGCATATCTGATGTGTGCTGCTCACCTCAGCTGGACCAGAGGGCAGCTCAGTCTGGTCTCCTGTGTCTGGCAATACCCAGACACTGTGAAGAGAGCTCATAGAGACTGGTTTTATTTGTGCTTCCAGAGGAAACAGTTCCTGCTTGGCAGGAGGGCACTCACAAACCCAAAACAAGTGGAGTGCATTGAGAGAAACTCACCTTGTCTGTTCTCTGATCCCATGGAACACACACTTCAGTCCCAAGCAAAGCCACTGCCTGTCCCCTGTGTTCTCTCCCTGCCTGCAAATGTAGCAGCCACCAAGTTTTCAAGTGGGCAGAGGGGATGTCAGATGATGCCTTTGACTTCTGGGTACCAGTCCTTTAGATCTGTGCAGGGTTAAACACTCAAGAGAAGGGAGTGGGGAGCTTTCTGTCCAGGGGAGTGTGGCTGAGGAATGGAGAAGGCTCATCCCCAGGGAACCCTATCCCTTCTCTTTCAAAAGGTGGGAGCAGAGGGGAGCTTCCTGTTGGATGGCAGCAGGCTGATGAGTCCAGTGCACCCAGTCAGGATCCTTGCTGCCCAAGCTGTGTTTTACACAGATGACTTCCATCAGACAGAGCTGTTAGCCAGGCTGCTGCACTGAGGGCTTGGGTTGCATGACTCCAGCAGCTGCCTCAGTGGGGTGTGAGTGGGGTGGGTACATTGCCATGCACAAGCCATGCAGCAGGGTCTGTACACAGAATGCATTGGGTGAACCTCTGCATCTGAAGGATGGGAGGTACAGCTCAGTCAGGGATTCTTTCTCCTGGGGGATCACCTTGATGTGAGTCATTCTTCCCTCAGAATGTGGTTCAGAAAAGGGCAGTCTCCAGAACACCTTCTGGCTGCCACTGGTGGTGCCCGTGAAGGCCCTGCAGGGGGTTGTGCAGTCCCTGCCTGCCAGCCTGGTTGGCTGAACTGGGCCTCGCTGGGCCTCACAGTGACCCTGGGTTTTTGTCTTTGCAGGTAGTGCCTTCCTCAGTGCTGTGTTCCTGGCCTTAGCAACCTACCAGTCACTCTACCCTCTCACACTGTTTGCTCCAGCACTCCTCTACCTTCTGCAGGTAGGGGACTGACATCTGCTGGTACCTGTTGTCTTCTGGTAGCTGAGCAGGGCCCATCCTTAGCTGCTCAGAGGGGAGCTGGGCAGGTCCTAACTTCCAGAAAAAGGGAATTCCCTCCAACCTTGGGAAGTGTGAAGCCTTTGTGGGGATACCTGTGCAAAGGGAGAAGGGAGCACAAAGTCCTCTGCAGAGCTGCCTGGTGTTTAACTGGCCCCAGATAAGTGCTCTTATGCTGTGTGGATGGCAGTGAGGATTTCAGACCTGGAGAGCTGCCTTGGAGTGAGGAGCTGCATGTGTGAACACTGCAAGCAGCAGCTGTGAAGTGGTTGGCTGCCCTGGTGGTTTTCCAGCCCCATTAAGAGGATCCCTGAATTCCCACAGGGGTTGCTGAGGCCCGGGGGGGGTTGCTCAGCCCTGCAGCTGCAGTGAGGCTGCTCCAGCACAGCCAACCCAGCAGCAGGCTGGGGGCACATCTGCAGCCATGGGCAGGGTTCAAGGCTGAGGCAGCTCTTTCCCAGGGAGTGGATTCATCACTTCCCACTGCTCTCTTTTTTAGCTCTTGTGCTATCTACAGTGACTCAACCAAGAGCCCAAATTACAATGCCCTTAATGCAAAGTGATCACTTGCTAGCCCTAGTGTTCTGCTAGGGGAGCAGGCTGAGGCTGCTAGCAGAGACCTCCTGCCCAGTCCACAGATGACGAGGGGCCTGTCTGTGTCGGTTTTGCCACTCTGAAATCCTGCTGCTGGCTGTCTGCCCAGCCTCTCTCCTTTGCTGCTCTCCTGTCTCCCTCATCAGTTTTTAGCTTACCTTAGCTGCAGGCTCCCCACAACCTGTTCTCAAATCCTTGAGCATCAAAGGAGAACAAAGAGTCAGTTCCAGTCTGTTTTCTTTCCCTATCTGACCTGTCTCTCAGAAATGTTACTAGGGTTACTTTTTTGCAAGACAAGAGCTTCTGCAGAGTCAGTGTTGCTGTTTAGGATCATTTACTTTTGGTATTGGAGATTCTGGTCTCATTTGTAGAGTCCCAGCAGTGAGTGCCTGAGCACAGCCTGTGCCTGCTGCTGTGGGCAGGCCTGAGAAGGCCTTCTCCTTCCTGCAGTCTCTGTGCAGACTGAACTGGCTTTTCTCCAGCACTTTCCACAGCGTCACAGGAATACTCAGGTTGCAAAAATCCCCTGGGATCCCCTGCTCTAGAGGGTTCACCTCTAAACCTCAGCCCCAAGCACCACATCCAAACAACCTTTAAACACCTCCAGGGTTGGTGACTCCACCACCTCTCTGGGCAGCCTGTGCCAGTGTCTGCCCATTCTTGCTGGGAGGTAAATCTTCCTAATGTCCAGCCTAAGCCTGCCCTGCTGCAGCCTGAGGCAATCACTAACTGCCTGTGAGGAGAGACCAGCACCAACCTCTGCACAGCCTCCTCTCAGGTAGCTGTAGGATGAGGTCTCTCCTCAGCCTCCTCCTCTTCAAACTAACCATCCCCAGCTCCTTCACTTGCTCTTCACAAGATTTATTCCCCAGGCCCTTCCCAGCTTCCTTGCCCTTCTCTGCACTGGCTCCAGCACCTCCACATCTCTCTTGTATTGAGGTGCCCCAAACTGAACACAATACTCGAGCTGTGGTCTGACCAAAACTGAGTCCTGCCACAGATCCCTGGTATCTTGCTTCCACTGTTCTAGCAAGTGGCATTAACACTGTGGCTGAGAAAACAGAGGCCACAGCAGCTAGAGCTGGCTTTCTGTGCAAGCCCAGCACCAAAGGGGAGAGCTCCATCACTGACCCAGAGCTGCAGAACTCTGAGCAATTCCCAGAGGTGTTCCCACAGAACTGGCAGGGCTGGAAGGGACCTCAGAGATCATTCAGCTGCAACCCTCTGCCATAGGCAGGGACACCTCTCACTAGCACAGGTCACTCAAGGCCTCCTCCAGCCTGGCCTTGAACACTTCCAGGGAGGCTGTGGAGCACAGAAGACCTCCAGGGAGGTTGTGGAGCACAGAAGCACCCAACATGATCAAAGAGCAAAGCTCACATTGGGCGATTCTGTGCTCCACAACCTCCCTGGGCAACCTGTGCCAGTGTCTCGCCACCCTCACTGCAAACAATTTCCTCATGACATCCACTTTCAATCTCCCCTCTGACACTCCAGACCCATTCCCCTTGTCCTGCCATTCCAAGCTCTTCTCAATAGTCCCTCCCCAGCCTTCCTGTAGTCCCCTTCAGATTCTGGAAGGCCACTCCAAAGTCTCCTGGAAGCCTTCTCCTCTCCAGGCTGCAGAGCCCCAACTCTCTCAGCCAGGGTGGTGGGTGGTGGGGCAGGGCTGTCACTTGCCCAGGCTGTGGGGTTCCTGCAGCAGCAGGCAGGCAGTGCAGAGGGCACAGCAGTGCAGCTCAGCTCACACTGAGTGCATCAGGCCTGGGCTGCTGCAAGCAGCTCAGCTTCTCTACTTCAAAGTGTGTGCCCTGAGGGGGACTCCCCTGGGAAGCAGTGCCTGAGAGCTGCTCCTTGCAGTGCTGCAGTGCCAGTGTTTGGTGCTGTCTTTCAACAGTTTCAAATGATGCTCTGCACCCTGGGGCTGCTTGTGGCTTGCCCCTGCTGAGGACTGTCTGCTTGTGTCTCCTCTGCAGCGCCAGTTCATACCAGTCAAGCTGAAGAGCAAAGGCTTCTGGCTCTACACCATGCAGTATGCAGCCCTCTACCTCTGCAGCCTGGTGGTGATCATCTGCCTCTCCTTCTTCCTCCTCAACTCCTGGGACTTTATCCCAGCTGTTTATGGGTTTATGTAAGTACCAAGGTGCCTGCTGGGTTGGAGTTTGTTTTTTAATCTGTGTGCATCACACAGCCTGACCCGAGCAGTGTGTGAGCAGGGATTTTACTGGCCCTGCAAGAACATAGAGTGTGTGGAGAGGAGCAGATGTTAGCCAGCTGCTGTTAATTAAGGAACAGCAACAGTTAGAGAAGACAGGAGGTATGGGCTTATCATAGAATGGGAAGGTTGGAAGGGATTTCAAGGATCAGCCAGTTCCAACCCCTGCCATAGGCAGGGACACCTCCCACTAGCACAGGTCACTCAAGGCCTCATCCAGCCTGACCTTGAACACCTCCCTGGGCAACCTGTGCCAGTGTCTCACCACCCTCACTGCAAACAACTTCCTCCTAACATCCACTTTCAATCTCCCCTCTGCCACTTTAAACCCATTGCCCCTTGTCCTGGCATTGCCTGTAGCCTGGGCCTGAACACCTCCAGCCAGGGGACATCCACAGCCTCTGTGGGCAGCCTGTTGGTGTACACAGAAGTGTCCCTGCAGCAGCTCCCAGGGCTCAGTTGATGTAACAGAAGCAGAACACTGAAACCAAACTATTTTACAATGTGGCCTTTGCCTTTCCTTCTCTAACTGCAGCCTCTCTGTCCCGGACCTGACTCCCAACATTGGCCTTTTCTGGTACTTCTTTGCAGAGATGTTTGAGCACTTCAGCCTCTTCTTTGTCTGCGTGTTTCAAATCAATGTCTTCTTCTACACTATTCCCTTGGCAATAAAGCTCAAGTAAGTAGTTTTCTCTGCTCTCTTTTCACTCTCAGATGTCTGGTGGGAGCTCAGGAGACTGGTGTCAGGTGATCTAGAAGCCTGGAGAAGGGAGGCTCTGTGAAGGGGCCTTTCCTCCTCCCTTCCCAGAGTATCAGTCTTTATTCTTGGCTCTGCTGTGCCACAGATGTGTTACAGCTATCCAGAGAAGGAGCAGAAGTGTAGAGGAGCCTGCTCCCTGCCAACCAGTTAAGCCAGAAAAGAGCAACTCTGGACTGGAACTTCAACTTCTTTATTGTCAGGGAAAAAGTGAAAGCTTGGGGCCACCCCTGGCAGCCTGCACTGACAGCATTGCCCTTGCTCCTGATAAAAACTCCTGGTAGCACACCTGGGCTCTCAGGGAGCTTGTCCTGAGACTTGGGAGGGATCATCAGACATGATGGCAGCCCAGAGGGGTGTCTGTGGACTCCTCCAGAGAGGAGGTGCTGATTGCTTTGGGTGAATAAGCAAGCTGGGGAAGAGCAAGCCAGGGGTACAGACGTGAGTTAAGCTGAGGCATGAAGTCTGTGTGAGGGCAGTGAGCAGGTGCACATCCCCTGACAGCTCTGCAGAGCAGCTTGGGCAGACCCAGCCCAGCCTTCTGAGGCCTGTTTGGGGAGAAGAGGAGCACAAGAGCCTCTCTGAGCCTGTGCTGATTCCTGCCCTCACTGCTGTCTCTTCCCAGTTTCTGAAGAACCTCCTGCAACCTCTTGCTCTTTGTGTCTTCCCCCCCCCCAGGGAGCATCCTGTGTTCTTCCTGTTTGTCCAGATTGCAGTCATTTCTATCTTCAAGTCCTACCCTACTGTGGGAGACATTGCACTGTACATGGCCTTCCTCCCAGTCTGGAGCCACCTTTACCGATGTGAGTTCTCTCTCTGGTCCTTCCTTACCTGCAGTGGGAAACTGCCACCACTAAACCAAACCAAGCTGTGTCCACGAGGCTCTCCTGGCCTCCTTGGGGTGCCTGGAGGGAGGCTTGATTTTTCTGGTGACTCTGTCTTTAAGACTAAGGCTGAAGTGGGTTAGGGAGGGAACTGTCCCTTGTGCTCTCTCCAGGCTGTTCTGAAATTGAACTTCTTAGCAGGAGCCTTTTGCAGCCCTGCAGGAGGGCTGTGCCTTAGTGCAGGTACATCCCTCCTTCAAATGCTCTGCTCCAGGGTAGTTTGAGCACTGCTCCTGCAGGGGGTGAGGTCAGGCCCTTAGCCTTCAAACCCTGCACCTTACAGCGCCTCTGCTCTGCATCTGCTCCTTCGCTTAGAGTGGAGGTAACTGAAGTACCCCAAGCAATTGTCCAGTTCTTCCGAAGTGCTTCACAAAGGAGCTCTTTAAGTCACCAGAGAGCTTCCTGCTGAGTTTCAGACACAGGCCCTAGAGCCTGCCCCTGAAGGCAGAGTTCAAAGGGCTGTGTTACCCCTGCCAGGTTGTCCAACCTTTTCCTGCTGCTTTCTTTAACCAGGTGTATTAGTGAGCAGTGAGCAGCAAGCCTGTCTCTGTCAGCAGACAGAATCAGGAGTCAGGAGGCTTGGAGACCATCTCTGCCCTATTGCTTTCAGACTAGGAAAGCTAAGGCCAAAGCAGCTTGAAACAGGACAGCATCCCCAGGCTAGCCCTGAGCAGCTGTAGCAGGTGGTGAACTTCTGAGCAACCTGGACTGAGTGCAGTGCAATTGCATGTTCCAAGCAAGAGGGACAGACATCTGCCACGTGCTCCCATCCCAGGGAGTGAGCTGAGCAAGTTTACAGATCAAGTGTGAGCAGGTTTGACAATGTGCTTCAGGAATTGGCTCCCTTCAGCTGCAGAACGCTGCTCAGCCTTCAGCTGCCTCCAGGGATGCTGTCTGAGCTGCAGCCAGGCACAGCATTGCAGCTGCACAGACTGCACTGAGGGGGGAAGGGATCCTCCAAGGATCTTGTCCAACTCCTCTGCAGGCAGCAGGGACACCTCCAGCTGGAGCAGGCTACCCAGGGCTGCATCAAATCTGATCTTGGAGGTTCCTTTCCCCCTCCCCATCAGCTGTTTCATGATTTGGTTTAGTTAGCAGCTCCTATGGATAATCATAGAAATCATAGAATGGTAAGGTTGGAAGGGACCTCAAGGATCATCTAGTTCCAACCCCCTGCCATAGGCAGGGACACCTCCCACTGGCACAGGTCACTCAAGGCCTCCTCCAACTTGGCTTTGAACACCTCCAGGGAGGTTGTGGAGCACAGAAGCACCCAACGTGATCAAAGCTCACATTGGGTGATTCTGTGCTCCACAACCTCCCTGGGCAGCCTGTGCCAGTGTCTCACCACCCTCACTGCAAACAACTTCCTCCTAACATCCACTTTCAATCTCCCCTCTGCCACTTCAAACCCATTTCCCCTTGTCCTGTCATGACAAGACCTTGTCAGTAGTCTCTCCTCAGCCTTCCTGTAGGCCCCCTTCAGGTACTGGAAGGCCACTATAAGGTCTTCTTTGACAGTTCCCCCTTTTTCTTTTTGAACAATTCATGCTTGTTTGGCCACTTTATTTAGAGCCTTCTTTAAACAGTTGTAAATTAGGCACAAGCAGAGTAACATAATTATTAGCATCAGCACTATTGGCAAACCCTCTTTAAGCATGCCTTTAAGCCAAACCCTTATGCCCCAGCCCCAGAATATTTTATCAAACCAGTCCCATTCATCCACTTCTCTAAGCTTCTGCATATCCCTCTTCAGTTGTTAAAACACTGGCATGTATTGACTCAGAATGGTCAGATAAATTCATGCAGCACATGCCCTCAAAGTGTAAAAATCTCAAAATCCTTGTGCTAAAAGCAGGAAATCTATAGCAGCTCTATCTTAGCAAGTTGCATGCCTAACACTATCAACCTCTAAAAGCAGCCCTAATTAAACCACACTAGTAGCATTAGTTTGCTCAGCAAGCCAGTGACCAAGCTTACCTAATAACCCCAAAGCTTTCCCTGCTGTGACCCCCATTTTGAGCATCTATTGGCCATGAATCTATTGGTAGCCCTACAAGGCAGGTAGAAAAAGGGTTGCTAGGGTCAGAGGTGGCTGGACACAGAATGTCCTGCCCAGTTATATTTGCAAGGGTGACCCAAACGTTCTGGGAAGGATGGCAGAAAACGTACAGGTTCCTTTGCCTCCCCTCTGTGCCTGCAAATGAAAAATGGTTAGGTGGAGATGGTAACAGTGAGACTCTGGCTGTAGTTGCTCAGACACCTCACTGGGGTTGTCATCGGCATCCACGTGTGTCGGTGCCTCGGCTCCCAGGATGGGTTTCACAAAGCGAGAAGGAACCCAAACTTGCTTGGCACCTGCAGAGACACAAAAACAGCCTCGACTGTTAACTGTAACAGGAGCAGGACCCATCCATATGCCTGTTTTTGGATCCTGGGATTTTACCGTCCTTTTTGGGGCAGGCGCTTCAGAAGCGGCGCGGTGATGTGCAGTGGTCGGTGGGTCTGTCGAGTCACCCGTAAGGGTGAGATAATTTAGCACAAACAACGCCTTGGACAGCCTTTCCTGGCCACCTGCAATGTTTTTATGTTTTCCTATGTACTGCTTTAATGTACTAGTGGGAGGTGTCCCTGCCTATGGCAGGGGCTTGGAGCTAGATGCTCCTTGAGGTCCCTTCCAAGCCTACCATTCTATGTTTGATGAGCTCGTTCGGTTATGGCCTGACCTGTTGGTGAGTTTGGTACTCCTGTATCACATTGTACTCCCCATTGCTGCAGGAGTTGTCTCACCTGGCTGCTAGCATAAGCAGGCCCATTGTCTGCTTTGATTTTTTGCAGTACTCCCATAACTGCAAAGCAGGCTGTCAGGTGCTTGCAGACATGCCTTCCTGCTTCACCAGCCAGTGCAGTAGCCCAGACAGGCTTTGAAAAGGTGTCACTAGACACAGGCAGATATTTTCATCTACCAAAGCTGGTGGCATGAGTCACATCCATCTGCCACAGTTCTAAAGCTTTTGTTCCCCTGGGATCAACTCCAAGACCAGTGCCCAGACCATGATGACTGCACTGGGGGCAAGCACAGACTATTCCTGATGCTTCTCTGTGCAATAGTTTGAACTGCCTTTTTAACATCTTAGCATTCTGGTGGAACATTTCATGTGAAATATGTGCCTGTTGGAAGGTATTTACTGGGCCCATTTGAACTGAACTGACCAACTTGTTGGCCTCTGTATTCCCTTCTCCTAACCCAACAGCAAATTGATGGCTCCAAATAAGGATTATACAATATGGATGTTTCCTCCCTGCCAATGCTGTCCTAAGTTGGAGAAATAAATGTAACAGTAGTGGCTTTTGAATTTCCCATAGCAGGGAGTCCTTAACTCTTTGTGTTACTCCCACAACACATAAGGAGTCTGACACGTTTAAGGGAACCCCATGCCAAGGTTGGAATGCCCAGCATAGAGCAGCCAATTCTAATAATAGAATGGGAAGGTTGGAAGGGACCTCAAAGCTCATCCAGTTCCAACCCCCTGCCATAGGCAGGGACACCTCCCACTAGCACAGGTGACTCAAGGCCTCATCCAACCTGGCCTTGAACACCTCCAGGGAGGGAGCAGCCACAACCTCCCTGGGCAACCTGTGCCTGTGTCTCACCACCCTCACTGCAAACAACTTCCTCATAACATCCAGTCTAAATCTCCCCTCTACAAGTTTAAACCCATTGCCCCCTGTCTTGTCATTACAAGCCCTTGTCAATAGTCCCTCCCTAGCCTTCCTGCAGCCCCCTTCAGATCCTCCAAGGCCACTCCAAGCTCTCCTGGAAGCCTTCTCCTCTCCAGGCTGCACAGCCCCAACTCTCTCAGCCTGTCCTCACAGCAGAGCTGCTGCAGCCCTCTCAGCATCTTGGTGGCCTCCTCTGCACTGGCTCCAACACTTCCATGGCCTTCCTGTGCTGGGGGCTCCAGGACTGCAGGTGGGGTGTGAGGAGAGCAGAGCCAAGGGGCACAATCCCCTCCCTTGCCCTGCTGCCCACACTGCTCTTGCTGCAGCCCAG
>VWZE01009422.1:9161-26792 GCA_013396675.1 Eubucco bourcierii
CCTGGAGTACTGTGTGCAGTTCTGGAACCCTCAGCACAGGAAGGACATGGAAGTGTTGGAGCGGGTCCAGAGGAGGCCACAAAGATGATCAGAGGGCTGGAGCAGCTCTGCTGTGAGGACAGGCTGAGAGAGTTGGGGCTCTGCAGCCTGGAGAAGAGAAGGCTTCGAAGGGACCTGATAGTAGCCTTCCAGTATCTGAAGGGGGCCTACAGGAAGGCTGGGGAGGGATTACTGACAAGGTCCTGCAACGACAGGACAAGGGGCAATGGGTTTAAACTGTCAGAGGGGAGATTTAGACTGGATGTTAGGAGGAAGTTCTTTACAGTGAGGGTGGTGAGGCACTGGAACAGGTTGCCCAGGGAGGTTGTGGCTGCTCCCTCCCTGGAGGTGTTCAAGGCCAGGTTGGGGGAGGCCTTGAGTGAGCTGTACTAGTGGGAGGTGTCCCTGCCTATGGCAGGGGGTTGGAACTGGATGATCCTTGTGGTCCCTTCCAACCTTACCATTCTATGATTCTATTTTACTCAGATTTAATAAAGAATACAAACCTTGAGAAAGAAGTCTTTTTTAAAACCAGGATTAATTAGTATCTCAGCATGTGGAACTGGTTGGTAGCACACCAAGAGAGAAATCAATCACATTTTAAAAAGGGTCCATGACAAACTGTGTCTGACTCATGAAACTCAGTGCGAGAAAACACCTTCACTGACAGAGTTGCAACACCAAGGATGAACTTATTTTTTGTCAAGTGAAGTGCACCACACATTTACATTCTCCAATCTTGGAAGGTGTTGCCAGTACAGTTAGACTGATATTCCAACAATAAAAGCAATATTTACAGTAGGTATAAACCAAACCTCTATCTCTCTCCACAAAATGCTGCTCACGTTCTACTTCAATTTCAAATCTCAGCAAATTAGAAACACTTCTAAAACCAAACTACACCATTTCTGAAAACAGTTTAGTATTAAGTGGCCAAACTCATGCTCTTCACAGCAGTAATAAAAATGTAATTTGCATTTTAGAGACATTTTTATTAAGTCCAGAAGAGTACAAAGAGTATCAATAGAAAATAGTAGTTCATAAAATAGGAAGAGAGACACAGGGCATCCCAAAATACAACAAACAGTATCTACACCACTTCAAAAGATGTGTGTGAGTCAGAGAGAGTCTGAAGTTGCTACCATTACCCAAGCAGTAACAGTAAGGAAAGGAATTCTGATAGGGAGAGCACATAAACACTCCTGTTCTAGAACCATTATATGGACTGAGAACTCAAACAAAGTATGTTCAGTTCTAATAAATGTATGTATGTTCTTTAGCAAACACATTGTATACATTAGAAATTATTTCTCCAATTACAGGGGGGGAAAAAAAAGAAAAAAAAAAAGAAATAACTGGCACAGAAACACAAGTTATTGAGGTTGGAAGAGACCTCAGGAAGTCATCCTGTCCAACCTCCCTCTGCTCAAGCTGGGTCACCTGCTCCAGGCTGCCTAGGAACATGTGCAGACAGCTTTTGAATATCTGCAAGGATGGAGACTCCACAACTTTCCTGGGCAATCTGTTCCCATGTCTGGTCAGTCCCAGAGTAAAGTGTTTCCCGATGTTCAGAGCCTCCTGCATTTCACCTTGAGCCCACTGCCTCTACCCTTCTCACCACTGAGAAGAGCCTGGCTCCATTTTACACCGTCCCTTCAGATATTTATACACAGTGCTGAGATCCTCTGAGCTTTCTCCTTTCAGAGCTTTCATAGAATCATAGAATGGTAAGGTTGGAAAGAACCTCAAGGATCATCTAGTTCCAACCCCCTGCCATAGGCAGGGACACCTCCCACTAGTACAGGTCACTCAAGGCCTCCTCCAATCTGGCCTTGAACACCTCCAGGGAGGGAGCAGCCACAACCTCTCTGGGCAACCTGTGCCAGTGTCTCACCACCCTCACTGCAAACAACTTTCTCCTAACATCCAGTCTAAATCTTCCCTCTGCCAGTTTAAACCCATTGACCCTTGTCCTGGCATTGCAAGACCTTGTCAATAGTCCTTCCCCAGCCTTCCTGTAGGCCCCCTTCAGATCCTGGAAGGCTACTCTAAGGTCTCCTGGAAGCCTTCTCTTCTCCAGGCTGCAGAGCCCCAACTCTCTCATCCTGTCCTCAGAGCAGAGCTGCTGCAGCCCTCTGAGCATCTTCATGGCCTCCTCTGGACCTGTTCCAACACTTCCATGTCTTTCCTGTGCTGGGGGCTCCAGAACTGTACACAGGGCTGAGGAGAGCAAAGGGGGAGAATCTCCTCCCTTGCCCTGCTGCCCACACTGCTCTTGCTGTAGCCTTTTTTCATAGGCGAGATGCTCCAATTCCTTCATTACCTTCACAGCCCCCCATTAGATTCTCTCCAGTATGTCTCTCTCTTATACTAGAGCATGCAGCACTGGCCACTGTACTTCAGGTGTGGCTTCAACAGAGGGGAAGGTTCACTTCCCTTGACCACAACATGCAGCACGTTAGGATATCACTGAATATTATTATTTACAGCATAATGCAGTGCAGGAGCATAAAAAATGAAATCCACTTACAAGGCATCATCCATTCTGAATTCTGCAGTATCCCCAAATGAATTACATTTCCTATTGTGATGGTTTGGGAGCTACCTGCCCCATACACTTTGTATAATGACCCAGACTAGAACTCAGTCAGCTGGAAGTTAAGGACTGAAGCTCTATTTACAGCTCAGCACAATGTACAAGCAGAGATAGACACAACAGACAGGAATAGTTACAGACATAGACAAGGTAAAGGGAATACAGAAACACAACTCCTCTCCCAGAAATCAGAGTCCCCAGGAGGGGCTCCCAACCACCCTTCCACCTTCTCCCCACCCCTGTACCTTACCCCAAGGTTTGCCTTACACAGAAGGTGAATTAGGAGAATCAGCCAGGGGGGTTAGAAGAAAAGTGGTTAGTGAAGATTAATCAGCGGAGAGAAGCCAGAAGCTGCTAGACTGCCCAAAACATTGCGCCCCCAGAGAGAGACGGACTGCAACTGACTTATCTAATGTTTTGGGTTTTTATCCCAAACATCTCAGTAAGCCTATGAGTGATGTAGACATCACGATGTTTTCCTTTCACACCCTACAGTGTAATTTTCTCTCTTAAAATATTCCAATTAGCCTCAAACCAGCACACCTACAGTTCAAGGAAACTTACCAAGCAGTCCACAAATTCTTCATTAAAAAGTCTTATGTCCTTTCTTAATTCTTCATGAGTAAAGTATTACTGCAAGACTAGGCTGAAGGCTGAGTATAGAAAATAATCAGCAGCTCTCTTCTAAACTAGGTAAACGATGACATTAAACACTCTTAAATCCAACAGACATTTCAACTTGCTTTCCTGACACTCTGGTTGCTGTTACAGCAAAATGATTGTCACCATTTGAAAACTAAATCTGATAGAATGCAACAAGTGGACAATAAGGATGCACACATATATGAAAAATCTGTAAAAAGGCAGTAATTTATTTGTGATTTGTGAGAAAATTAATAGGCAGTGCTATTTATGCTAAACATGTCAGTAGTAGTTCCATTAAACACTATTTTTTTCACGCAGGAGGAGTCAAAACAGGATTAAGAATTTATTGAGAAAGAAGAGGACCACTAATGGAAAGAGAGAGTATGTTTAAGAGGAGCTGCTATGCATTTTACTTTTATGCTCTTCCATAAACACTCTGTTGGACTACATTAGGAACAGGACAGTACACTAGATGAACTCTTAAGTAGTTTTTCTGTTCTATTATGGATTCAGCCATTAGCCATAACTGAATTGGAGAGAGGTTACAAATAGCTCTTAACAAATGAAGACATTTTTACTTCCCAGTAGCATCAAACTGTCAGTATTTGAGCTTTTCAATCAACGTAGAACAGTTCATACTTTACAACACTTGGCACCAGAGTCTACATATCCAAAATTAGATGTTTGATTCTGCCCTTGCGGACTGAAAAGCTCCACATATGCTGAGGTCATCATCTGCAGCTTTGTTTTTGGAAGCATAATTGCAATCCTTGGTTTAGAATGACTGCCCTGTTAGAAAACAGGAAAAACCTGATAATGAGCAATATAACACTTTCTGAAGGAACTCTCCAAGCGACTCGCTATGTTTTCCATCACTACTTTTGTTTTCCATCAGTTTTTGTGACAGACTAACAACTATTCAATCAGTAAATATTTAAATTAATCACAAAGCCCAAGATTTAAAACTATTATAATGTGTTAAACATGGCAAAACCCATTACCCAGGCTATTTGCAATATTAAATTGCAATAAAATAGGTATGTTTTCCCTTAGATTTCTTCATGACTGAACTGTCTCCATTAATCACCCAAATAAAGACAGTTCTAACTCTGCAGAGACTTAATATTGGAAGTAAACTTACCATACAGAGTCAGAGGCAACAATGGAAATAGTGAGACACTGTGTGTTACCAGCATTTCAATGCTGCATTTATATTGCCAACTCTGAAAGTTGCTGTTTTAACACACAGTGTAACAATCCACTGCTAAGAAAGTTGTTGACACACTAAGCACTCACATACCCCTCACTGATGATCTTTGCAAATCTGGGAGCATTAAGCCATGCATCTTGAAGAGTGCTTAGCTATTTCAGTTAAGGGCAAAGTTATTGGAGCTACACCTACTATTTCTAATCCACTTATTGGAAAACCATATCCCAGTGCAAAAAATCAACATAAGCAACTGCCTTTAACAGTTCTTTGCCTGCTGGAGTATCAGGTTAAGTTCAACATTTACTCCAGCTATGAGAGAATAGTTAAGAATTTTAAAAGACTACAAATTGAATCCATTTCCATATGAGCATTTGAAAAGAGACTTTGTCAAATGCTTTTCAAAGTACAACCAATCTTCCAGGTGTACAGGTTTCTTGACCTCAAAGAACTGCGAGAGACTAATGAGCTCTTCACTTTACAAAAGCTGTACTGACTCTCTCCTAGCACAACGTGTTTCCCCATGTTTCCCCTAGCTTTCTTCCTCAAAACAGTTTCTCTCCCTTTTCACAGTACAGATGTCTGCCTGTCTGATCTGTAATTTCATGATTTTCCCTGGAAACTTCTTAAAACACTGGCACCACTCTAACAACTTCAATAGTCAGTTTTTTAAGTGAGAGGATACACACAGCGATTAGCAGTTTGGAATTATCAGCTTTTGAGAAACTTTGAATGAATATTGCCTCTTTCTTCATTTTCTACAGTCATTTCACCTTTCCTATGGAGTATCTTCTATTGGCATTTCAGTTTGAGATGAATTCTCCAGTGAATCCTTCATAAACAAATGGGTTATGTGAAACTGCAATCTCCAAAGGCAACTGGATGCAAAACCTAATTCATTGTTGTGGCTTTAATTAATTTCCTGGGTCTTTCTTTCATATTCTGATCAACTTTCATGTTACAGTCATGTATAGTCTCCAGGTTGGAGAGGTGTGCCCAGGCCAACCTCATGACATTCAACAAGGCCAAGTGTAAGGTCCTGCACCTGGGCAGGCACAATCCCAAGCACAACTCCAGGCTGGGTGGGGAATGGCTGGAGAGCAGCCCTGAGGAAAAGGACCTTGGAGTCTGGGTTGATGAAAAGCTCAACATGAGCCTGCAGTGTGAGTGCAGCCCAGACAGCAACTGAGTCCTAGGCTGCATCAAGAGAAGCGTGGCCAGCAGGGCAAGGGAGGGGATTCTGCCACTTTACTCTGCTCTCCTCAGACCCCACCTGGAGTCCTGTGTGCAGTTCTGGAACCCTCAGCACAGGAAGGACATGGAAGTGTTGGAGTGGGTCCAGAGGAGGGCCATGAAGATGCTCAGAGGGCTGGAGCAGCTCTGCTGTGAGGACAGGCTGAGAGAGTCGGGGCTCTGCAGCCTGGAGAAGAGAAGGTTTCGAGGAGACCTGATAGTAGCCTTCCAGTATCTGAAGGGGGCCTACAGGAAGGCTGGGGAGGGACTATTGACAAGGTCTTGCAATGACAGGACAAAAGGCAATGGGTTTGAACTGGCAGAGGGGAGATTTAGACTGGATGTTAGGAGGAAGTTCTTTCCAGTGAGGGTGGTGAGGCACTGGCACAGGTTGGCCAGGGAGGTTGTGGCTGCTCCCTCCCTGGAGGGGTTCAAGGCCAGATTGGATGAGGCCTTGAGTGAACTGTACTAGTGGGAGGTGTCCCTGCCTATGGCAGGGGGTTGGAACTAGATGATCCTTGAGGTCCCTTCCAACCTTACCATTCTATGATTCTATGTACACTCTTCAACAGGTTTCCTGGTTTCTGACATTTTCAGGAAAAAAAGTTACTACTATTTTTAAACCTTCACCTTTGGCTTTCTTGTATTTTTAATTTAACTGTGGCAGGGTTACACATGCATCTCATCTTCCTCATTTACACGTAGTTTCAGCTTTTTTGATGATGCTCTCTTCTTTTGAGCAGCACCTCCTCCTTTCTGTCCTTCCCAAGCACTTTTTGGTAAGTTGTATACACTCAGTTCGAGCCCACTGTGTCACATCTTCAGAGCATCTATGATGTCTATGCTTTTGATTATTTCTCCTACCTCCTGGCTTTAACAAGGGTCCTTATTTTTATGCAGTTATGCTCTTAAGTATAGAAGCAAGGAATAACAGTATTTCAGTTTCCTGTGTAAAGCCTAAGTTCTTTGCTTCATAAGCCAAGTGATGTTAAACATCAGATTGTAACATGGAACATCCACAGAGCTGGACTCCAGTACACATGGGCTCAAGCACAACATACAAAAACAACCAGGAAGCAAACACAGCTGTCACAGTTCATGCCAGCCACACATTACTAAGAAAAGGCACGAGTTGCCAAAAAAGAAGTCTGGATTTTCTTCAGGTGTACAAAGCAGAAGAAATACAAAGGCTGAATGTGAATACAGGAGACTAGCAAACATCATGAACTAAAGTCTTTGCCACAATCAGAAGATGAGTATTTACATCTTCAGATCCTTTCATCTATACTGATATCAAGATCAGTTTTAAAGGTAAAGAATATTTAGGTTCTTTTTAGATAGTCTGTAACTCCTGAAGTTACAGTGTCAACCTATCCAAGTTCAAAATAAAGACTATCATATTCAGGTTACACCACTGGCCAGATGTGGAATCTCATAACATGAAGTTAACTTCCATGGGATTGCATATTCAACCTGCTGATTTGAGTCAGTAGTTTAAGTGAGCCAATAATAAGATAAACCTGACTTAAACTTACTATAGAGTTCCTAATTATCAACCCCATGGCATTTTCCAGTTTACTAGCTTTGCTTTGTTTTATTATCACTCATTTTCAACAACACACACACACACCCCAGTAAACACAGGATGGTTCTCAAGTCTATCACTAGAGTGTGTACACAAAATGTGATTTGATTTGGATCAAATACAGTCCTCCTCTACTGTAGTAGTCTGCAGACATTTTAAATTGCAACACAACCTCAACATAGAATCATAGAATGGTAAGGTTGGAAGGGACCTCAAAGATCATCTAGTTCCAACCCCCTGCCATAGGCAGGGACACCTCCCACTAGCACAGGTTACTCAAGGCCTCCTCCAACCTGGCCTTGAACACCTCCAGGCAGGGAGCATCCACATGAAAAACACCCAAGCCCATACCATCAGAAACAGCAACAAAAAATTCATCTAGCAGCATTATCTAATAAGGATTTAATAATAATTTAATAGGTAATAATATTTAATTTAGGACTTAATAACATTTAATACTAATATTTAATCCTGCTGCAACAAAATAAATTTTGTTGCAGCATTACTTTCTCTTCTTTCACACAACTACAACTCTGCCTTTTCTGTGTTAGGTTTTCTCTTAGAAGTAAATGATAGCTAGCAAAGTTCAGAAAAACCTTATGCTAACCAGATGGGACACTTCATCCTCCACTAAGGGTAGACAGAGACAGTGAAGCTCTCAGCAATATGTGACTTCATTTGTGCAATCCTCTTTGTACAGTATCTTTGCACTGCTTTTACACTCATCACTGAATAATGCTGCAGACTTAAAATAGTTGGGATTTTTGTTGCCATAGCATAGCTTTTGAAAGTTTACTTACTGCTTATCTTAAAGGTTATAAGACATTTTTAAAAAACCAAACATGCAATGGTGTGGAAGAGGCACTTGCCTTAACTCCAAGCTTCAGTCTGCAGCACTGATCAGTGATGGGTGTGATGACACCAACAGAGTGCATGCTGAAGTATCACATTAAGGAAGCTGAAGTTCATGAACAAGAGGGAAAAATAAAACATTGTTAAACAGTGAAAAACTGTTAGGGTGAAAAATACTCAGGGGCATGGAGAAGCTAAGAGAAAAAATACACAACTTAAACATCTTCCTCAAAAATGTCTACTTTTATTTATTTTCATTATTCTGAAAAGACACCTCAGCTCCTGGAACATGGATAAAAGCAAAAGATCCTTTTATTTCCTAGGTAAAGTTCTGGTTCCAAAAATGCTGCTGGACAAATTACCCATTCAAGTAAAAAATTGAATGTATTATCCCATGAATAGAATTAGCCTTTATCACTTACAGCTTCTCCATTAAGGCAGTAGCAAACACTAACAATTTTAAAACTGTTTATGTGTTAAAGACCCAAATACTATTTACTAATTTCTTGTTTCTTTTAAAAATGTATGTACTTGTGCTATACTGAAGATATTCCCACCCTTCCATGTCTCATACTGCCCTCTTCTTTGTAAGGACTTCAATGTGAACTGACCATCCACTGTAAAGATCTTATCCTTTCTCATTTTACAGAGCACAGAGGAATCCTTTAAGCATTCATGATGCAAACAAATCCTGACTAATTAAAAATCTTGGCCAAATATTGCTTTTTTTATGTTTCTTATCACAGTATTAAAAAAAGCAGAGTATTTCTGATTAGTAAGAATTCCTTTGATAGCCAAAAAGATCACAATCCTGAAACAGTGTACTTTATGTGTGCCACCTTGAGAATGCACACAAGCTAATGACAGCCTATGTATTCATAGTGCTAAGCAAGGTTTGTTTAATAAACCTTTACCCCAATCTCTGTTATCAACCTTATGTCACACTTAGAGGACTTGACACACTGGAAAAACATAGTTACATAATTTAACCTCTATGCAGGCCTAAAGTAGCAGAAAAATAGATTAATTGTTACTTCAACATTTCTTAATTTTGGATATGGTTTCTCACTACTCAGCAGAATTTTACAACCACTTGTTAATTAATCATGTCCAAAAAGTCCCTAAGAGGAAACCAATCCCTGAGATAAAACATGTTCATTTTGAGGGCTTACTACATTAATTTACATGACAACTACACAGAAAGAACACTACTGATGACATTACCCACTACTGAACATTTGCTACTGCATGAGCTAAATAGCTTCACATTTCTTCTCCTTGATATGATAAGATGCCTCCTCCTGTTTCACAATGCACTCCCAGAAATTACAGAATGGTAAGGTTGGAAGGGACCTCAAGGATCATCTAGTTCCAACCCCAATATGAACTATCAGTACAGTACCCATGGTTGACTTAATTTTCCAGTATACCCTGCAGATTTTGATTGCTTAAATTTTTTTTTTTTGTCAAACTGGACAGAGAGTATTGGCAAGATCAAGTTTCACAAATGTAAACACATCTCATTATTTTAATTTCCATGTTCTGTTTGACTAAAATAATCTTTTTATTTATCCTCAATACCATTTAGAGCTAGAAGCTCTATCATAATCATAGAATCACAGAATGGTTTGAATTGGAAGGAACCTCTAAAGTCATCTTATCCAATCCCCCTCCAGTGAGCAGGGACATCCTCCATTAGATGAGGCTGCCCTGAGACCCTTTGAGCCTGACCCTGAATCTTTGCAATTCATTGCAATTGAGTCTTTATTCTTTAGGGAAGAGTACAGATCTCTACTTGTACCAAATTATTCAAATTATGTGTAGACTATAGGATGCAAGGGGAAAAATTGCAGAGACAAAGCAAACCAAACTTGGATTGCAAAGATTTCTAGAGTCAGGAGTCAACTCTAACAAAAACATTAAACCAGACTTGCAAACAGATTTTAACTTGAATAGTTTAACAAGAAGATGTATTACCACATCAGAACTCTGCCAGAGACACCTCCATCAACAAGACAGAAGTTCATTACACAGGAGTTACAGGTGTAATCACAACAATCAGGCTTGTCTTCATTTTAATTACAGTGATACCCAGTAAGCTACTCTAAGAGGATATATCACTGTATTCTGGTAACTGCTACCATTCAAATCTAATTCTGTTCCATTTATACCATCACTGAAGTACACAACCTTTACCCTAAATTACTAATTACCAATGAGTGCTTTTTGGCCAGCATTTTTCTAAAGCTTTTTTTTTTTTTCTTTAGAAAGGGGTTTAAAAGATGTATATGGAACTGGGTTACTTGTTTCTTTTTCTTCATTTTCTCTCTTCAAATTGCAAGGACTGTTTCTGAAACAGTGACTTGATTCTGTCAGGTGAAGCTTCTCATTGTAGTACACAGAAATAAATTTACACCAGAGACATTTACTTAAATTCAGGTCACATATCAAATTAAAGAAACTATGGAATAAATAAATAAATGAACAGTTACTCTGCACCAGCTTACTTCAGTAGAAAGACATTACAAATCACACTCAAAACAGTTTGCTTTTTTGCATACTTTAAATTAATGCAAGGCATATGTGAATCAGTATTTCTTGGTGTATTAGATCTTCCTTGTTGTAAAATATTCTATTGCTAAATATCTCTAAAGATAGTAACTTCTAAATATCTCTAAAGATACTTCAGTAAATATGTAAACAGTATAGGGGCTGAAGTGAACATTACAGCTGCTTACAGAGGTAAAAAATAAGCAAAAGAGTAAGCAAAAAAGTAAGCAAAAAAAGGCATATGTAAATCAGTATTTCTTGGTGTATTAGATCTTCCTTGTTGTAAAATATTCTATTGCTAAATATCTCTAAAGATAGTAACTTCTAAATATCTCTAAAGATACTTCAGTAAATATGTAAACAGTATAGGGGCTGAAGTGAACATTACAGCTGCTTACAGAGGTAAAAAATAAGCAAAAGAGTAAGCAAAAAAGTAAGCAAAAGAGATCTAAAAGAAAGATACAGCAAAGGAAAATGAAAAAGTATGTGTAGATTCAACACTCGAAGATGCTTCATAAATTCCTGAAAGCAATTTCCAAGACATTTTTTTATTCTATGTTGAGACAAAGCCAAAAGAAATCAAGGTCCATAAACTGGAAAACGCAAGTATACAAATTAAGGTAAGATATAAATACACAAAAAAGTCTCAAGTTACTGTAAAACAGGGAAATTGATACATCCCCTTGACGTTAAATCCTCTTGATTATAACCACTTTGGCTTGTGAAGTATACAAACACTTAGGTTCTGCAGGCAGTGTATTAACCTCTGTGATTTACTTGGTATGAAAACACTATCAGTTGCTGTGCATTCATGGGGATGGCTTTCAAGCGCATGCAACGAAGCACGAAATAGGAATGCGCGGATTAAAACAAACCTTTCAAACCAGACGTGGTCTCTTACAAAAACATATTATAAAAAGAAAATCTTTCCAATAGCATAGAAAATAACCACAAAGGACTACTCACCATGTCATAGGCTGTTACAATCTTTTTCAAGACCTCTGGAACGATGCCTTGGAGCTCCATAGTCGGATACTGATCGTTGAGATTCAGTACTACCAAGGGTGTATTATCGGGCCCAACCAAGCGCATAGACACTGCCAAAATGCACTGCATAAGATTTGCTACAGGAGAGAGGCCACATAATTCTTTGAATGAAACTACTGCGTTCTGTAAAAAGGAAAGAAAGAGTTTCCTTTACAGTTAAGTATGAATTTTAATGTCTTATTCTTTCAGGAAAAAATACTTCACTGTTAAGAGTTAAGCTACAATGCATAATTTCCACAGCTTTTTCCTGAAGAACTCAAAGAGTTTTCCAAAGTAACCAATATTAGACATATATTTTACTAAAAAATGATTAAAAATTCAAGTAATTCAATAGCTGCCACAGGAAATCTATTAAGGACAAGTATGTCTGCTCTCTATCACTAGCAAATTTAACCATACATATAAATTAATTCTGATCCATACTGGTTATATATTTTTTTTAAAGGTCTAAGCTGTATCAAACTGATTTTTAAAATATCAACATGAGAAACAAAGTATTAGGTGCTGAATGTCCCAAATAGGCAAAGTGAAGTGAAAGGAGGAATTCAGCCCATTTGTAACTTCAAACATACCTGAACTATAGTCCAGACGTGCTGTGGATCTGCTGGCTCCCATTTGGTGCGATTCGCAAACCCAGCACTCCACTATGGATGTTATTCCTATCACAGAATCACACTTAAGTGAATTTTTTTAAGGTACTTCAATGTGAATACAAATTTTGTACCTTTCCCTAAAATTTCTTAGCTGTATTTTATGTTCAGTAAGATAGAACATAAACCCACATATTTAAATTTGAAGAAAATTTCCAGCATTAGATATATGATGTGACTCCCAAGTAGCCACAGAAATTCCATGATGGGAATATTCTCAGGACTGTAAAAGAATTTAGGATTTTTGTACCAAGTGGGAGCTGGTGATCAGTGAGCAGGTCTGGAGTTTGTGTTCCTGCAGGAAATAAAAACAAAAACATGGTATATTTGAGTTACAAATGTGCTCAGTGCTCCTTTCTCTCACTTGTTACCCAACCAGGGCATTTGACACAGAATTTCATTTTAATCAAAGCCACTTTTCCATCTTTGCCGGCATGGTAAGTCTCATTCATGGGCAAGTTTCTTAGAAAGGCATAATGCCAACCTAAATCCAAACAGGAAACTTCTATGAAATATTTTGCTATCATTTTATGGGACAAAATAGCCAAAGCAGGTTTCAAATCAGGTACAATCTGGCATATTCTTGCAAGATTACGTGAACATTAAATTATATCTACAACAGTCACGACGTACTTTAAGCAAATGTTTAGCAGCATTTAGATAACGTTCAGGAAACACAGACTGCTGTAATTAACTGGGTTGCACCTTAATGACACAAGGAAAGGCATTGAGAAGTCCATTCAAACAGATTTTGTTTGAGACAAACCTAGTAGTTAAGCTATTATGAACAACGATTTTACAAAGAGGTTAAAAGGACCTGGAGAATGTATATATTAACTCAAGGCAGGCAGGACAGAACTACAGCTTTAGCCCTTGACTTTGCATTTCCAACCCTGCATCCAGAGACTATCCCCACGCTGTCAGGCAATTTTAACATGCAACACCACATCCAGTTTATTCATCATGTTACACTTTTGCCAGTGATTAATATTTAACAAGTTATGACATCAGCTTTTATCATGGTAATTGCAGTTCCTAACAAGAAAGAAAAAAGGCTAGCTATTTGCACACATTTAGAGAAATCATTAAACTCACTTTTCCCTTCTTTCATTTGGGGGAAAAAAAAATTTAAAAAGACAATTTTGCTTTTTATAATCTGGCTTGTAGGAGCATTACAATTCATAACAATTTTTTATAACATTTCAGCAATATGGAAACGAAACAAATCTCACATTCTCTGACGTGGCTGAGTTTAAACAGCGCACATCATATGATGTCAGCAAAGCTATGCCAAACTAGTATTTCCTCCTGCACCAAAAATACCTTCTTGATAGCATTTTGACAGATGATGATGAATTTAGTTGACAGCACAACTTTCAAAGTGATAGAATCAAATACATTAAAATACGTTTCAATATCTCACGTACAAATAAACCATGCTGTAGAGTCTGTTTTCAGTTACATCAGTTCTGGAAAACACTGCAACTTATAAAGAATGCAAAGCAGCTACAAAATCTGTGTGTTTTCCCTGTTTCCTCAAATTGTATGTCCAACTGTAAGTGCCTTAAAATACAGTATCCTTTATATGACAGAATCCTAGTCTTCAATATGTTAACTACAGGCTAAGCTACACAATTTAGTCTTTCATGTAATGCTGACAGGACAAAGTAAGAGGATTTAATAGGTCACTTAATTTGAAATTACAATGCTTAATTATTGATCCCTGCTAGTATTCTACCAGAAGTTTATAGATAGTTAAAAGCTTTCCTAAACAAAACACAACTTTGCAACTCACTTTACGTCTAGAAAGGTTTAACTGCCCAGAACCTTTATCGAAATCCCCAAATCATGCATAGTTTCAGTGAGATCTCTTTTTGTCTTCCATAAAAACAAGCAGCTCAGACTGTACTTTCTCCTGAAACTCTACTTGTTTACTCTAAGTGACCTTACAGGTGAGGTTAATTCCTCCTAGAGGATGCCTTCTAATATCTTAGTGCTAATTTCATGTATTTCTAACATATCATTGTTAAGAAGTCTGGAAAGCAGACAGTCTTTCTGGAAGTATTGCCTTCTGCTTGAGAATGGAAAAAAAAAACCAAAACAACAAACCACCAAATCCTCAGTGAACTAAGCATCCTTTCATGTACAAGAAGTTTTCCAATGAGTAAAGTCATCTCCTTCTATCAGCTGCCATCATTTCCTTAGCGTCTATCCAACACTCTTTCAAAGGCAGGACGAGTCAACAGGCTTGAGTTCTGACACTAGAATCCTATTTCCAGTTCACATTCACAAAACAGACTTAGGCATCGAGGTAACCTCAACACGGTATCATCTCTAAGTCAGCTCTGACACCACATGTATTTAAGGCTGTCCAGCATTAAGACTCAAACAGCATAACTTAAAAATGCAACAAGACTCTTAAAATCATGTATTACGTGTACACCATAATACCAAACCACACACAAGAACGGGTAAATTCATGGTAAAAACTGTACCTGCATATTTTCTCTCAAATCCGTGGCATCTCGAATGGGCTGCAGAGCGTTCTTGAACACTTCATCTATCGTTTTAATCCATAATGTCCTCATAGAAGCATATTCCCTTGACTTCTTGCCCTTCCTCACAGAGAGGCCCCGCTTATGAGGTTTCCCACCACCCCTTCGATTAGTAATGGCCACATGCACAAACAAGGAAGCATGTGCTAACATTTCACCAGTTAAAGACTGCAGAGGAACATGCCGATAACCAGTCTGTAGGCACTCAAAGGGAATAGTGTACTGCCCGATAAACTCGTCCCCAATGTAATCGTCATCCAGCACTACAAAACGCACCATAGCTAGTTCTGGTAAATTTATTTGAAACTCAAAGCTTTCATCAAAAATGGGATTATCTCCATTCTGATGCATAGTTTTCGTCCTTTGCTCTGCACAGTCAGCAGGGATTCCATGTATTTCGACATAGACATAAGGATCCACCACGTCACCTTTGGCGCCTGATCCTTTGGGTTTAGGAAAGTTTTGCCCGCTTATTATTTTAATATGAAGCAGCTGAGGTGACACTCCAGGCACAGTGTCTTTTGTATTTGCACTGAAGAAGGACACTTCCTCTCTCATGATAGCAGGACGAAGGACATAGCCACAGTTCCCATTTTGTCGAAACCAACCAATGTTAAGATCCATCATTAAGCCAGGCGTTTGAAAGTTCATTGCTACAATCTGACACCCACATTTCCAAAAGTCCTGGGGATTCATGTTGCTAGAATCAATCCTCATTGGACTGGGGAAAACTCTGGCAAGAAAACGTTTGTTGTAATTTACAAAGTCTCCTGGGTTTTCATTGGCATATTTGCTAGCAAGCACTTCGTTAAATGAGCACACTTCCCAGTACTTCTGGAGCTGAAAGGAAACCTGAAATTCTTTGAACTGAACAGACTTACATATGCTCACCAACTCTGACAGCTCTTTGCAGAGTTGAAATCGTTTCCCCGTCATTGAGTTTTGCTGTTCTAGTGCCTCTTTCCCTACTCTCTGCGACATTTCCGCTCCTTCATCTTCATCTGTAACATCTCCCTCTAGACCAGAACAATTAGAGGAAAGCTTCTTTGCTTTAATTAGTATTTTCCCTTTAAGTGATTCCGGCGATGGAAGATAGGACTCTTCGATGTTTGGAGACTGTGTATGCAGTTTGTCTCCCAAAATTTTCTTCATGTGTTGTACCATCACTTTCTGCTGCTTAATAGAACAATGGTTTTCTAAACACAAAATCAGAGGGTATTCTGAAGCAAAAAATGCATACTTGTTAATAATGTCAATCACGCTACGGAAGACAATCTGTGATGTCATTGTGTGCCCTGTGTAAATCACTGGCTCATTATCTGGCCCATCCCACACATCCAGCTCCACGCTCCGGCAGCCCATTTTAAGAGCGCGAATGTAACCTGTGATGTCTGAGGGCCCACGAAACTGATCCTCTATCAAGTATGTATTATGAGATGAATTTATAAAATAATGAGACAAAGGTTGTTTCATATCTTGACAAACTTTCTTATGTTCTGGATCAAATATGTGGCAGTCTGGAGAAGTAAGGTAATTTGTAAACCCATCTATAGAAAGACAGCCCCTCTCCTGGCCCTCTTTGGCTGGTTCGTATTTCCGAATAATCCCAAGGCTTATTTCATCCGTGACGTGTGCCATACCCTGTTCTGCTTCCAAAAACATCATGAGGTCCTTGGTATCTAGGAACTCTTTATTGCTTGAGAACTGAACCAACAGGAAATAGATTTCAGGTCTGGTACAAAGCTCATGAAAAACTTCGATAAACTCTTCTTTTGTTACGTCAGTATCAGTTTTTTCCTTGGATCTATGTAACTCCTTGAACTTTAGTTCAATTTTATTAGTTTTTAAACCAGGATTTAAGTCCTTTATAAACTGTACAGCATTACACAGGGGTATGTGTCCTGAATTCTCTACATCTGATTCACTGAACATTTGTGAAAGCCATGAAGTCCGCATATTATCTTGAGTACTTTCTATCATATCTAGAGTGTGCTTTCCGTAAGAAATCAAGTATCTTAAGCCAGTAACCCATATATTTGCAATGTCTGCTGAGTTAGCAACAAGATCTAGCGACTCATAGTTTTCCCCATATATAATTGAAAATGCAGAGTCTTCTGATATCTGGTCATATATTCCATTGCTGCGAAAAATGTCTGTGTTTTTTCCTGTTCTCACTTCTTTGATTGATTTAATATCAATCTTTGCTTTCTCGGAATCCTTTTTTGAAGGTTCCCAGCGTAGAGACTGCATATCTGCATCTAAAAGAAAATATCTGTGATACACTCTGGAGTTGGATCGAATCTTTCTGAGCTCAGAGCCTTCAACCATGGCGTTTATGCAGTCGCTCGCACTGCTGATCTTCTTCTCGGTTGGCATGCTGCTGAACGACACGGTCTTCTTCCGTTCTCGCTTCTGTTTCGTACCATCCTGGCAAAAAAAAGAGGGGAAGGGGAGGAAAAAAACACCATGTATTACTACAATTTTGTTCAAAATTGAAATAGGTATGGGTGAAAGTTTATGAAGTAGTTCAAAAATGTCTAGTATTTGTGCAACGGCCAGAAAGAAGGAAATCTGTTGTCAGGGATATGACAGAGGAATCAGTGCACCCTCAGCAAGCGTGCAGATGGCACCAAGCTGTGTGGCACAGTCGACTTGCTAGAGGGCAGGGATCC
>VWZE01009422.1:48465-65526 GCA_013396675.1 Eubucco bourcierii
CTATTAGGACAGGTTGAGAGAGTTTGGGCTCTTCAGCCTGGAGTAGAGAAGGCTTCCAGGAGACCTTAGAGTAGTCTTCCAGTATGTGAAGGGGGCTACAGGAAGGCTGGGGAGGGACTATTGACAAGGTCTTGCAATGACAGGACAAGGGGCAATGGGTTTAAACTGGCAGAAGGGAGATTTAGACTGGATATTAGAAGGAAGTTGTTTACAGTGAGGGTGGTGAGACACTGGCACAGGTTGCCCAGGGAGGTTGTGGCTGCTCCCTCCCTGGAGGTGTTCAAGGCCAGGTTGGAGAAGGCCTTGAGTGAGCTGTACTAGTGGGAGGTGTCCCTGCCTATGGCAGGGGGGTGGAACTAGATGATCCTTGAGGTCCCTTCCAACCTTACCATTCTATGATTCTATGACAGGAACAACTTTCCTACCCAGTAGGCCCATTCTGATTTACAACTCACATGGCAATTTCTGTACAGATCTGTGCATCACAATTTGTTGATTCTGAGCTAAAGTCTGCTGTTTCTATATTACTTCCAAATAAGCAAAGCAGAATTTAATAAGGCTTAGAACAAACTTACTTATTGAAGGTGTCTTGAAACACGCAGGTGTAGATGCCAGCCTCTTTTCACAAATTAGGAGAACTGTTAATGTGCTGACCTCTTAATTGTTTACCTTGAGAACCACTTCACAAACCCATCTCTCTGGTATTCCTAGCAGATTAAACTATTTCTGAAGAACTTCAGTTGTCATTACTAAAAAACTGCAACTGTATGTATTTATATGCACATTATACAATTTACACTGTTGCCTGATTTTTAAAAGGTAGAAGTGCAGAAGACAAGTAAGAAAACAGTTTGAGGGTCACACTGAAGGACATTTTCAGTGCCAAGAGGAAAGTTATTTTTAGTAAGAGCTGGAGTGCCCAAGCAGTTCTACAAGCAATTGTATTAAGTTTCACCTTATGAATATCAACATTCCTAAATTCTACAGGTCACACAGAGCTAAGGGAGACAAGACGGCAAAGCTCATAGCATGCACCTTATGGTACCACCAGGTACATACTCCAACTGCAGTTACAGCAATTTAAATAGTAAAAAACCCCAGTAATACGAAAAAGGACACCTTCCTTCAGGCAGCCAAGATCTGTATTTCCAAATGTCACAAATGCAGCCAAAAATATTAAAATAATTGTGTTATATATGACTAATTCAGTCAGAAAGCAGCAAACTGCCTCTCCTCTACTGTAGTAAGTAGCCTGCCTGAGATTTCTTTAACTGGCAAACCAACTTTTGCTTACAAAAAAAGAGCATGTCTTATGTCATTTAAAGGCCCGACTTCTTCAGACACCAATACAGACTGTCCCACTCAATCTGCCAGAACAAGGCTGTGACTATCACACAATTTTATTTTCACTGATGTGGTAGAATGTTAATTTCCAACTGTACTGCCAATTCATATATTCTGTCTAAATTTTAATCACAATGTAATCTGCTTTCTTGGAAAATTTCTGGTGTCTTTTTACATCTCTTCCTGTTGTTCAGTGTTTTCTGGGAAGAACACATAAACAAAATTAATGCCTAAGTTATTTTGTCAAAAAAAAAAACGTTTACAGGAAGAGTGGTAGATAATTTTTTTATTATTCTAAAAAACTATCATTATATTTACCTTGTAGTTTTCTATTAACAACTGATTTGATTCATTCTAGTGATCAGTGTCAGCATTCTAGTGATCAATGTCAGCATTCTAGTGATTGCCTTCAATTTTGGTTCTTGACTGATAGTACCTGGATTGGTAAACTTCATAAGGTAATTCCAGAAAAAGAGACAGAACTTCACAAGTTGAGTTGTTTTGCTTCTGCAGTTTGAGGTAAGTTACTTATTGTCCATTAGGAGAGTGACCATTACCAATATTAAATCTTCAATGTCATGAAGACTCCGTGTACATAACTCAATCACAGTATCAAGTATCAGCGAGTTGGAAGAGACCTCAAAGATCATCAAGTCCAACCCATCACCACAGACCTCAAGACCAGACCATGGCACCAAGTGCCATGTCCAAACCTGCCTTGAACACCTCCAGGGACGCTGACTCCACCACCTCCCTGGGCAGCCCATTCCAGTAGTCAATGACTCTCTCAGGCAAGAACTTTCTCCTCACCTCCAGCCTAAACTTCCCCTGGCACAGCTTCAGACTGTGTCCTCTTGTTCTGCTGCTGCTTGCCTGAGAGAAGAATGCAACTTCCTCCTGGCTACAACCACCCTTCAGGTAGTTGTAGACAGCAAGAAGGTCTCCCCTGAGCCTCCTCTTCTCCAGGCTAACCAATCCCAGCTCCCTCAGCCTCTCTCCATAGGGCTGTGCTCCAGGCCTCTCCCCAGCCTTGTTGCCCTTCTCTGGACACACTCAAGCACCTCAATGTCCTTCTTCAATTGAGGGGCCCAGAACTGGACACAGGACTCAAGGTGTGGCCTAAGCAGTGCAGAGTACAGGGGGAGAATGAGCTCCCTGCTCCTGCTGGCCACACTATTGCTGATGCAGGCCAGGATGCCATTGGCCCTCCTGGCCACCTGGGCACACTGTTGGCTCAATATTAAGAGCCAAAATCTGGAACTCTTTTTAAACTTACTTCTTGCTAAATAAAGATTATCTTAACAAATTCTTCAAATTGCTACTCCAGCCTGCTTAGTTAGATGTCAATAACAATTAAACAGTGATACTTAAGTGTTCATTTCTAAGGAGGACAATTCTTACTAAGTAAAAAAGTATTTATTAGGTTGCGGTCACTCAGTGATCACAGAGGCACAGAAAACCTGAACCCAAGTATCTTTCCTTGCTAACAGCAGACCGCTATTTTTGATGTTTTCCTTGTTGATTTTCAGATGTAATTTACAGTTGTCAAACAATTATAGGAAATACTCATTGTGAATGCTACATCGGTGCCCTTCTTCCACCTTAACTCTGTTGTTCAATTATTCATAACAGTTACAAGCACTTAGAAAGGAACAGTGATCTATAAATATTTAATAGAAGATGCCTCTAAGAGACAGACATGAGAGACTACAAATATCAAATAGTATAAAGTATTTGTTGATCCTAAACCAACAAACAATAAAGTACACACTCTGCAGATTTAAAAATTACACCAATGTTCATAGCTTTGACAAACTAATTCTAGTAGGGCACCTGCCTACTTCAGTAACAACTGCAATGAAATAAACAGGAGTTACTGGGTATAGCAATTTTCTCCAGACTTTCACTATTTTGAAGAGGCCTATTCTGATCATTTGCTACCTTGTGAAAATGCTGTGAATAAGCATCACTAAGACATTACTGTTTCAAACAGTTAAAGGATGAGAGTCAAGAGCAGGCACAATGAAGACAATCTCTGAAACTCCATTTTCAACAGCAGCACCTTAGCAAGCAGCTGACAATCTTATCAAACTCACAATATAGATTAGAGTTCTAGCACTTGGGAGAATAAAAAATAAATAAGAATTTAAAATATCTTAAAATAAAGCTTGTGACCCTTCTAGATGTGGAGGAGGGCTATGGATCCAGTACGTGTTCAAACTAGAGTATAATACAGCAGGTAAAAAGAAATCCTGTAATTTTCAGAGCTTGTATTTAACACTTAGTATGGGCAATAATGAAAATATAGAATCATAGAATGGTAAGGTTGGAAGGGACCTCAAGGATCAGCTAGTTCCAACTCCCTGCCATAGGCAGGGACACCTCCCACTAGTACAGGTCACTCAAGGCCTCCTCCAACCTGGCCTTGAACACCTCCAGGGAGGGAGCAGACACAACCTCCCTGGGCAACCTGTTTCACTGTCTCACCACCCTCACCGTCAAGAACTTCCTCCTAACATCCAGTCTGTCATCAAGTTCTGTAAAGGAAAAGACAATTACTAGGAAAACAGGTCTTTTTTTTTAAAGTTACTAAGACATACCGTGGAAATAACATCACTCTTCCATTAAACTATTCGTGTACCGTATCTCAATACACTGTATGCAGCACTGGGAATATCCTGCACCTCACAAATGCTCAGAGACACATGCCACAGCACAAAAATTAACTCAAATTACATCTAAAAGTTGAAAGAAATCATAGAAGCAGAACAATTTTCTCATCCATTTATATTAAATTTAATTTGTCTGAAATGAAATGCCTCCAACGATTTTGCTCACAGCACAAAGTGATGTGCCTGTCCTCTGAAACCATATCCACGTCCCACCCTGAAAGACCACCTGTCTAAACCTAAACTGAACTCTGAAAAAAAGTTCAGATAATACTTGAGAAATTGTATTAAATGTTCCTATCTTGACCTTATAACCACCCACAATGCAACCTCACAGTGATTAGACTTCATGAGAAGTTTCCTTCTTGTTCAGAGCCGCAGACCTTTTTCAGTACAGTCAGTCCCTCACTCTCTCAGCTTTCAACATTCAACATTTATTTTCTATTTCTGTATAATCACTTAAAATTTCCCCAACAAATTTAGTGTTTCAGTAGCTCATATTTAATTGCATTAAATAGGTGTTTTCAACACAGAAATGTTTGTGTAAAAAAGAAAAAAAAAAAAAGGTTTTCTTTTCTGATACTGTTAGTTGGGACTGAAAATAAATCACAATAACCACTTCTGTATAACCAGTATGCAGTGGGGAGTATATTTAGATTATATTCAAAAGTTTGCCTGCCCTGTGGAGAGTAAAGAAAACTCCAGCTTTAAATTAGACCAGTCTACTAGAAAAGCACAAGAATGGACACAGTTATATCTGCAAGTGTGCCTTTTGGTTACTCAGATTACTCCTCTCTATAGCTAAATTATGGCTGCAAAAGAAGCCTGCTGTTAGAATCTGTGCAGTCCCTAAAAATAGAGCTTCCCCTCATGTCACCTACATCAATAAACCCAGTAAAGAAACAGACACGCCTTTAGGATTAATACTTACATTTGAACTCTGAGAATAAAGGCAAGCATTCAACTGCTGTAACTAAAAATAACAACATTTACATTGAAGAAACTACAACTCTCAGAATAGTTTAACTAATACACAGACTAAAATAGCAAATTTTCTAGCATCTTACAAAGCCAAAGAGGTTATTAGATGAAAAAAAAAACTCTGAAAATCACTGACACCTTTCTTTCACCCCTTTAAATATAGATTATAGAATCATAGAATGGTAAGGTTGGAAAGGACCTCAAGAATCATCTAGTTCCAACCCCCTGCCATAGGCAGGGACACCTCCCACTAGAACAGGTCACTCAAGGACTCGTCCAACCTGGCTTTGAACACCTCCAGGAAGGGAGCAGCCACAACCTCCCTGGGCAACCTGTGCCAGTGTCTCACCACCCTCACTGCAAACAACTTCCTCCTAACATCCAGTCTAAATCTTCCCTCTGCCAGTTTAAACCCATTGCCCCTTGTCCTGGCATTGCAAGACCTTGTCAATACTCCCTCCCCAGCCTTCCTGTAGGCCCCCTTCAGATACTGGAAGGCTACTATCAGGTCTCCTGGAAGCCTTCTCTTCTCCAGGCTGCAGAGCCCCAACTCTCTCAGCCTGTCCTCACAGCAGAGCTGCTGCAGCCCTCTGAGCATCTTTGTGGCCTCCTCTGGACCCACTCCAACACTTCCATGTCCTTCCTGTGCTGAGGGCTCCAGAACTGCACACAGGACTCCAGGTGGGGTCTGACAAGAGCAAAGGGGCAGAATCCCCTCTCTTGCCCTGCTGGCCACACTTCTCTGGAGGCAGCCCAGGATTCAGTTGGCTGTCTTGTATTTTATAATTTTGAAAGTACTTATTTAAGCAACTTTGATTTCCACACATTTTGATAAATTCGTGCTGCAACATGACTTGCCCTGTTGGACTCAACAGAACTTAAATCTGAAATGACAGAAGAGCCAAAAGGGAAACTGAAAACAGAAGTAGATGTGCCTCAGTGGAATGCTGCTTTGTAAGATTCAGATTTCTGTACTAAGAACAGAAAGTAAACTTATAAGGAAAATAATTGGCTGGATTAATTTGCTATAATGTTTAATTGAAAAGTGAACGAATCGCATTATTTGTGTACTGCATCTTGCATGTTTATATATTTGAGTACATAATTTATTATCTATTACCCACATTGAATTCTGAACTGAAAATATACCAGTTCTCTGAGGTGCAAAAGTTAACACAGCAAAGGCATTCTGGCAGTATCAATACAACTGTCTATTCACATCTGTAGTAACATGTTGCTGGCCAACTTTATCACTGGATTTTAGCTGTCAAGATAGCTTAGAAGGAAAGAACTAACAGCAAGTAGTATAACCCCTTTCACTGATGTTTGGTAACATCTGATTCAAGAGGTGATAAAGCTTTATTTCAGTAGACTGCTCTATGTTGAATGCAACTCCTGTTCAATCACTTGAAGTTTAAATTATTTGAACTTCTAGGAATGGGAAACAACTTTACAACAGAAATTTGAACCCCACGTGTTAGGGATTTTGAAAATCAACAATTTGGTCCCAGCCTATCAGCATGAAAATTGTATACTTCAGCACTTTGTAAGTATAGTTGTGCACATTACATCATGAAGGATTCACCTTTGGACTCAGTAATTTATTATAAATACCCCTCATTTAAATAACCTTCACCTCCTGCAGGCCCCATACAGAACAGTATCAATTCCAGAATGCTGAGGAGCTTGATTCTCAGAAATATTTGTCACTCTTCACTCTACAGCAAAAATATCCCAGTTTATATATAACCTTTTTACTTTCACCTACCACCACATTTGCACACTGCTCACAGTGGCATTTAGTTACAACAGAAACTATTTCTTAAAAGAAAAAAAAAGGCAGAGTTATGAAAATAAAATCATGGCTTTATGATGATAAAAGTCACTGAGGTAGAAGCAGGCTGTTTCCAGGGCTACCAATGAACCATACATTATGATTTAGATGGTTTCCTAGGAAAATAAACCTAGGGATCACTGTCTGTCTTTATGTATACCTCTTCCTAACTTTAGAATTTGTTTCTTGATTTCAAATAAATCTGATAAAAGATCTAAAAGACAGCCAGGTTCCACAGGTTTCCCCCACACCAGAAAGCCAGGAAACAAGAACAGAATCAATAAAATTGAAATTATAAAAAATAAAGCACACACACACACAAAGGTCAAGAATGGATCCCCAAGCCAGCCAAGAAGACACAATCCTAATGGAGTCAAAGTACCATGCAGCAGACACAGCTCAGCCCAATGCAGAAAAAAGAGCCTGCCACCTTCCACAACGTCCCATCCCACAGACACCACTTCAATTTTAGTCCCAGTTTTTCCTTTTCATTTTTTTTTTCCATTTTGGCTTTGCATAAGTGAAATGGATATGGGAAGACTCAGATCTGAGCATGTGAACTACCTTTTTTTTACTGCCTCTCACTCAAGATTACCTCAGCAGACATTTACAGCATTGCCAAGAAGTCCCCAGGGCATGTTATAGAACAGCAGCAGCTAAACCTGCTCCGAGAAGGGCAGGTGTAAAGTACCTGTCTCTTCAAAGACAATGCTCTCTGCTACTATGGAAAGATTCCTTATCTCCTCTAGGCAAAGAAACCAGAGAGAGGTTTTACTGACAATTCTAGGAGAGAACAGCAAAGGTTTTGGAGCAGACGTTAACCTGTGTCAAAACCCCTATGGTAAACAGACGTTTCTTTCAACGTAGGAAATTCAGGTATCACCTGAAGTGCTTAAAACCAACACCATACCATTCAGCCTCTTTTTCTATCACAACAGCTGTAAATTACATTTGAACAAAAGCACCCATCCCTTAGTAGGTACTGGCAAGTGGTAGATACACACAAAAGAATCATGAAACTTCTTTTCATGAAGACAGACTTCTGTCTCCATCAGAATATCTGAAATAAACTATAAAAATTTAGAAGCAAGTTCTTAGCATTAGAGCTGTAAGGATTACCTCAACCTCTACTGACTTAGTTTCTTGGGGGAGATGAGAGCTTCACAAACCATTAGCTAAGTACTTCTCCGTGGATACTGCCACTAAAGTGCCATAGGCTTTGCACTAAAATAATACCAAGAATCAACAGGCATGTCTCGTTTTGTCTTGATTTGCCTTGACCCATGTGGAGCTTTGTTTCGACTTGTCTAGTTGTAACAGCAAGGATGGAATGAGCAAGTGAGTGTCATCTGCTTTACACAATGGACCAAAATCTGAAACAATGCAACACACAGCAATAAGAAGTATTTGTGTAGAATAAGCACTCCATGACCCTAGAATAAAAACACAGCATAAAGCACAGAGCTGGGAAGACAAAAGGGGTCTTGAAGGTACATGCATAGGATCGCACTGGACACTCCAAGGACTTCATAAACCATCTATTACTGTTTTCACAATATTTATGCAGCTAACAAAGTTTTACTTTACAGTATATCAGCACAGGATACCAAGATTCATAGAATCAAAGAATCATAGAATGGTAAGGTTGAAAGGGACGTCAAGGATCATCTAGTTCTAGCCCCCTGCCATAGGCAGGGACATCTCCCACTAGTACAGGTCACTCAAGGTCTCCTCCAACCTCGCCTTGAACACCTCCAGGGAGGGAGCAGTCACAACCTCCAAGGGCAACCTGTTCCAGTGTCTCACCACCCTCACTGTAAAGAACTTCCTCCTAACATCCAGTTTCAATCTCCCCTCTGCCAGTTCAAACCCATTGCCTCTTGTCCTGTCGTTGCAGGACCCTGTAAATAATCCTTCCCCAGCCTTCCTGTAGGCCCCCTTCAGATACTGGAAAGCTACTATCAGGTCTCCTGGAAGCCTTCTCTTCTCCAGGCTGCAGAGCCCCAACTCTCTCATAATGTATTTTATTCTAACAAAACTGATCAGGTGAATCACACATCTTCATGGTGGTGTGCTTCAGGCACAGCCAGCAGCCAAATCCCATGCAGCCACTCACACAACTGATCCCACAATGAAACAGGCAGAGCCTGGTGGCTTCAGGTAAGAAGAGTTTAACAGGACAGCACAAAGAGATAACAGTAATACTAATGAAAGAGGATGCACAGGGAGTGACACAAAACACAGCACTGACTGCAATGGCCCAGCCCATCAGCTCATCAGCCTCCCACCCATCAACATCACAGCCATCTGCTCAAAGCACCTCTGCTTGCCTGGTCAGCCCTGACCTTATATTAGATGGTGTGACATCACATTGCATCAAATACCCCAATGGTTGGTTCTGCTGTATGAATCAAAACTAAACCAAAGCCATAACCCTCTCCTAGCTGAACCCAGGACAGCTGTGTAAATTAGCTTGTTCATGGTGATTTTAAACATCCTGAAAAATCTCAATTATCTTCTATGGTCTATGACTTTTTTATATACACACACACACATATATATACACGTATATATGGATTTATGACTTAGTCTAAGTTTTTCTCAAGTTTCTCAGGGTTCCTGGATCATTTCTAAGTGATACATGAAATGTAACTCAAAGCAAGGGTCTTATTAGGCACTTCCCCTCTTGTAATACTACTTATAACTCTGGGAATCTATACAGTAGGTAAGGCTAAAATGCACTTAAAAAAAAAAAATTCAACGTGATTATTAAATGCTGTTACCTAGTCCCACACTTTGTAAAGCAGTCGTTGATTCTTGGAACTCAACCTTCAGATCACAGTCTCACAGTATCACCAGGGTTGGAAGCGAACTCAAAGATCATCAAGGCCAACCTGATACCACAGCCCTCAAGACCAGACCATGGCACCAAGTGCCACGTCCAAACCTGCCTTGAACACCTCCAGGGACGCTGACTCCACCACCTCCCTGGGCAGCCCATTCCAGCAGTCAATGACTCTCGCAGTCAAGAACTTTCTCCTCACCTCCAGCCTAAACTTCCCCTGGCACAGTTTGAGACTGTGTCCTCTTGTTCTGGTGCTACTTGCCTGAAAGAAGGAGGTAACCTCCCCCTGGCCACAACCACCCTTCAGGTAGTTGTAGACAGTGATAAGGTCTCCCCTGAGCCTCCTCTTCTCCAGGCTAACCAATCCCAGCTCCCTCAGCCTCTCTCCATAGGGCTGTGCTCGAGGCCTCTCCCCAGCCTCATTGCCCTTCTCTGGACACACTCAAGCACCTCAATGCCCTTCTTAAATTGAGGGGCCCAGATGCTTCCACTAAAACTTTAAATCATCTATTTAACCCCTAGCAAAAACCAGTCACTTCCTTAAGGAAGTGTTTGAGTCAGGTTCCTCAAGATGAGAAGTCCAACATCATCATAATTCCCTACATTAAAGCAGCTTTGACCTCAGGGAAATCTTACAGGACTATATCCTTGTTTAGTTCTTAACTAACTAATAGTGGTTGAAACTGTATTGTAACACCAATATTGTATTTCAAGATGAATGAGAACACATCCAAAATTTTCTACTCCATTCAGCTGTTCACTGCACTTCGCTGTGAGTGTATCACAGCTACAAAACTATGATTCTAGTTTTGTTCCCATATGCCAGACTGAAAAAATGTTAGGCAGAGAAAAGAGATGTAATTTATGGATGAACACAAGTGTATTATTCACTGATGTATATGACATTGGCAGCTAAAAAGAAATGTTTACACAGGCACCTTTCCTACAGTTCTATGCTGTATGGTATACAGGATAGGGTACAGGATGTAGGACTGTACTTCTGCTTGAGTACCTGACTGTATCCAAAAGCACACTCTAGGTATGTATATGACTTTGAGGAGCACATCTGCCATACACATCACTGTGTCATGGATACAACTGAACAAACACATCAGCAACACCAAAATCCTCAAGAAAAACTGACAGATTCCTCACATCTGTAATTCCTGCAGCGTGTGAAAAATGTGTTAAGTGGATGGGCAGGAGCGCTAATGGTAAGACCGCACACACATCTGTCCTTGCCTGGTTCCAGAGACAAACTAACAGCTCAACCTGAAAAGTAAACAACAGTCTATCTTTTCAGTGCTTTTCAAAGACATTAACAAGTTTCAGTAAGATATTCTACATCCAGACTATAATTCTTTTTCACTGTGAGGTGATTCTGCCCCTTTGCTCTTGTCAGACCCCACCTGGAGTCCTGTGTGCAGTTCTGGAGCCCCCAGCACAGGAAGGACATGGAACTGTTGGAACAGGTCCAGAGGAGGCCACGAAGATGATCAGAGGGCTGCAGCAGTTCTGCTCTGAGGACAGACTACAATAGTTGGGGCTCTGCAGCCTGGAGAAGAGAAGGCTTCCAGGAGACCTTAGAGTAGTCTACCAGTATCTGAAGGGGGCCTACAGAAAGGTTGGGGAGGGACTATTGACAAGGTATTGTAATGACAGGACAAGGGGCAATGGGTTTGAAGTGTCAGAAGGGAGATTTAGACTGGATGTTAGGAGGAAGTTGTTTACAGTGAGGGTGGTGAGGCACTGGCACAGGTTGCCCAGGGAGGTTGTGGCTGTTCCCTCCCTGGAGGTGTTCAAGGCCAGGTTGGAGGAGGCCTTGAGTAACCTGTACTAGTGGGAGGTGTCCCTGCCTACGACAGGGGGTTGGAACTAGATGATACTTGAGGTCCCTTTCAACCTTACCATTCTGTGATTCTATTAATTTAACAGACTTCAAATGTTGCATGCGGTCCAAAGTCTGAGGAAAATGCAGAGATTTATTTGCTGTCATCAATAAACAGTGATAAAGAACACGAAGAATATAAAGACAAGATTAAGATTCAGGTAAATAAAAGACAAGAGGCCTAATCATTTACCTCCTAGGGGACCTCCAAATGTCACCTAGTCCAACCCTCTTGCAGTGAGCAGGGACATCCTCCATTAGATCAGGCTGCCCAGAGCCTCAATGAGCCTGACCTTGAACGTCCCCAAGGATTGAGCCTCAACTATTTTCCTGGGCAACCTATTCGGGTGTTCCACTACCCTCGTGGTAAAGAGCTTCCTCCTAACATCAAACCAAAATAACCTGATCACTTTCTATGAGCACATAACCAGGTGGATAGATGGTGGAAGAGCAGTGGCTGTGCTCTACCTTGATTTCAGTAAAGCATTTGACACTGTCTCCCACAGCATCCTCATAGCAAAACTGAGGAGGTGTGGTCTGGATGATTGAGTAGTGAGGTGGATTGGGAACTGGTTAAAGGAAAGTCAGAGAGTTGTGGTCAGTGGGACAGAGTCTAGCTGGAGGCCTGTAACTAGTGAAGTCCCTCAGGGGTCAGTACTAGGACTAGTATTATTCAATGTATTTATTAATGACCTGGATGAGGGCATGGAATGCACTGGCAGTAAGTCTGCTAACAACTTGGGTGCAGTGGCTGCCACACTGCAGAGTTGTGCTGCCATTCAGAGACTGAGACAGGCTGAGAGTTGGGCAGGGAGAAGTTGAATTAAGTTCAACAGGGGTAAGGGGAGACTCTTGCACCTGGGAAAGAAGAACCCCAGGGAGCAGTATAGGTTGGGAACTGCCCTGCTGGAGAGCAGGGAAGGGGAGAAGGACTTGGGAGTGCTGGTGGATGGCAGGATGGGCATGAGCCAGCAGTGTGCTTTGGTGGTCAGGAAGGCCAATGCCATTCTGGGGAGGATTAGAAGGGCTGTGGTTAGCAAGTCAAGGGAGATTCTCCTTCCCTTCTACTCTGCCCTGGTGAGCCTCATCTGGAAAATTGTGTCCAGTTCTGGGTCCCCCAGCTCAAGAAGGACAGGGAGCTGCTGGAGAGAGTCCAGCACAGAGCCACAAAAGGAAGTTGAAGGAAGTTGAAGGAAGTTGAACATCTTCCTTATGAGGGGAGACTGACGGAGCTGAGGTTTGGAGCAGGAGACTGAGAGGTGACCTCATTCATGTTTATAAATATGTAAGGAGTGAGTGCCAGGAGGCTGGAGCCAGGCTCTGCTGGGTGATGCCCAGTGACAGGACAAGGGGCAATGGGTGGAAGCTGAGGCATAGGAGGTTCCATGTGAACCTGACGAAGAATTTTTTCCCTGTGAGGGTGACAGAGCACTGGAACAGGCTGCCCAGAGGGGTTGTGGAGCCTCACTCTCTGGAGATATTCAAGAATCGTCTGGATGTGTTCCTGTGTGATCTGCTCTGGGTGAGCCTGCGCTGGTAGGGGGGCTGGACCAGATGAGCTTTCAAGGTCCCCTCTAGCCCCTATATTCTATAATTCCAAATTTACTCTGCTCTAATTTCAAACCATTGGCCCTTGTCCTCTCTCTACAAGACTTTGTAAACAGTTCCTTTGCAGCCTTCTTGTAGGTCTCCATCAGGTACATTGACACAGCAGGGCAGTATTTACACAATCTGTGACCTTCTGAAGCTTGCTTGATATGGTCACATTGTTCACCTGGTATCCTATTTTCTTTTATTTAATGATTGTATTTAGAAAAATCAATTATGTAATTGCAGATTAAAGAATATCACTTGGATTCCTTTTGAAGAATTAGCATTTCCTCCATGAACAGACCACTCACTTTACTGCAAAATACACACCCACAGCAACTGTACACACCATTATGTTTTCTAAACATTTTAATATGTTCTTGTTCAATTATATTATTCACCAGCCAACGATTATGGTGTTATATTTCCAATTTTCTTGTTTTAATCAAATGGCAGTAGAATCAGGAAATCTTCATAACACTGGTCTAAATTCTTGTTTTACCAAGGAAACTCCATTGAGATTTGTTTTGAAACCAAGCTGTACAACAACTATACTTAAAATATGCACCACATGTCAAGATTTAAATAAGGATTCACAAGTTGTACTTTTTCTTAAATGGAATTTAAAATTTTTTTTTAAAGATGTCATGGTTTTTTTAAAAGATTTTTTTTTTTGTTAAAGATGGGGGATTTGGGAGTTCCCCACCCCCCCCACACTTTGTAAAATGACACAAACTAGAACTCAGCTGGCTGGAAGTTAAGGATTGAAGCTCTATTTGAAGCTCAGCACAATGTACAAGCAGAGACAGACACAATATACAGGAATATTTGCAGACATATACAAGTTAAAGGTAATATAGAAACACAACTGCCCTCCCAGAAATCAGACACCCCAGGAGGGGTTCCCAACCACCCTTCCACCTTCTCCCCACCCCTGTACCTTACCCCAAGGTTTGCCTTACGTGCAAGGTGAGCTTGGAGGATTGGTCAGGGGGGTTAGAAGGAAAGTGGTTAGTGAGAATCAGCAGGGAGCAGCCAGAAGCTAGACCGCCCAAGACACTGTGTTCCAGAGACTGACTCATCTATGTTCTGAGTACTTATTCTTTAACATCTCAGCAAACCTATGAGTGTGAAGCAGACATCACCATTGTTTCCTTTTCACAGCCTATAACATATTTTTCTCTATTAAAATATTCCAATTAGCCTCAAAGCAGCACATTTCTAAAATGCCTATTTATAGCTGGTCATGCACAAAAAACAGAAGGAAAAAAGCACTCCAGAAACCAAAGTAACCGAGAGAAAAGGCATTCTATGACTTGGGCAATACTACACAGCATCCAACTTAGAATTAGTAGTAATAACTGCTTGGTTTTCCTCTCAACTTCATAAATAACTGCAAAGCTCCAACACCACTAAGTCACTTCCTGCTCAGGCTTCACAAGTAACAGAGAAGGAGGGAAAAATAGGAAATGCATACTTAAAATATTAAGGGTAACTTAATCCTTTTTCAGTAGTTAAATTTACCAAAACTCTGCTAAACTATCAATACTAATCCATATGGGTCTCCCACAGGAGGAGGGGAAAGTAATAATTAAAGAAAAAGAATTCATTAATAAATAAAATCATTGATTTAATTGACAACTATAGAGTGTACTTGAATTCTGGAGTATAATGACATAGAGATGGTTGCTCAGTTGAGTATCCCACCACAGTGTAACTGTTTTCTGCTGAAGTCTTTATAAGAGAACCACTTGCAGCAAGTATCATCTGCACCTCCTACTTAAAATTTTCTGTCCTTGTCTTCTTTGTCTTGAGGCCAGTGTAAAAGTACCTGACCCACATCTCTTTCTTTCATGACAGACAGTCAGAAGCAATTCTTCTAATGACTTAATTCATACTAAATGAACTTTATCTGTTCATTATGTCATTATTGTAAAAGTAGAGGGCATCACCAAATAATGGCTCATCATTTGAAGAGTTCTTACTGATGTCTTTTCAGGAATATTCAACCCATATAAAAAATTTGAAGTGCATGCCATCCTTAAATTTTTTCTTATCTTTATTTTTGGGTTAGGTTGCTACTAAGACAACCTCAGTATTAAGTATTTCAATATAATGGGGTGCTGATTGACACCCGCCTAAACATGAGCCAGCAGTGTGCCCAGATGGCCAAGAAGGCCAATGGCATCCTGGCCTGCATCAGGAATAGTGTGGCCAGCAGGAGCAGGGAGCTCATTCTCCCCCTGGACTCTGCACTGCTTAGGCCACACCTTGAGTCCTGTGTCCAGTTCTGGGCCCCTCAATTTAAGAAGGACATTGAGGTGCTTGAGCATGTCCAGAGAAGGGCAACAAGGCTGGGGAGAGGCCTGGAGCACAGCCCTATGGAGAGAGGCTGAGGGAGCTGGGATTGGTTAGCCTGGAGAAGAGGAGGCTCAGGGGGGACCTTCTTGCTGTCTACAACTACCTGAAGGGTGGTTGTAGCCAGGGGGAGGTTACCTTCTTCTCTCAGGTAAGCAGCAACAGAACAAGAGGACACAGTCTCAAGCTGTGCCAGAGGAATTTCAGGCTGGAGGTGAGGATAAAGTTCTTGCCTGAGAGAGTCATTGGCTACTGGAATGGGTTGCCCAGGGAGGTGGTGGATTCAGCGTCCCTGGAGGTGTTCAAGGTGGGTTTGGACACGGCACTTGGTGCTATGGTCTGGTCTTGAGGTCTGTGGTGATGGGTTGGACTTGATGAGCTTTGAGGTCTCTTCCAACCCTGGTGATACTGTGATACTGTGATAATTATTCGATATTTTTAGACCTATGGCGTTGTCATGTGCACTTGGGCAACTTTTTGGTTATGTTTACAGAAGCTCCTGAGATGCCAGTTACTGGAGCAACTTCTGAGGTCACCATCAGCTACTGTAAATTACAAGTGTTTCAAGAGACTTCAAATATGTGTTAAAATTGCATGTGTCATGCAGTAATGCAGCCCACTGCCTGCACTGCATCAAGCCAGTATAGCTGTTGTGCCAGCAGCTCTTGTCCAGAAGGGTGCTTCAGAGAGAACTCCTCTTAACACAACTGATGCAGGGGAACACAGGGAGCACAAACCAATCATTCTCAGTCTCAGCAGTTCTGAACATAGCCTGAATCAGTGTCCACAGATTCCACAACTGCTGTCTCGTTTTTGATAGCATGCTTGATCTTCCCAATCGTACATATTCCTCTCAACAATCTCTTCCCATTTTTTATGATTTCCTCCTGTGTTGGTTTGAGGCTAATTGGAGTATTTTAAGGAGAGAAGATAGATCATTAGCTGTGAAAAAGGAAAATAAGATGATGTCTGTATTACCCATTAGTTCTGCTGAGCCACACAAAAACACGGACACAAACATAGATAAGACAATCTCTGTCGGGCCTCTGCTGCATTAACCCTCCTGCCTGACCCTGTACACTTTCCAACTAACCATTCTGCTTCTTAATCCCCCTTGCCAACCTCTTCCAACTCACCTTGCATGCAAGAGAGAGATTTTGAGATAAGGTGACGGGGGTGGGGGGGTGGAAGGGTGGTGTTGGGAGCCCCTTCTGGGCACTCTGGCTGCTAGGAGGGGTATTGTGTTTCTGTATTACTTTTGACTTGTATATATATGGGTAGGTACAATCCCAAGCAGAAATACAGGCTGGGTGGGGAATGATTGAGAGTAGCCCTGAGTAAAAGGACCTTGGAGTCTGAGTTGATGAAAAGCTCAACGTGAGGCTGCAGTGTGCACATGCAGTTCAGACACCAACTGAGTGCTGGGCTGCAGCAAGAGCAGTGTGGGCAGCAGGGCAAGGGAAGGGATTCTGCCACTTTACTCTGCTCTTGTCAGACCCCACCTGGAGTCCTGTGTGCAGTTCTGGAGCCCTCAGCACAGGAAGGACATGGA
>VWZE01009422.1:65735-92524 GCA_013396675.1 Eubucco bourcierii
ACAGGTTGCCCAGGGAGGTTATGGTTGCTCCCTCCCTGGAGGTGTTCAAGGTCAGGTTGGACGAGGCCTTGTGTAACCTGTACTAGTGGGAGGTGTCCCTGCCTATGGCAGGGGGTTGGAACTAGATGATCCTTGAGGTCCCTTCCAACCTTACCATTCTGTGATTCTATAACTGTATATAGGTGTAAGTAATTGTAATATACTACTATATTTGCTTGTATAATGTGCTAAGCTGTATATATGAAGCTTCATTTCTTAAATTCCAGCCTTCTGAGTCTAGTCTGGGTGAATTCATTGTGTGGGGAGGGGGGTGGGTGATGCCCAGAACCACTACACCTCCCAATATCAGCAATAGTAATTTTCACCTTGCATGGATCCTGATGCCTTTCTTTTTCACTCTGCTTACATGGTTTCTAGGACAGCCAAGAGATGGCACATGTTGTAGCTCATTTAGAAACACCATCAGTTCTGAAAGGCTGGGCAATGGAGACTGAGGCACCACTCAAACAGGGAGTGCACTTTCCTTGAATTATTGTAATAAGGTATAAATAGTGTCTCTTTTCCTCACTCAGATGCAAATGTCCAGGCAATTTAGAAAAGCTAAATTATGTCCAAGAGCTCTGTCCTTTAGTCTAATTTGGTAGAAATTAGCCAGCAGCAAGCAAAGGCAGTAACTCACTTTCTCCAGAAACTTGGCTGGAAAAATTATCTTTGCATAGAATTATCACACAGTATCACCAGGGTTGGAAGAGAGGTCTCATCAAGTCCAACCCGTCACCACAGGCCTCAAGACCAGACCATGGCACCAAGTGCCACGTCCAAACCCGCCTTGAACACCTCCAGGGACGCTGACTCCACCACCTCCCTGGGCAGCCCATTCCAGCACTCAATGACTCTCTCAGGCAAGAACTTTCTCCTCACCTCCAGCCTAAACTTCCCCTGGCACAGTTTGAGACTGTGTCCTCTTCTGTCACTGGTTGCCTGAGAGAAGAAGGTAACCTCCTCCTGGCTACAACCACCCTTCAGGTAGTTGGAGACAGCAAGAAGGTCTCCCCTGAGCCTCCTCTTCCCCAGGCTAACCAATCCCAGCTCCCTCAGCCTCTCTCCATAGGGCTGTGCTCCAGGCCTCTCCCCAGCCTCGTTGCCCTTCTCTGGACACACTCAAGCACCTCAATGTCCTTCTTCAATTGAGGGGCCCAGAACTGGACACAGGACTCAAGGTGTGGCCTAAGCAGTGCAGAGTCCAGGGGGAGAATGAGCTCCCTGCTCCTGCTGGCCACACTATTCCTGATGCAGGCCAGGATGCCATTGGCCTTCTTGGCCACCTGGCATCCTGGCATTATACTTCAGCTTTTATAAATACAAGGAAGAATCTTTGGATTGAAGTCTGGTATCAACCCTAGCATTTTTTTCCATGTAAATAAAAACAGGAGAGACCTCTCTAGATTTCCCAGTAGTTGCAGAGAAAATGCTTTAGATGGAAAACACATTTCAACTATCATTGCTTCTTAAAAAAACAAACAAACTCACTCCTCTTAGGGGTTTATTTTAGCAACCCAAAACCTTAAAAATCTAATTATTTTTTCATTGTCTGAACACTCCAGACAGGAAGCACAAACAAAAGATAGGTGTCCTGCTGTGTTTACAAAAAAACAGATAACAGCTTTTCTAAGAGATAAAAAGTTCTACAGACTTGGAGAAAACAGTAAAACATGAAATGTTTTCTCATTTACCAAAAATACTTTAGTGCTTATACAGTAACTCATGATGCCACACAGAACTTTGCTAACTTTGCTGTAGTCATTCCTATGTCTCAAACTAACGTGCACTGTTCCCTGCAAGAATCAGTTTTACATGCAGAGTTTGTCAGACTTTTGTTAAGATACCAATTATATAGAAGAGTATCTCATCTTTGTTATGTCTTGGTTTTGAATGGAAGACTAGCTGAGCAAGCCTGTAGTAGAAAGGAAAAGCTCATTTGTAGCAGATGCCATCAGTTCAGTACAAACATCCACTGGAGTTCTTTTATTTATAAGAGCTTTCAGCAAAACACAGCGAGATGATCAGTAGGAGTTTTGGCACACATCCTCCAAGCTCGGCACAGCAGAGCTCTGAAATCACTTTCAAAACAGCTGACCCTACTCCTCTTCAACACAGGGAGAAACTGATCATTACACTCTCCAATAACTGGTTTTAGAAATAAAAATAAATAAAAATAAACATAATTATTTTTTTAAAAAAATTAAAAGGAACACTCTCTTGACATTTTCCCATTCATTAAAAAAAAAGTAATATGCCTTTGAGAAGCTGACAAAAAAAAGATAAAAGTTCTCTGGTTTTCTTACACTTTACATTTTCAGTATTAAAACAATTATAATCATTGCATGTTCACCTGCAACATCTGAGCCCAAATGAGACATATACCAGAGCATCAGCTAAGTGAAAAAATTATAATTGCTGGTAATCACTCTAAAATCTTAATGAAATATATCAAAAAGGAATAAAAAAATAAAATCTAAATGTTTAAGATCGATCTCAAAAGTATTTACCCACTACATTCTCTACATCTGTATAATACACTCTCTACACTCTATAACAATGAAGGCACACAATACTGTCCTCACTGACAGGAGTTAAGAGAGCTAGAAAATGTTTCCAGACATTTCCTCATGTCTAAATATACTGTCAGGTGGTCATTACTATAGACTGGAATTGGAAACTCCCTTGTTGTTGTAATGAAGTCATGAAGTGACATTCCCAACATTCTCTTAAGTTTTCAAAGTCTCTCCCAGGTGTGCTAGACCCTTCACATTTCAATGTAAATATTTGCAGATATATTCAATTACTACCAAGTGAAGTAGTAGATTACTCCCAAAGACATGTCCTGTACTTTTGGAACCCACTGGAGGTTATGAGCTATGCAGCTTGGCTGGGAAAAGGGAGAGGTATTTTGATCCATTTCCTTCAGAACTCCAGTTGTTTTCCAAAACCCTCTAGAAGTGTTTGCATTCAGAAAGCTATAGCTTCAGAAAGTCTCACATATGACTGAACTGACATTTCTGGCACATAGATTTTGAACTTTGGTTTAAACCTGAAAGAAAAGTCATCTGTAAAAACAGGAAAAAATTAGTCATGGTTAGAAAGAAATTTAGCAAGTTCACACAAAACAGACAATGCCAAAACCATTTGATATGAAGATCATGTCTGCCCTGCAACAGATTCTAGTCCTGTGAAGCCAACAACCACAAACAAGCAGAAACTACAGTGAAGTAACAAAGGGTTCCAATTACCAGTTACAAGCCAAATAATATATTTTCATTATAATTGCAACTTTTACTAACACACTTTTAGATATGTATCAAACTTACACTTGCAGGTTTCTGCAAAATCAAAACCTACCTAAGGCTTTAGGAGTTACTGCAAAGCACAAGAAGCCATTTTATTAAAAAACAAACAAAACAAAACAAAACCAAAAAACCCCAACAACAACAAAAAAAACAGTCAGAGTCTGAAGCTAAAAATTTTTAAAAGATCTGTGACTTTCACTTTATCACAGTATCACCAAGGTTGGAAGAGAACTCAAAGATCACCAAGTCCAACTTATCACCACAGGCCTCAAGACCAGACCATGGCACCAAGTGCCACGTCCAAACCTGCCTTGAACACCTCCAGGGATGCTGACTCCACCACCTCCCTGGGCAGCCCATTCCAGCAGTCAATGACTCTCTCAGGCAACAACTTTCTCCTCACCTCCAGCCTAAACTTCCCCTGGCACAGCTTCAGACTGTGTCCTCTTGTTCTGCTGCTGCTTGCCTGAGAGAAGAAAGCAACCTCCTCCTGGCTACAACCACCCTTCAGGTAGTTGGAGACAGCAAGAAGGTCTCCCCTGAGCCTCCTCTTCTCCAGGCTAACCAATCCCAGCTCCCTCAGCCTCTCTCCATAGGGCTGTGCTCGAGGCCTCTCCCCAGCCTCGTTGCCCTTCTCTGGACACACTCAAGCACCTCAATGTCCTTCTTAAATTGAGGGGCCCAGAACTGGACACAGGACTCAAGGTGTGGCCTTGAATAGGCCTTTTGAGTAAGAATTTTGATTAATTCAGTGATAACATCAAGTCAGAAAGCAAGTTGACAGCAAAAAAATATTTCTTCATCTGCTGATGACATTTTATCAGGTCAGAAAGATTATCACCCATTTGTACAAAGTAGTTGGGTTTTTTTTTTAGTTAGAATTTGCAAAGTCCTCAACCACAACAGCCTCTAACTAGCACTCAGAAGGTTGCTGATCATACCACAAACATTAATCAATCAACCACCACGATAAATAGCAGCAGAAAACAGAGAGCTCTCAGAATATGCATTTTAATTTTACAGTCTTTACAAACACATCTAATAAAATTAGTTCTGAAAAGAACTGGGCTGAAGAAAGTTTAAGCACAGTTTATTCTTTTTCCTGCTGCAGTTGTTTTGAGAGTTAAAAAAGATTCCTTGCACCTTTTTCAGGCTGCAGGGTTCAACCAGCAAGACTAAACAGACACCAGGAGTTAGTGAAAATGCAGCAGACCGCAGGAAAGCAAAATCTAGTCAAGTAAGAAGCTACTTGAGTTAGGCTATATTTCTGGACTACCCTTCAGGAAACGATTATGTAGTCTCACTACTATCAGGGCTACAGTGTTACCAATCATTAACAGCAATAAAACATTAAAAAAAGAAAGAAAAAAATCTAATTCCTGTATGTGCTGGTTTGAGGCTCATTTTAATAGAGAAAATTACACTATAGGTTGTGAAAGGAAAACATGGTCATGTCTGCTTCACTCATAGGCTTGCTGAGATGTTTAAGAGAATGACTCAAAACATTAGACAAGTCTGTCTCTCTCTGGGGGCACAGCGCCTCAGGTGGTCTAGCTTCTGGCTCCTCTTTGCCAAATAATCTTCACTAACCACTTTTCTTCTAACCCCCCTGGCCGATCCTCCAAACTCACCTTGCGCGTAAGGCAAACCTTGGGGTAAGGTACAGGGGTGGGGAGAAGGTGGAAGGGTGGTTGGGAGCCCCTCCTGGGTTGATTTCTGGGAGGGGAGTTGTGTTTCTGTATTCCCTTTAACTTGTCTATGTCTGCAACTATTCCTGTCTATTGTGTCTATCTCTGCTTGTACATTGTGCAAAGCTGTAAATAGAGCTTCAGTCCTTAACTTGCAGCTGGTTGAGTTCTAGTCTGGGTCATTTTACAAAGTGTGGGGGGCAGGGAACTCTCAAATCATCACACCATATAGCAGGAAAATTATGATAGACTGAGAACTGAAGTGCAGCAAAAGTTATGTGAGGTCTTGGCATTCTCCTTCATAAAGCTTTTATATCTTTAAATAAAGTTCCTTCTTTCAGTAACAAGCCTGTAATTTTCATCTAACTTTCTCTAAGAACACATACGTTATATAAATACTTCCAATGTTTACCTAGTTGTCTGTCTTTCCCTCTGACAGTTCCCTACTCTTAGTTTTTAAATCCATTAGCCTATCATAATAAAATCTGGAAAAGGAGACAGACATCTGTTAACATCATTTGCTTCCAGCAGTTTCCTACAAACTGGTGTGTGAATGTTTGGGTTAGCATTTCTTACTTTAGAAAGTGGGCAAAAGTTGAGCTGCTCATGGGAACTCATCACCCAGTTGACCTATGTATAGCTACCTATACAGTTGCCTCTCCAAGAATGGGGCTTAACAGAACTTCACATTTGTTACTGGGAAGCATTCAGTTTTCTAAAGTATCAAACTTAGCAATTATTATTGCAATGTCTCTTTTTTTCTACTACCCCTAGGACACCTTGTGCTCCTACACAGAAAGCTGCACAGAAGTAATGTGTTCACAGTATCACAGTATCGCAAGGGTTGGAAGAGACCTCAGAGATCATCAAGTCCAACCCATGATAATCTTAAGATTCAATAATCTTAAAGACCTGTATTGAAATATGTCTTAGATTCCAAATTTCAAACAAAGGCACTCACTACTCAGGGGTCAGTAGTGTTCAATACGTTCATCAAGCACCTGGCTGAGGGAACAGGGTGCACTGTCAGCACATGCGGCAATCACACAGAACTGAGAGGAGTGGCTGACACACCAGAAGGCTGTGCTGCCATGCAGCAGGACCTGGACAGGCTGGAGAGTTGGGCAGGGAGAAGTTTAATGAAATAAGGCCAAGTGTAGTCTTGCACCTGGGAAAGAACAACCCCACAGAGAGCAGTGCAGGGGAACAGGACCTAAGAGTCCTGGTGGACAGAAGGATGACCATGAGCCAGCAATCTGTCCTTGTGATCAAGAAGGCCAATGGCATCCTGGGGTGTATTGGAAGGGGTATGGTTAGTAGGTAAGGAGACCTTCTCCTCCTCCTTTACATCACCCCAGTGAATCCACATCTGGAATATTGTGCCTGGTTCTGGGACACTCATGTCAAAGACATGGAACAAAGATGACTGAGTGAAACATGCCCCCTATTGAGGAAGCTGGCATTCTTAGCTTGGAGGAGACTGAGGGGTGACCTCATTAATGTTTATAAATCTGTGAAAGGCGAGTGTCCAAGCTCCTCTCAGTATGCTCAACAATAGGGGCAAGAGGTATAAGCTGGAGCAGAAGTTCCACATGAACATAAGGAAAAACTTTTTCACTATGAGGGTAATAGAACACTGTAATAGGCTGCCCAGAGAGGTTGTGGAGTCCCCTCTGAAGACATCAAAACCCACCTGCATGTGTTCTTGTGTGAGCTGGTATAGATGATCCTGCTCTGGCAGTGGGGCTGGACTAGATGATCTTTTGAGGTCCCTTCCAACCCCTACCATTCTGTGATTCTGAGACACTTTCATCTTCAGCCTCATTAGACACTTTCATCTTCAGCCTCATTAGACAGTAAAACTGTGGTTGCTGATTTGGCAAATGCCTACAAAGCTGTTTTGGCCACTGTCTCACCTTCAGACCAAAGAGATGTAATTTGCAATTTCATCTTCTCCAAAACCCCAAAGTAGCATCTAAGCAACAAGAACCTGTGGTTTAACTGGGAAACTGTTTCATTAATATCAAGAGTTCCAAGTGCCAAGTTTCTTTTACTATAGACAAGAGCTTGGACATTCTACCCAAGAAGATTTTACATAGTCTGCCACTCCTGATAAACAGCTTACAAGTGGATTGGGGATTTTACCATCTTGGTATACAAACTTAATCCACTCTGAAACTTGAGTAGTTGCAGCAGATGGTAATCAGAAATCTCTCATCAACCCCAGACTATCCTCATGGCATATCATCCCATAAATAAAGCATATCCCATTCCTCCTGAGCTGTAGAACTGATTATGGAACATCAGAGGTTTCCGTGGCTTACACAAAGCTAGAAAGATGCTACTGTGCAATGTCTTACATCTCATATTTTTGGAGTGGGGATTTTTTAATGATGAAGTTAATACAGTTTTGGAAAACATCCCTTTCATTTGGAGCTTATGGGAGTGCAATTTTACACTTGAATTTCTAATTTACAAATGCAGGTTTTGAAGTATCTTTTTTTCCTACTACAATGGGCAAATTTTGAGTTTTACAGCATTGCAGTCAGATAAGAATAGAAGTACTGAAAACTAATGAGCCAATTTGGTTTACAGAACAAATTAGCTCTTTGCATTTAAGAGTTAGTGCTACTTATTCAAGGCAAAAAATGGTACATTTGAGGTATCATCACTGTTGATAGGCAATGTGACATATTAAAATACATTCTTCTGGTTTTCCAGCCATATTTAACAACAACTCAACAGAAACCCATTAATGAATAATCATAGAATGGTAAGGTTGGAAGGGACCTCAAGGATCATCTAGTTCCAACCCCCTGCCATATGCAGGGACAACTCCCACTAGTACAGATCACTCAGGGTCTCCTCCAACCTGACCTGGAACACTTCCAGTGAAGGAGCAGACACAACCTCCCTGGGCAACCTGTTCCAGCGCCTCACCACCCTCAAGTAATCAAGTGTTATTCCTTTAACCTTTGTCAGTGACAGGGTGGAGGGAGTGGACTCTTGTCAGCTAATAACAAATGCTGTTTTGACTACAACTTTTACATGTTTTCAATTCAATTCTCTCTACTCCTATGCACACAAGAAGGTATGGAAGTGTCCAAGTGTCCTCATAAGTGTGCAATGCTTTTAAAAGGTAAAACCTCCCACAAAAACTTGCACCACAACACTATTAAATGCTCTTTCAAGTTTAGTACCCAAATATTAGAAAACAGCATTTCTTTCTTCCCATAAAATTGATTTGCAAATGAGGACATCATGTTCTGAAAATCCAGAGAAAAAAAAAGTAGTTTTGCCATGTTGAGGAAGAAATTCTAAGTTAACAGTGGTAACTATCACCACTGGCAATAGCCTGCAAGTTCTGGGATTCCCTCAGTTGTAGGGGAAAAAAAAAAATTAAAACAATCTAGTCTTACAGGAGGTCATCAACTAAGACTAACACTGGCATCAGGATTTCTTGTTGACCCCAAAACTTATGTAGGTGTGCCCAGGCCAACCTCATGAAATTCAACAAGGCCAAGTGGAAGGTCCGGCACCTGGGTAGACACAACCCCAAGCACAACTCATGGCTGGGTGGTGAATGGCTAAGAGTAGCCCTGAGGAAAAGGACCTGGGGTGATGAAAAGCTCAACATGAGCCTGCAATCGAGTGCTGGGCTGCAGTAAGAGCAGTGTGGGCAGCAGGGCAAGGGAGGGGATTCTGCCCCTTTGCTCTGCTCTCCTCAGACCCCACCTGGAGTCCTTTGTGCAGTTCTGCAGCCCTCAGCACAGGAAGGACATGGAAGTGTTGGAGCAGGTCCAGAGGAGGCCACAAAGATGCTCAGATGGCTGCAGCAGCTCTCCTATGGGGACAGTCTGAGAGAGTTGGGGCTCTGCAGCCTGGAGAAGAGAAGGCTTCCAGGAGACCTGACAGTAGCCTTCCAGTATCTGAAGTGGGCTACAGGAAGACTGGGGAGGGACTATTGACAAGGTCTTGTAACGACAGGACAAGGGAAAATGGGTTTAAACTGGCAGATGGGAGATTTAGACTAAATATTAGGAGGAAGTTCTTTACAGTGAGGCACAGGTTGCCCAGGGAGGTTGTGGCTGCTCCCTCCCTGGAGATGTTCAAGGTCAGGTTGGAGGAGGTCTTGAGTGACCTGTACTAGTGGGAGGTGTCCCTGCCTATGGCAGGGAGTTAGAACTGGATGATCCTTGAGGTCCCTTCCAACCTTACATTCCATGATTCTATGTATTGAAATTGTCCTCAGACAATCCTGCCCAACAGGATTTGAATTTGCAGCAGATGCAAAAGCAACACCTATCAATGCTTTACAAATTAAATACTTCAGAATACTTCCAAAATACTTACATCCAAGTGAACCCTAATCTGACACTTGTAATTTCCATGCATGTTTACAGTAAGATTTTTAACATCTGCATTAGCAATTACTTTACATAGCTTTTTTTCAGAGAGCTTTTCCCCCAACCCATACTTGTCTACGCCAGTTTCTCATTTTATCAGCAGCAAGCACAGTCAACTATCTAGATAAACATAAGTAATTGAAGTAATAAAGCTTATTAAGTAATCAGCAGTTCAAACATTCCTCTTTTAGTATTACACTGCCTATCTATACTGACAGAAGGACAGCAGTCACAATCAATGTGTGATAACAATTACACCCTTTTTTTTCTAGTGATATAGATTCTGATGATCTGATGGACAATAGAAGATTAAATATCAGCGGGAAAGCAAGTCTGAGCTATCAGGGCAATTGAGATGACTTTCAGTGCCAAACATGCAACTACTTTGATCAAGAGAGGAAGAAATTATTTCTAGAGACTACCAACTATCAAACAGCAACAACAGAAATCTTAGTACATCAGTGAGGAATGTGCCTGAGCCCCACATTTGACTGTGAGCATGTCACAATGTAGTGCCAATTTTTAGATATATCCTAAATGTGGAAGCCAATTAAAAATTAATTTTACAGTTCTAATTTGTAATGGCACTATTTAAGTATCTGTATTGATTGGGAAGTATACTATTACAGACCTTAATAATAATGAGCAACATTGATTTACATTCATTCATTTATACTTGGGAACTTGAAAGTCTATTTCCTGTTCCTTCTTCTGTCATTATACTGTGTATTACCTTGTCAAATTTATGTCCCTACTACTATTAGCTTGTAATATGCAACAGTCCAATGCTCCACATCCCCAGTGAAGGAGAACAGTGTATATATGTATAAAAGAGCAGCCTGCAAAAGAGGAGGCTCAGGGCACACCTCATTGCTCTCTACAGCTACCTGAAAGAAGGTTGTGGCTAGGTGGGGTTGAGCTCTTCTCCCAGGCAACCAGCAACAGAACAAGGGGACACAGTCTCAAGTTGTGTAGGACAGAAGGAAGTTCTTGACAGAGAGAGAGATTGGCATTGGAATGGGCTGCCCAGGGAGGTGGTGGAGTCTTGCAGAAAAGTCTGGATGAGGCACTTAGGTGCCATGGTCTAGTTGATTGGATAGGGCTGGGTGATAGGTCGGACTGAATGAGCTTGGAGGTTTCTTCCAACCTGGTTGATTCTATGATTCTACTCTATGATACTGCCTTACCCAGTATATAGTCCAATACAGGAAAAATATTTTCAAGTCCTATTTACAGTTTTGTTTTAACAATATATACACTGAAATAAATACAAGAAAACTGACATGTCAGGATGGCCAATATAAATAATCACTAAATTACAAAAACTAGATTGTGTATTTACAAAAACATATTTACAAAAGCAAGCTGCTAATGTCAGTGCTCCATTCTGTGCCTATCATTATTTACAACTGGTACAAGCTGCTCCTTCGTAATTAACTAATTTCTGTTGGTTACATAGTTACATTTCTAGCTGCCCTGCTATAAAATCTAAGCAAATACTAGCAGCTACTGCAAGCATCCTGACTACAGAATTATCTCAGCAAATTTGTTTTGCTCTTGGGTGAGAGATTGTAAATGTTTGCACACATTTGGCTAATTCCTGAAGTCCAGCAGTAGGCAGAGGAGTAACCTCTACACTGTCCTCCAAAGTTTAAACAAAAGTGGATGCAAAACTATGTCACTTAAACAATAACTACAGTGTGTTTTCATAGTGCCTAGACGCACAATTTAGTAGAGGTACGTGAACATAGTTATTAGAAACTACCAGTCCCAGACTTTACAAAAACAAATCAAGAGTCCTTAGGTTTTGTTCTGCACTCTATAAGCTCCCAAACAGTAAGACTGAATGCATCATTCAAGACCACAAATTTTATGCAAGACTGATCTATTAAATCCTATTAAATCATGTATGTATGTGTGTATATACATACACACACACACACACATATATACACACAGGGACCCTCGAGGAAGGCTAGAGAGGGACTTTTTATAACAATGTCTAGCAATAGGACATGGGGGATGGTTTTAAGCTGAGGGAGAGTAGGTTTAGACTGGATCTTAGGAAGAAGTTCTTCAGTACAATGGTGGTGAGACTCTGAAAAAGGTTGCCCAGTAAAGACTGTGGATGTCTCTTTCCTCAGGGTGTTCAAGGCCATGTTCAGTAAGGCTAGCTGAGAGGTGTCCCTGCCCATGGCAGAGTAGATGATCAGGAATAGTGTGGTCAGCAGGAGCAGGGAGCTCATTCTCCCCCTGGACTCTGCACTGCTTAGGCCACACCTTGAGTCCTGTGTCCAGTTCTGGGCCCCTCAATTGAAGAAGGACATTGAGGTGCTTGAGCGTGTCCAGAGAAGGGCAACGAGGCTGGGGAGAGGCCTCGAGCACAGCCCTATGGAGAGAGGCTGAGGGAGCTGGGATTGGTTAGCCTGGAGAAGAGGAGGCTCAGGGGAGACCTTATTACGGTCTACAGCTACCTGAAAGGTGGTTGTAGCTGGGGGTGGTTTACCTTCTTCTCTCAGGCAAGCAGCACCAGAACAAGTCTCAAGCTGTGCCAGGGGAAGTTTAGGCTGGAGGTGAGGAGAAAGTTCTTGCCTGAGAGAGTCATTGACTGCTGAAATGGGCTGCTCAGAGAGGTGGTGGAGTCGCTGTCCCTGGAGATGTTCAAGGAACGTTTGGACATGGCACTTGGTGCCATAATCTAGTCTTGAAGTCTGTGGTGATGGGTTAGACTTGATGATCTTTGAGGTCTCTTCCAACCCTGGTGATACTGTGATACTGTGATCTCTAAGATCCCTCCCAGCCTAAGTAATTTTATGATTCTACGATATGGGCTTTCACAGTTGACACAGAATGAACTTTACAAACACTATCTTTACTCTCTCTGTGGTTAAGAGAGGCAGAGTCCTTGAGGGCATCCCACTGGGAACAGCAGAACCTAGGGAAATCATAAAATAAAATGAACAAAACTTATGCATAGAGAAGCAAGAAACAAGAAGATATTGTATCACTACAGCAAGTAGTGCAGTGAGCACAACCAGAAGAAAAGCAAAGCAGCGTTGGAGAAGACGACCAAAGTCATGCTCATCTTTTTTTTTTTTCTTCTTTTTTTCCAAGAAATTAAGACTGGATTTTACGTAACTTGAAGAAGATGGGAAAGGAGATATGCTTGACCTGTGAGATCATGGAACTGGAGGGAAAGGCAAAGACACCCTGCAGAGATCCTCACAAGGAAAAGAGAAGAAAAAAAAGGGAGGAAGTGATGACTTCTCATCAATGTTTCACATGGTAACTTAACCTTTGGGCCACTTTTGAGTGAAGAACAAGATAAGGGTGGAATGAAACTTAATCTGTAGAAACTATGCTCACAGAAGAGAGGTAACATCCCTTTCCCAGCACACGAGTCCCTGGTGAGGTGGGTGCACCGGCATAACAACAGTGCTGTGCAGGCACGCTTATAAACAGCAATGTAGAACTACTTTCAGTCTCACTTCTGGGAGTAAGCACTCAATGATCAGCAGTTCTGACTATGTGCACCTCAGCTGACCAATTCTGCAACTGAAGGCGACTGTGGTGTCTTTTTTGCTCTTTTCAAAAGGTACACTCATACTGTGATCACGAACAGAGAGCAGTAAGGCAGCCACATGACTGCTGCTGATTCTACAAGAGTACACACCTTTTTACAAAAATTATTCTGAAAGTGGTCAACCAAGCAACTTAAGAATCTGCTCTTTCTCTTCATGCTTGAGCCTGTTTTACTCAGTGGTGTCTTTGGAGGCCATGCAGAAAAATATGACAATTACTGAATTGCTTACAACCAGCAAACGCCGCCTTTCACAGCAGGTCTTAAGAACAACACATGCAAAAATTCTCCAACAACACAGGAAGTTAATTTTTTGCTTTTACTGGGTATGACCCTTGCACCTCTAAGTTATACAACAGCTGCTTGCTTCGAGTACAAAGTGCAATATCAGTATGATTTGGCTTCTGCATTTCAGTGTTCCAACAAAAAGCATCCAGCTGACTCTTAAAACATTCAGCACTTCCTTTCACCTTTTAAACATCATATTTTTCCAAAGTTTTAAAACATTTTAAAACCTTACTTTATATTTCCAAGACTAAGAACACAGCAACAGACAAGTACTAGAATCCAGCAAAAATATGAAATTCTACAAAGTATCTTTTGCCTCCATCGTTTCCCAACTTTTAAATGCATGTTAACATTGGCAGAGTTTATATATTAAATTACAATATATAAAGAAGTGTGAGACTGCTGAGAAAAAGGACAGAACTATGCAACTCAATTGCTTTTAATAGCATATTATGCTTCTTCCAGCATTAGCAATTCTAGTACTCCTCTGTTCCTAAACCTTAGAACAAGAATACTTTATCACTCCTGTTTGAAGATGCAAGGTTTAACAGAGCTAACATACTTTAATAGGATTACTGAAGTTCCCCTAACAATGCATAAACAAACAGCTCATCTATTTGGTGTTTCAGTACTGACTCACCAAAACTTGTCTGACAGTTGATGTCTGCACAGCAGTCTTTGCTTTGCAACTTGTATATGGTGTGAATGAGAGTCTGCAATTCACACCGTGGCCTTCTATTGTACTGCAGCTAGAAAGAAAACTGGCCAGAGAATAAATCCAGCACTATCTTGGCACGGCTTCCTTCTGTTTGTAGTATTAATACTGTGCTTCTTTCTAACCTTTCTTCCTAATGTGTTTCGGAACAGACCATTCACAGATATTTTTGGCAAGAACAGATTCAGATGCCAAGCTCAGGAATGTATTTTTCCATCAGTAATAGTTCAGTCTATGGCTGCCTTCCCGACTGGCTGTTTCTCAAGCCTTCTGACGACCTGTTTGCTTAGCCTGTTTAGCTGCTGCATGTAAGGTTAGTACACTCCATGGTAAACCAATGCATAAGTTCTATAGCAAAAGGGCTTTTATTTCAATTCCTCTATTTGCATTGCATAAAACCACAAGAAGAGCCTGAGACACTAAAAGCACTCACATACTGAGCTCCGTAACCATACAGAAATAAAATTAACACTGCCCTGGTTCGTGAAATATTCAAAGGAACATTAGTCAGAGGATGTACAATATATGTTCATATGCCAACCAAAGAGCACTTCAGCTGGCAATATTCTGATGGCTACAGAAAGTAGTAATAGCTGCATGCCAATTTAATTAGTACTAATTTTGCACTTGGTGTCTCTCTCATTTAATTCAAAACCATTCATGTATAAAATTGCAACTATTTGTGCCAACGTAATTAGTTACAGGAAAACACTTCAAGTGAAGCTTTGCAGTTTTCTGTAAACATTTAATACTTTTTAAAACCCCACATCCACTGAGGAACAACTTGGAGAATCCAAACTTTTTGATTTTGTTCATATGGAGATAACTTCAAGTTGTAAACCAAACTTTTATACAAACAAAATTACACAAGGGCTTTCGAGAGCATTTAACTTAAAGGTCCCATCCTAAATACCTACATATGGAAAAAGAATAGGCAATACAAAATCAATGACTCATTTCCCAAACTAACTCCTGATAAGCTATTCATCCATATAGCAGAGGAAATAAAGCAGTCTAATCCGAGGAGCAGTAACTATGGTAATATCTCTTAATTTCTGTGTAACAATTTTGGTATGAAAGACAAACCTCCTTTTCCCAAATATATGAGTGCCAGTTAAAAGTCATAGCAATTTCTCTTAGAATTCAAGTTTTTGACAATCCAGAAGTTATTAATTTTTTTTTCAAATATTACTATTATATTGAGGCCTTGAGTGAGCTGTACTAGTGCGAGGTGTCCCTGCCTATGGCAGGGGGTTGGAACTAGATGATCCTTGAGGCCCCTTCCAACCTTACCATTCTATGATTCTATTACTACCTTACCAGACTTTTTGACCTACATGTACTAGATTACTCCTAAAAACTCTCATATGATTACTGAAATAAAGATGTTTGATGCACTGGGTAGACTGTGAGATGAAAACTAGAACTGATCAAAGTCTATTCCCAACACTAAAATGAAACTCTGTACTTTGAAAATCTCATGAAGATTTTGGCTCTCTGGCACTGAGAGCAATGAATTGTCACCTTCTTCCAGGGTCTATCCTTTCTTGTTAAGGTTGAAAATACATAGAACTGTTTCAACTGGAAAAGACCTCTAAGATCATTGAGCCCAACCAATGGATTTAAGATTTTTTTTAAATTAACATTAGTCTGCTCTCAACTGGCAAAATAATTGGAAGAGGAATGCACAGTTGCAGAAGAGACAGAAACTGGCAGTAGCAGCAGCCAGGGTAATTTAAAGACAGAGCAGTTGTAAGGCCAGTTTTGATTGCCTGCATGCTGTGCCAGCTTCATAATGATTTAATCTTTATCATACCTTGAGCCAAAGATTTTAATTAATGCATATAATACTTAAAAAATTAAGTACTCTAAAGAGCTGCTAAGCATTTAAAGGCAATCACTTTTCAAAGCCGTAAGAGCTACATTCAAGTTTTCTGATCACAAATCTGTCATACTCCCTACATTCATCAATACTTAATCACAAGAAGTGGTTTATTTAAAAGACATCAGCACACCAAACCAAAAGTACAGACAGCAAGAACCTACAAGCCATATGTATGTATTTGGGAGATGTGTACCACTCTCATGATTCCACTCCTGGACATGGGAAAACCATGGTCTAGCTGGGATGGGGCTGATTTTCTTCAGAGCAACCTGCATGGAGTTGTGGTTTGGATTTGTGACTAAAACAGTATGGATAAACTTTTGGCTGCTGCTGGACAGTGCTTGCAGTGTTAAGGTTCTTTTACCCCTCACCCTGGCTCCACTCCAGCAAGCAGGTTAGAGGTGGATAAAAAACTGGAAGGAAATACAGCCACAATAAATGACCAAAAGTGATGAAGGGAATATCCATTCTATGTAACATCATGCTCAGCAATAAAATCCGGGTAGCAGAAGGGAAGGGATTGCCTTCCAACAAGGCTATTATTTGAAGACTTCTTTGGTGACTGGTCTGCTTGTGGGAGGTGGTGAGCAACACTTGTTTCACTTTCGTCTTTCCTTCACTTATTAAACTGTCTTTATCAGGAACCACAAATTCTGTTGTTTTTGCTGTCTCTCTGCCATGGGAGGAGAGTACGAGTGAGCAGCTGTGTCGGTGCCTGGCTGCTGGCCAAGGTCAATCCACTACACATGGTAACTTCAAGATCCTTTCCAGCTCTGTTTTCTGCTAAAAGGATAATCACCAGCAGCTTCGTTGGGATTAGCAACACTGTCCTTGTTGTATTTAAAAGACCAATATGTGGAGGTAAAAAAAAAAAAGAAAAAAATACAGAGGGAAAAATAGCCAAGAAAAATGCTGCAGAGCAAGAGAAAAAATGGGCAGCCTACTAACAAAATATCCTAATTATATTTCTTCTGGGGCTGTATTCTCATTACTTCAATACTAAAGCTGTATACACTTCTATAAGTCACAAAAATAATCTTTGATTCTAAAATTAGAAAGCAACATTTTGCCATGTCGTTCAACAGCTGTGTCACTGAAGTGTTTCCAAATTTTTACTCCTGTACCCCAGAAACTGCCATTTGTTTAGTCTCATCATTCAAAGCCCAGACTGTTCTTCCTAAATTCTACTTCCAAATTATTCGTGGTTTTTAGTACTCCAAGACAGAAAAATGTGTCCAACAATCTTCTGAGGATCTAACCATTCTCCCAATTTCCCTTGGATGAAAAAGATTTCTCCCAAAGGTCTTGACAGAGATTAGAGTTCAAACCCTCCAACGAATATCAAAGTAACAACACAATTCTCACTTGAAAACAAAACTGTGATTCCAGGGAATCCTTCAAGCAGAGATGGTGTCATTCTAAGTAACCAGATTTACAAATTCATCTTCCTGAAGTTTGAGGGTTTGTAGTGAATTCTACGTTCTAGCTTTAATGTACACTAATTTTTTTTCCCCAAAAATACTTTTTAAAAAGGCATAGGAATAATACAAATAGTTTTTATCTTTCAATCTAATAAAGACATGGCAGCAATAAAACTTGAATTCTAACCAGGAGCTGTGGAAGAAACTCTCTCTTGTGGTCCCAGCTTTTAGGGATGAACACTGAGAACTGCCACTTACAGGCCATCAGGATATTCTCAAGTTCCTGCTCATGACTGTCCAAGATCACCTGGATTTTATCACTTTTCATCAGTATATTACTAAACACTATGGATGATCACCAAACAGCTTCCTGTTTATTTTCATTTCTCATACACATTACACTTCCTTCCACACTGAGCATGAAGGAATAATTTCAATACACAGCAAGAGATAACCACAGCATCTTAAGTTCAGTGCAAGAACTTTGTTAATGGATTAGACCAGCAAGAAATTTCTGTTAACAAAAGGCCAGCCTGAACTCATAGAATGGCAAGGCTGGAAGGGACCTCAATGATCATCTAGTTCCAACCCCCTGCCATAGGCAGAGACACCTCCCACTAGTACAGGTCACTCAAGGCCTTGTCCAAACCGGCCTTGAACACCTCCAGGGAGGGAGCAGCCACAACCTCCCTGGCAACCTGTGCCAGTGTCTCACCACCCTCACTGTAAAGAGCTTCCTCCTAACATCTAGTCTAGATGACTTGAAAAGAGAAAAAGACTTCAAGAATGAAGAAAGTAACTTTCCTCTCTCCCCCACAGAAACTATCACATCACTCCCATACTTCTTTCAGAACTAAGAGTTTTCTTTTTTATGTGGGTAAAAGATGAACCTAATAGAAGGAGAATAAATAGAATTATAAAACTCCTATCTCTCTGGAGAGGATAATTCTGGAATAATAGTTCCAAGCAGATATGGCAAAACTAGAACAGAGTGAACACATGCTGGAAGAAGGCTTCATCTAAACCAAAAAGGAATGTAGTCAGCAATTCAATTCAATACATTTCTGTGACCTTTTGAATTTTAATAGCTGAGAAAAGCTGCTAAGCATTGAAGAGCACTCAGTTTAAGATAATGAATCCTTTGTGGAACAATCACAGTAAAACTGTATGCCTAAATAGGAGAGAGGATAGAAGTGACAATGCCTCAATAGCAAATGAGGACTAAACAGAGCAGACCTTTCAAACAATGCAGAGAAACAAGATGGAGGAAACAGAAATGTTGAACTTTAAATGAGAATGCTGATGTGACAGATGTTTCAGAAGCTCAGTGTAATGAAGACTTACCAAGGGGAAATTACTACCAGTGTGCAAACTCACAAACTCAAAATAAGCTGTTATTGTGGAAGAGTTCTGCTATGTGAAATGTGGCTATCAGTTAAATCAGATAAACTAACTCTGTCAAACAAATATCACAAGATCCCTAATCACTCACATTCCAGGTGTGGCCACGACAGTCTGACACACTGAGTAAAAAGGCTGAGAGGCATAGCACATTATGAATTAAAGACTTCAATTCTTTCCAGGTAGACTGGACAGCTGTTACATAACAAATATGATGCCAAGATCTTAATAAATCTTTTAAGTTAGACATACATGGTTACTTTATAGGACAATAAATGTGACATCAAAACAATAATTTAAAAATTAAATAAACAACGATTCCTTACATCCCACCCTACAAAAATAATTAAGGTAGAATCCAATTAAATTAGGTGGCAGGTTCAAAACAGAAAAGAAGGTACCATTCAAGATACAGAACTCAGCCACAGGATGTGTCACAGATTCCAAAGTGTACAGGGTTCAAAAGGAAACTTGGAATAATAATGGGAGCAAAATTTGTCCTTTAAATGCAGGCATTAAATATGAGCATACCACCTCAGGAAAAATCTTGAGCAACAGGTCACTGAAAAATATTAGGTCAATGATACCCAGGTACTTCATACTTGCACTTCTCTCTGCAAAAAGCCAGGGTGAAGAGAAGGAAGCAGTGAACTTCTTTATTATTAAAGTTAAATCACAGGCCAGGACTTGGCTGCCTGTCTCCTCCACTGCACTGAGGAGGGATGCTTGCTCCCAAGCACCATGAGCTTCAGGGGCTGTTACAGCACCTAGTCACTTCCCTGAGGCCTCCTGGGCTCCTCAGGTGATGAGGCTGCACAGCTGGATGCTTTGATCTTGCTTCAAAAAGTTGCTTTGATTCAGCTCTGATCCAGCTTCCCTGAAGGAGAAACTAGTACTTTTAATTATTAAGTTTATTTTGACAATTTTAAATGTGAGTAGAATCCTGTCTTATTCACATATCTGGCTCTCAACCAGGAACAAATATTACAAACCCCACAACCCTGATTCAATGATATTCCGATTATTCAATGATAAATACACTATTTTGTCTTCCTAATAAATTGGTCTTGCCTTGAAAATACACATAACCACCAATTCAGTACAACTAATTATATTCAATTAATCCTGAGCTCTGAACTAAATAGAATAAGCTTACAAGTTCAGCTCCAGAAAATAGTAACTTTATGCTACTACCTTTTAAAAGAAAAGGATCCAAAAATATAAACTTACACACAATGGACATGCATGCCACAAGAAAAAATACCTATAATAAGATAATTTCATGCATATAAAGAGAAAAATGACACTATTCTTTTCTACCAACACAGGTCAGCTACTAGAACTCAAGTAACGAGCAGACAGCAAAGGGGTTTCCCACAATCTCTCACCAAAACCAAACAAAAATAACCATAAACAAACAAACCATCCCACCCAAAAACACAAACAAAAAAGAAACATGAATGGAATTAAAAGTGAAGGAGTTACATGATGCCACCTTAATAGACAGCTTTTCCCATCTAGTGTTTGTTTCCTTCTATTTGAAAATCTGCTAGATTTCCTTCTGAAGTATTTCTTAAGAAATACTTTATTGATCCCAGTTCTGTCCCTCGCATTGATTTCAAAGACCTTGTTTCTCTGGGATACAGAAGTACAAGCAAGCACCCCAGCCCTAATGAGCTTTGCAATACCTGGAGAAAAAGAGACTGTGGAAAAGCTAAACATAAATATTTTTAGTAAAGAATCTCAAAATAATACATCAAAGAACTAGAGAAAACATGGAATGGTAAGGTTGGAAGGGATCTCAAAGATCACTTAGTTCCAACCCCCTGCCATAGGCAGGGACACCTCCCACTAGTACAGCTCACTCAAGGTCTCATCCAATCTGGCCTTGAACACCTCCAGGGAGGGAGCAGCCACAACCTCCCTGGGCAACCTGTGCCAGTGTCTCACCACCCTCACTGCAAACAACTTCCTCCTAACATCCAGTCTAAATCTCCCCTCTGCCAGTTCAAACCCACTGCCCCTTGTCCTGGCGTTACAAGACCTTGTCAACAGTCCCTCCTCAGCCTTCCTGTAGGCCCCTTCAGATACTATCAGGTCTCCTGGAAGCCTTCTCTTCTCCAGGCTGCAGAGCCCCAACTCTCTCAGCCTGTCCTCATAGGAGAGCTGCTGCAGCCCTCTGATGATCTTCGTGGTCCTTCTCTGGACCCGCTCCAACACTTCCATGTCCTTCCTGCGCTGAGGGCTCCAGAACTGCACACAGGACTCCAGGTGGGGTCTGACAAGAGCAGAGTAAAGGGGCAGAATCCCCTCCCTTGCCCTGCTGCCTACACTGCTCTTGCTGCAGCCCAGCACTCGATTGCTGTCTCATGCACTCACACTGTAGGCTCATGTTGAGCTTTTAATCAACCCAGACCCTAACATGACAATAAACTTAGATTTTTTTTCTAGTATTCCTGGTTAAGTTACAGCCTAAAACCCAGAATTCTTCCCCCTCACCCCATCCTTACATGTAAACAATAAGGGTTATAGAATTCTAGCAGGTGTCAACTTCTCCCAGTCAGTTATTGTGAACAGTGAGAGAATATGTAAAACCAGACAAGCAAATTTTTCAGTAACAGTTTGGTTCAAAGCCTCCTACAGTTTTAGTACATTTTTTCACCCTCTTACAGTGACAAATTACATTAAAACAAAGATCTCCTGGAGGCAAGGAGAATGGCTTTTCATTGCTGATTTAAAACAAGTAACAAGTTTGGCAAGCTACAAAAACAACAGGCATGTAAATGAGGAAGTGACAAGCAGTGTAATTGCTGTCTCCCAGAACTGCAACTCGTGTAACACGCAGAATGACCACAGACACAGCAAACAATTCCCCTCTACCATCTATGTAAACACAATCAGATGAGAACGTTTTCCACTCCTTTCTCACATTGTACTACTGCTCAGAAGTCCAAATGTTTTATTTTTTCTGAAGTGTTGCCTCTATCCCTTTCCATAAGGTAGCACATGAAAGAATGGTAGTCCTGCTTGTTTTCTCTCCAGTGTTAGGGTGGGAAAATGCAGCTTCCTCCACGGGATGCTCATGATTTCCTTTAAAGGCATGGTAGAAACAAATGCAAAACACATTCAACACAAAATTTTAGCCCACCTATATAAAGAAAGAAATCTCAAACTAAGAAGCACCATAAAAAGAACTTCATTTCTAGAAAGAGGGCTAAGAAATAGAATCATAGAATGGTAAGGTTGGAAGGGACCTCAAGGATCATCTAGTCCCAACCCCCTGCCATAGGCAGGGACACCTCCCACTAGTACAAGTCACTCAAGGCCTCCTCCAACCTGGCCTTGAAGACCTCCAGGGAGGGAGCAGCCACAACCTCCCTGGGCAACCTGTGCCAGTGTCTCACCACCTTCACTGCAAACAACTTCCTCCTAACATCCAGTCCAAATCTCCCCTCTGCCACTTCAAACCCATTACCCCTTGTTCTGTCATTGCAGGCCCTTGTAAATAATCCTTCCCCAGCCTTCCTGTAGGCCCCCTTCAGATACTGGAAAGCTACTATCAGGTCCCCTTGAAGCCTTCTCTTCTCCAGGCTGAAGAGCCCCAACTCTCACAGCCTGTCCTCATAGGAGAGCTGTTCCAGCCCTCTGAGCATCTTTGTGGCCTCCTCTGGACCCGCTCCAACACTTCCATGTCCTTCCATTGATTTCACACACTACAATGATGAGAGAAGACAGTTTGGTAAGTCATAGAGAGATTTTGCTGCTGCTCAACAGCTACCTCAAAATATTTAAAAGAGCTAACAATAGTAGATAAAAGAGTGAAAAATATTTCTCTGCATTCAGTCACATTATTCTTGGGTTAAAACTCATCCTGATCCGCCACCAAAAGTTCTTTATTTTATGGTTTGCAAAAGCTTCCCTGCTACTTTGCAACAAGGAACATATGCAACACCAACACAAAACACACCCCTCTCTGTTGCCATATGTAAATTACATTTTCCAAGTAACTCCTTTAAATATTGTGACTATGATTTCTATTTCAGTTATTTGTGAACTCATTTTATTTCCCCTTCGTCACCAGTCCTAAAACCTGCTAACATTCTTAGGCCTCTGGTTCCAGAAACCTTGGACCCAGATTTAGATTCCTGCCAAGTTGTTGACCTGAAATAACACAGAACTTTTTTTTTTTTTCCCCCTTTCTAGTGTAACAAGTTAAGAACTTGTCCTTAGGAAGGACATGGAAGTGTTGGAGCGGGTCCAGAGGAGGGCCACAAAGATGCTCAGAGGGCTGCAGCAGCTCTGTTGTGAGGACAGGCTGAGAGAGTTGGGGCTCTGCAGCCTGGAGAAGAGAAGGCTTCGAGCAGACCTGATAGCAGCCTTCCAGGATCTGAAGGGGGCCTACAGGAAGGCTGGGGAAGGATTATTTACAAGGCCCTGCAACAACAGGACAAGGGGCAATGGGTTTAAACTGGCAGAGGGGAGATTTAGACTGGATGTTAGGAGGAAGTTCTTTACAGTGAAGGTGGTGAGACACTGGCACTGCTTGTCCAGGGAGGTTGTGGCTGCTCCCTCCCTGGAGGTGTTCAAGGCCAGGTTGGAGGAGGCCTTGAGTGACCTGTGCTAGTGGGAGGTGTCCCTGCCTATGGCAGGGGGTTGGAACTAGATGATCCTTGAGGTCCCTTCCAACCTTACCATTCTATGAACTTGAACTGAGGCATCACTTCTCTTCTGAAATTCTGTCTTTCAGGAAAAATATTTTACGAACATTAAACTTTTTTTTTTTTTCTTTTAAACTATCACACTTTAGTTCCTTAGGTGATAGGACCTACATTTGAAGACTTTTGTAGAACTGTATCCTAATTTCTTGTCCTCTAGAGAAATTTTCACAAATATTCAGCTAAACAGAAGTTTGTGAACATGTGATTCCTGTTATCACCACAGTATGTGGATAAAGCTCACAGGGCCTCTATTCCTACACACCTCAGAACTATACAGCAACTTCTCTCAAACTGCTGAAACAAAGCTTAAATATAGAATCAATTTAAAGAACAGTTTAACATTCTTCCTAAACACAACTAAGCAATGAACTACAGAACTGAGATATTTGCTAAAAGGAGTTTGAGTGTACTTAAAACACACAGCAGCACCTTGCTCATGTTGCTGACAAAATAAAAATTAAACAAAACACCACCAAGTATGTAAATGGATAAAAAAGCGTTAGCAGCACTATACTCTGTTACCTAATGCTATCTCCCTGACCTAACAGCTTTCTGTATAATAATCAAATTGTCTTCCAAATATTATGGCACATCTCATGATACCTGGTGTTAAAGTCTTCATACTTAAATCTCAAAAACTCAAAATAATTTAAGCCAAGACTCGGAAAGCATGGTGCACCTGCAGAACGGCTTAGATCAAAAGGACCACTGAAAGTAAGTTAATACATTAATCTTCATGTCTTACAATTTTTTTTTTACTATAGGTAAATATAACAAACACAAAAAACATATAGAATCAACCAGGTTGGAAGATACCTCCAAGATCATCCAGTCCAACCTAGCACCCAGCCCTAGCCAATCAACCAGACCATGGCACTAAGTGCCCCATCCAGACTTTTCTTCACCACCTCCCTGGGCAGCCCATACCAATGCCGATCACTCTCTCCTGCAACAACTTCCTCCTATCTGGCACAACTTGAGACTGTGTCCTCTTGTTCTGTCTCTGTGTGCCTGGAAGAAGAGCCCAACCCCACCTGGCTACAACCTTCCTTCAGGTAGTTGCAGACAGCAATGAGGTCTGCCCTGAGCCTCCTCTTCCGCAGGCTGCACACCCCCAGCTCCCTCAGCCTCTCCTCACAGGGCTGTGCTCCAGGCCCCTCAACAGCTTTGCTGCCCTTCTCTGCACACCTTCCAGCACCTCAACATCTCTCTTGAATTTAGAAGCCCCGAAATGGACACAGCACTCAAGGTGTGCCCTGACCAATGCTGAGTACAGGGGCAGAATAACCTTCCTGGTCCTGCTGGCCACACTGTGTCTGATTCAGGTCTTTCACCGCAGTTAAACCAGACAAAAGGACACTCCTCCAAGAAAACAAAATAGAGTACATGCAGTCTAAAGCAACTAGGGGATCAACAAAGGAAGAAAATTCAGTGGGTGAGCTTCAAGAAGTCCAAGGATAAAGCTGAAGTTAATATTATGCCTATGAGCTTGCTTTTTCTGAGGACATACTGCAAGTCAAGTTCATGGACAGGAAAAGTCAATAATACAATCAGAATTCAAGGTTATGGAAGGTTACAAAGGGTTTTCAACTGTGTAATCAGCTGATCAGAGCAAGACTAATTGTGTTTACATTGTCCTACAAGGACCTGCAAGCGTTTGTTAGCCATGACTTCTAGGCAAGGAAAAAGAATGGTTTGTAAAGCTGCATTGTTAACATTCATATAAGATAAATTTTAAGTCAATGAGACAGAGTTCACACTTTATGATATTTTTCAAAAATCCTGGAATAAAAACACACACACACACACACGAGTCCAGTTGAGTTATGAGCAAATGAAAATTTGCACAGGAAGCCCATGACTTGTTCTCATCAGCTGCTATAAGAGGTGCAGGTCAGACATTCAAAGTCAGGAAAGGTTACAAGGTGTGCAATTCTAAAATACAGAATTTTGACTCCTGCAAAGTTTAGTGACATGGTAGATAGGGGTAAGGTTCTGAACCAAATTAAACAAACAAACAAAAAATTAATATTGCTCTGCATTTCTGTTTTCTATACTAAATCATTTCACTTCTATTTGTCTTAATAGAAAAGCTTCCTCTACATTTAACGGATAAGCTTTATTCTAACGGAACACATCAGAACGTTCTTGTTCCTCCATCACCCTAGCCACAAGTACCATTTGCTAACATCCTCTGAGGATTTCACAGCAGATGATTAGCACCATGCTAGACCACACGGTGGTGCGTTTTCCTGGCATTTACTTGAAGGGATTCCACAATATACATTTATTAAATTCAACAGAAAAAGTGAGAAAGATCTGAAATAAATTCAATAATTATTCACTCCAGAATACTTCCAATATATGCAGAGGCTATTTTCAGGCTGCACTATAAATCTAAACATCAGAGTCTTTTTTTTTTTTTTTTTAATAATAAATTTAATTCAATATTCTTGTGGCAAGTGATTCATCTCGCAAAACATTTTTAGAGGCCAAAGCTTTCCCACAAGGCTCTTTTTTTCCTTCTTATCTCTCCTTCCCCCACAAATGATCATACTACATTTTATATGTTCATTAAAATCAGAGTTGAATTGGGAAATTAGACATGGGGAAAAAAAATATTATATGTGTGTGTATATATTCATATTTTATATATAATTATATATGTATATTTACATTACTATATTTTTTATATATTTATGTATATATATTCTCNTATAATAAATATATGTATTTGCTGCAGCTAATGATACTGAAAATACATATTTGAGATACAATTTCTTATTAATGTAAAAATTCACCAGCAAGTACCAGGATGAAAAAAAACCACATTTTCTCATGACAATACAGTAACTCCTAAATTTCTATTTTGGGAGGTTAAGTTCAATATTTATGGAAGAAACATTAATCTACACATGTAAAAAGTAAATATGCATAGAAATTAATGTGCATTAATTTCAATTGAGTCAATGTCACTTTCAAATAGATATAAATAACACACATTCAGACCTTTTAAAACAAGCATTGGAATTGCCTCAAGCTTTGAAACTTAAGAATTACATAAAGATTACTGTCAGTGACAGAAATCAGGACTCAGGGACTGGGCTTTCTCACAAAGTGGTCACACAAAGCATAAGGATTTAAGAATCCTCAGGAATTCAGAAATAACAAAGGTGTCTTCCTCCATCTCAAAACAGCTGCCTAGTTGATAAGGAACAGGCTAATAGGGATTATTCCCTTTCTCAGTAGCCAGAAAGATTTGAAGAAGGGAAACAGAAAACAAAGCCATTCTCCTCCTCAAAGGATAAATAGATAATTATACAGACAATTATTGGGGGGG